>VXBI01014846.1:453363-533684 GCA_013397375.1 Toxostoma redivivum
CCCCCCCCCATCCTCCCTGGGAGGAAAAGGAAGGGCTTAAAAGCCCAAGGAGCTGAGTACCATCAGCTCCTCTGAAGACTCTTGGGAGAATGAAGGTGCTAAGAATCTGGTTAGAATGTCGTAGGAATGCCTTGCTACTGAGGATGGACAGACCTATGTGTTGTAGGTTTTCTCAAGATAGTTCAGGTCACTGTTCTTACAGCTATGCCAGTGCTATACTGTGGGCAAGAGCTGGTTAAGGCAAATTGGTCTGAAAAGAAAACATGTTACAAAACCAGCAGTGAAGTGCAGCCTGATTTCAGTGACCCGCTGCAAGATTTCCACAGTGACCTTCATAGCAGGGATGGTTCCTGACCTGTTTTGCTGTCCAGCCTTAGGGATTAATTCTGTATTCATTTGGACTCCAGATGTTCATGGACTGTTGAGGGTATTTGAGGGGTCCAGTGGAATGCAGAGTGAGGTTCTTCATGTGCTTATAGCAGGAATATTGCAGAAATGAATGTAAGCGTCATTTAAAATTAGTCAAAGCTTCGAAAATCGTTTCTCTGTGTGTGACTTGCTCTTCTGCTTGGATTGTAACGTTAGCCTTAAAGACTTGTACTTCTCACACGAGATTGTCTCTGCTTAAAGAGAGTCTGTGAAATAAAACAGCCTTTGGGAGCACCAAAAAGCTGCATAAGCAGTAAGAAAAAGGAAAAAGGAGAAGGGCATGCCTGATGTAAGCTGCCTTGCTTGCAGTGGCGAATTCTGTCAGTGTGCACAGTGCCTGAAGGACTGTTTTATTCTGGGTTATTACTTGGGCAGCAGATGGTCCTCTCACCGTGGAAATGAGAAATTGTTTTGTTTGTTTACTTTGGTTTAGCACTGGAGCACAAGAGGAGAATCCCACCTCAGTCTGCGGTGCAATTTAAGCTGCAAGATGTTACCACCATTAACTTGAAAAATCCAGATCAGTGTTCTCTTTCTTATTACCTTATTACTGAAAATCTAGCCAAGGTGTTGGAAAAACAAAACTGTCATCAACTTTTCTCAAAAACTTCCTGTGCTGTTCTAGCTCCAAAGTTCTAGTATTTTGGGGGATGTGTCTTCTCAAGTGTTGATAAGGCCTCTCCTTGTAGACTACCAGCTGAAAGTTCTATAGATAAAAATAATTTTTTAAAAAAGCTAAATCCATGGCTCTTCTTTAAATATGAATAGTTCAACTCTCTGTGTAGGAAACTGGGGAAAAAATAGTCATGTTTTTCTTTTTAAACCTATGTTTCATAATAAAAATTTTCTTTCGGAATATGGATATTCTAAACATAAAGTGGGCACTGTTTCATAGGATTACAGGGCAATGCTAAAGGGTAATGTGGAGATTTTGGAGTGTTCTAGTTATTGTTTTAATAGAATCTGAATGTACCTCATAGCCCATGTTGTCTTTTCCATGTTTTCATTAAAAGTACAGAGAGCACACTGATGGAACATCATTTGATAATTCATTCAGTTTCATTAGTGCATTATCTCTGATGTGGGGACTTGGTGAGGAATGATTTGAAAGTAAAATATTTTCTTTGCTGCTTGTTATGGCAGAATTTGACTGAGCTGCCTTTCTTAGAGACGAAGAGGTGCCTGTATGGTTTTTATTTGGTGCATCAAGTTTGTGTTTTTTAGTGCTTTATAGATTACATTATCTGTGAAAACAACAGTTGGAATATGATGTGCTAAAAATGGCAATTCAGCAGGATGCCAGCATTTCCTTGAGTGGGAGGGAACAAGGAGAGTAGGGGGAGCTGCCTCTGCTGGTCATCTTTTGGTGTTTTTAGCAGTACTTAGGAATTCACTTCTGAACCTCTCTTTCAGCTCTCCAACCCCATGGTAATTATTTGTGCCATGTGTTGGGAAAATAACTGGATTAGAAGTACAAGTGTTTTGGTAGGAAAACTCTGTCCAGTGTTTCATAAGGTCTGGCTTGATCATGTTCAACCAGTGCCCTGGATATCTGGAGGTGTTGTATTCCCCACCTCTGTAAGACTGAACCTGAGGCCTTTGTGAGCCCCTGCTGGTGTCTGCAGTCCTGATGTTTGCTAGGAAAAGCTTCCAGGGAATTATGGGGGCAGGAGAGACCCAGGCTGTGTGTGATGTTTGGCTGATATTGGAGAAATCTGTAATTCTGGCTCTGTTCACATTTACATTTAATGAATATAACTAGCACAGTACAGAAGCAACCACATTTGATGAGGAAGTAATGGTTTCAAGGGTAAACAATTTTCTATAACTTCCAGAAAACGGGCAGTTGAGAAAAGGAGAGAAAAAAAAAATAAATGCTGCTTTTGAGAGGCAAAATCTGTTTTAGCTGACTTGTCAGTCTGTGGAAACACTGGCCAGCAATCAGCCTTTTGCCCAGCAGGTAAAAAGGGATGCAGGAGAGCCCTGCAAGTCTTTTGTGGCAAGAGTAGTCAAAAAGACAAAACCAAGCAGCTGCAAGAGTGGCTGTTACCTGACAGAAATGTTGGAGTGAAGGCTCTCCATCCATGTGGAGTGTGGAGCTTGCCTTGTGGATGTCTAGGAGGAGAGCAGCCCATGTGTAGGATCACTGATATGAAATATGGCTTTACATGAAGGGCCTAAGAATTTATCCACCTTCAGGAGGGAGGTCATGGCTTGTGCTGCTATATGTTTAGTGAAGTCTTTTGAAATCTTAATATTTGATAGTGAAATTCCCTCCTGCAGCACCTCTGTTTCCACTGCCAGTCCCTGAATTTCCCTGATAGTGTAGCTAAAGCTGCACAAATCTGCCAGGTTGAAAGCTACTGCAGTTCAATAAAAGCTGGTTCAGGCTGGCCAAATGATTTGTTAATATTCATAGTTACTAATTTTATCATAGAGCTGACAAGGGACAGAAGTGCTGGAATGTTGCTCTGCCTGCATAGGAATCATTGTCCCATGTTTGTAAGGAGAATAAATTAAATAGCTTTACAAGAAAGGTATGCACTGAAATCCCTCTTGATACAATCTTTTTGAGGTGGTATTTGTTCTTGAGGAACTCAAGACCGATTTTTGAACTTGTGATGAAACTATGTAAAACTTTTCCTCCTTGTTGATTAGGAAGCCTCTCAGAGCTCTTTCTAGATCAGACAAGCAAAACAGAAACCAGCAAAGCAAAGTCCTAGAGAAGGGAGTGGGAGGTGTGCTCATGAAAAACATATCTAATTTTGGCACAGACTTTGTTACAGTGCTAAGAACTCTTGCTCATGAATGTTGTATTTTTATATTTTTGCTGGAATGAAGATAACAAGTTTGGTGTGAGGCAGCTACTAAAGTCAAAGGTCTAAGCCTCTGTTATAGCTGAAGTTTTACAGAATATGGAAATATCGGCTATTTTTTTGACTTGACTACTTTCATCTTTTTGTTATTTTCCTCAAAATTCATGTTGTTATCTAGGCAGCTGAGTTAGCACCTCTGTGAGAGCTGAAACTAAGCAAAGCATCTGCTTTTTGAAGCTCAGTGTCCTGAAATGTGGTAGTTATCCTGGAAACAGCTTCATGAATGCTAACTTAATATCGGGCTCACCCTTGTCTGTAATAAGGCATAAGGGAGCTTTTGATCTAGAAGTGAGGAAATGAGGGAGGTGACAGAAATCTCACCACTGCTGCCTCTCTGACTCTTCTTCAGCTTAATAGATTAGTAAGTATTGGAAGAAGTCCAGGTTATAGGAAGGACAAGCTTCTTCTTTCCTACTACTCCCATCAAAACACAGATATAAAATGGACTAACCAGCAGCCATCTTGAATCATGGCCTCCTTCAGAAGCTCATACCATGGAGTTTCCATGAGCTGATTCTTCAAAGTAAGCAAAATTCAACAGGCTTTGTCCAGAAATGCCTATTCCCCATCTCCATGATTGTTTGAGTGGTATTCTGGGTATTGTAGCTGTCCTAGTGTGCAGTGACCTCCTCTTAATGTGGACTTCTATTTCTGCCCCAAACCATCATCCTAAAGGATCTCTCTTCCCTGTCCTTACAGATGACCATTCCCTTTGCGAATAGAAGTGTGATTTTTTAAAATCCAGACATAAGGCAGCTAATATGTTTTGTTGTTTGAACAAGCTTTTCTTTTAAACTGTTGACATATCCACCAAGAGTTCAAAATAGCTACAAATAAAAAATACGGCTTCAGCCAGGTGTTGGTAATTCCCTACTAGAGAAGAGAAAGAAGAAGGATGTGTTTTTCAGGGAATTGTTGTAAAATAACATCTGTTTCCTTGAATTCCTATATTTTATCTCTTGGAATCTATCATATGTTTGAGTTTTTTGTAGTTTCTGAACAGAACAATTAGTAAAAGACTTAGATTTATTTTTGTTAAATATTAACAAACTTGTTTCCATAAGTGGAATGCAAAGAGCCAACAGGAGGCTTAACCTATCCTCCCTGGCTGATATTTTTTTGGCAGCAGTGAGAACTTAAACAGCTACTCATTCCTCTTTGATTATTCATTTTCATCAGTTTTTGTTGCAAGCAGGCTGAGCCCTAGTGTATTCAGCCTCTTCAGCTTAATGCATATACTTTAGAATGAATTTCACCCTGCTTTTCAGCTGTTATGCTGGGGGGAAAAAAAAAGTGTTGCTAATTGAAAATGCTTGGTTCAGTACAACCAGGAGAGAAGCACTTCCAGATCCAGGCTTCTTCTGGTCATTCTGAGTTCTCTGCAGGACTGTGAAAACACTCCAGCTGTGGCTGTGAGACCCAGCTGTGCAGGACAGAACAGGAGCTGGAGTTTTTCCCTGGTGGAAAAAGCTGATTGTTCCTTGTGGGCACTGCTGTGGCTTTGCCTGTGCCCACCAATGCCACCCTGACTGGGTTCAGCACCAGGGCATGGAGCTCCATGACCAGCTCATGATCCCAGATAATTACCCATGGCATGGTAAGCCCTGTCCTGCCTCACAGTCAGCAGTGCTGGGCTTGCTGGAAATGATGGTAGTGGCTCATTCCTTAGGAGACCAGCCTGCTTCTTGCAGCACTTGGAATCCCTGGCAAGTCTCAGAAAGGGATATTAAAGCTGCATCTTAAATTATTGTCTGTGTACTCCCTCTGCTCTGGAGGGGGTCACCTTTCTCCTGAGTTGAATATTTATCCTGTCTGGGACCCTCTAAAGCAAGGGAACCTTTTTAGCACTCCAACCATGTGGAATTTACTGTGTTACTTGATATCTTCACCTTCCAAGTTAAATCTTTCTTTTCCCCCTCTTTATCCTGGATTTAACTCCTGTGAGTGAATCCAAAGTAAGTTTAAGAAAGCAGTGCCACTAGTAATTGTCCTCTAGGTTTATGAATAAAATGGTATTCAAAACACTGGAGTACATTTGGACAGTTCCTTCTGATTTCTAATTGTATATTCAATTAATTGTTTCAGTCAGATGGGACCCATAGCAGAGATGAGTTGCATCATTTTCTGTTCATTGGAAGGAAACAATTACAGAATTGTATTACATTTCAAGCTGAATTCTTATCAGCAATTAATGGAATCTTCCTTCTGCAGGAAGCTTTGTTATTGCGTGATTATCTTGAGAGTAAATGAAAATTCTTTACTGGAAATAATTGCATAATCTGGAGTACCGAGACACCAATTTGAGTTTTTACTCAGATATCTCCAATAAAGATTTTGGCATTCTGCAAAATTGCCATAATCACAACTTTTTTTCTTCTGTGCATGTGTTTTTACAGGAAATGCTTGAAATTTTTTTTATAAACCCTCCATGTGCTGAAGATAAACACTCCTTCTTCAGGAAAGCAAGTTTCTTTTTGGTACCCATTGTATGCAGAGTAAAACTGCCTGAAGGTGTCCAGATTCCAGGAAAATACTGGTTTGGAGTAGTCTGGCAAGACTCCTTTGAGCATGTGAGTTGACTGCTGCCTCTTGAGCTGTAGAGTTTGGGCAGATGATACAGAGTGTGCTGCACTGACAGGACAAGAAAAAAAAAAGATATTTTAGCCATAGCTCTGCCTGCTTGATGTCTCCCATTCTGTGAGGGCCCTTCAAGGACTGATCCTACAGATCAGTCATGTGTTGACTGGTTTTAAAGGCCTAGACTTTGTACTGAAAACTACAAGGAGTGTGGAAATGCCTGGAAATTAAGTCCTTTAGTGTATTATAATGTGGTCACTGCATGGTTTGGCCTGTTACAGAACATATACATAAAAATCATTTTATCTGAATATCCAAAAGCCATCTTATCTAAGTTCGAGACTTGCATGTAGGAGGAGGTCACTGGAAGGTGACTCCCTGATGCTGCAGAGTGCAAAAACCACTGTGGTTTTATTTCTATCAATAATGAAATCCCCATTGAGGTAATACTGGATTAGATCAGCTTTCAGTGCTCTTGAAACTCCCACTCCATAAGCATTTCCAATAATTGTTCTACATAAAGGCAGAAACAGGAGATTTTTTTCTTGTTCATGCATGTCACTTTGCATTGAAAATGGAACAAAAAGTCAATCAGAGCTCTTACCCTTTTCAGAAGTCTTTGGAAAGTCTCTGAATAATCAATAGGCACACAGTTATGTAAATATAAACAAAATAGCCTGAAGTTTATAGCTCAGATGCTAGTTAGTATCTTAAAGAATTACTTTCAAATAATTTAGTGGAAAAAAATTACAAAAATTTTACATGTGAAAAACACCTCCTATTTGCTAAAATAAAATGCACTAATAACTAAAGAAACCATGTTAAAAGATATGTGAATTTTCCCTGATTTCCAACTTATTCTGCACTTCTGGCTTTGTATTCAAGTCCATGCTTCTTCAAAGCTTCCAATTCTAGATTGTCCCATGTTGTGTCCATAGACAAAAAAAAATTATACTCCAAATGTAGTAAAAAAAAAAAAAAATTAAAAAAACCAAGATCAGGACAGAGGTTCAGCTCTTCTGAAATGTTCAGCTCTTCTGAAATCAGTGACTGTTTATGTGCTGCCATTTAGTAGTGGTGGCCAAAAAAGAAAAGTAGACAAAGATCAGAAAGGAGATAAAGGGACACAGTATTTCTGGTAAAGATAAAGGGATGGAAGCATAGGCTTAAATGCTTGGAACCCAAAGTTGTTAATAGATGTTAGATCTTCATTCTTTTGCTTCTCTTTCCCTCGGTTCTCCTTGTGCTGGCATGAAACTTGCTGTGTTCATGAGTTGCTTAAAATTTTCTCTGCGCTACATTGAACTTCCCTCTGGCTCTAAACCTAAAAAATTAACAGAGGGACAAAAACCACTTTAGGTTCATCAATATTAGTATGCAGCATTTTACATCTTCCTAGTACTAATTACTCTATTGAAGAAGTGGAAACTGCTATCTATCCCAGAGTTTTGAAGTCTTTCTTCCTGTGGTGATTTCTCTGTTTGGTGAATGGAGATTACTTTTAGCTCAGATGTTGTGAGAATTAATTAACTCATGCTTGAGAATTAAAGTGAAAAAAAAAAAGCCAACAGAAATTTTACTAAGGTTATCTGTTTTGAACAGTGAAAACAAGCAAATAAACTACCCTTTTTATCTGAGTGAATTTATGCTTTCGTGTTAAAATCCTCCCCTATTGTTAGGAAATGCAATAGGAACATTATGTTCAGGGAACACCTGGATTACAGGAAAGGGAAAAGCTCTGAGTTTTTAATGAGGAAAAAGGGTTTTCTTCTCTCTGTCACACCCTTCAGTTTATGAACCAGATTCTCTGCTCTCTTTCACTGTTCTGACTCCATCAAATCAATAGAATTGCCTGGATTTTAACTAGTTAACTGTTCTCAAACCTGAGGGAATTCATCCTATGAACATTTAAAATTATTTTAAAGCACTGCCAGATTATGGTACCTTGTCGAAACATCATAATTCTGTAATCTATTCTGTAATCTACCAGTTCTTTTTTTCCTGACAAGTATAGACCTTGAACAGTTTATGCTGTTTGTTGATTGCTTTTATAAGGCAAATACCTCACTGCATTTCAAACTTCTGCTGCATGAAGGCATCACATTGAAATCAAATCATGATCTATGTCATGTCCTTGTTTCATGTCATGGAAGTGATCCATGAGCTGCTCAATTTGTCAAGTGTATTGGACGAGCCAAGTGAAAATGAAAAAAGGATTTTTCTACACTGGGAAGCTTCACCATTCACTGACTGTAGCTGGGAAATAGATATCCCCAAGTAATTTATTATTCTTGATGGATCTGATGTCTGTGAGTGTTTTCACTCATCAAATAATTTTGTTAGATTTTATTGATGGGTTGGGATGATCTTTTCCCCCTGCTTTTCAACTGCAATTCTTCTTTTCTGATAATGTTTGCAAGGAAGAAATCCTTCTTTCTTCTCTCTTGTTTTTTCAAATGATAATTTATATCTAGGGCATTATTCTAAACTCAAATGCTGGTTTTCTTTTAAAAGTTGGTCTTATGCTTTTTTTTTTGTGTTGTGCACAATATTTTCACAACAGTACTTATGTTTTCAGTGATAGAATCTCAACAAATTATCTTTCTCTTTAAAAACTGAATGATTTACTGGCTTTCATAAACCCCAGTTTATTAAACTGTCTTGGAGTTTTATCCTAAATTGAACATAGTCACATCTTGAATCTTTGGTGTATCTTAGTACACTCATACTCAATCAGGTGTCAATAAAATAGAAATTGATTTCCAAAATAGCTTTCAACTTCAGTTAAAAACAAGGAACTTTCTCCTTAATGAGGACCTGTCATGCTGATACTGAGGCCATACATGCCATGGTGATACTGAGCCCTAAAGACTCTAGAAAGAAGACAACACACTTTTGAGATAATGTTAGTATAGGAGGTAATATAAAGGCTGGTCTTTATTGAAGGCCTCCAGGGGCAGACATGGAAAATATCCACAAAATGCTCACCCCCACATGGGGTGAATACAGTTTTATAAGTTTAGCAAATTAGCATAATTGACAAAAATAACCAATTAGAGACATAAGTGGTGAGGCAATTTCCCCTAGTTCAACTTTCTTTGAATCCTGCTTCCCCCCCTTAGATGGAAACTAAACTTTGTTTATAAAAATACATCTCAAAGAACTGGTCTCAGCCTTGGTTCCTAGAGAGAACCAAGATAGGATAGGGGCCTTGGAATGTGTTTTGTCTTTCTGCCTATCAGGGCAGGGAAAAGTAGTGGGGAAACTACCTAGAATACAATAATAGGCTGCAGAACTACAAATAGATGTGTAAAGAATACAGAGAATATATATGAAAGGAAAAAGGCAAAAATCAATTTGGCATCTTTTCCCCCCATTTCTAGAGACTAACAAGACTCTACCTTGTTGAGTCTCTACTTAATATTTAACCACACCACTGTATGATACAGTCAGCTATTATTTAAAGAGCAACTACAGATGTAGAGTAGTATGAACAGTTCCTTTTGTCTAGGCCCAGTTCTGTGACCATGAAGTGAGAGTGTCAAAGATATATTCAAAGTTCAATGGGCCTTTTGAAAGCTACCTGATGTAGAATTTGAGTTTGCTTTCAAATTTCAGCCAAATCCTTAATAATTCTTTCACTCATACCTACATAATAACAATAACTATGTTAATGATTTTGCAGCTAGTAGGAAAGTGAGAGTCATTCTTTTTTTGTAAAACTATACCAGACAAATCATGGGCTTCTTCTTGTAAGGCTGAAATTGCATCTGAAATTTGCTTTTCAATATGTTCCATAATCCCTACTCTGATCAAATACTAAGTTTGGAATTACAGCCCCATGGGCACAGGCCTGATCTTTATCTAGGGGAAAAACTTACCAGACCTCATTTTCACATATTCAATACCACCCTGACAAGTTGTTCTTATGAAGAGCTTTTGGATACATTTTGGACTAAAACCATGTGCAAATTTTGGGACCAAATCTGTGCCATAGTTACCAACTATATAACAGGTACAAAAGAACCATTTAAATCACATAATCCTGATTTCTATCAGTCTCTGTTTTTCAGTTGTTCCAGGAGAGAGGTCTCTTAACTTTGGAGCAGTGAATTCAGGGTTCTCTGGCTTGAGTGAGAGTAGTCAGGACTTTGAATGGTCCTCTCCACTTAGTTTGCAAGGGTAGCTGTCCCACCATTTAACACAGACCCAGTCTCCAGACTGGAACAGATGGGCAGATGTGTCCAGTCCTGTTGGTCTGGGTAACATGATGAATCTCTGGACCTTCTGCAAAGTGGAACTTAAAACTAACCCTAACCCCTAACCCTAACCCCAAATCATTAAAAAATTCAGCATCAGTACAAATATTTTTTTATTTTAATTTTATGCCTCATGGAAGTTACAAGGACTTCTAAACTTTTTTGTTTCTTAAACATACCAGACACTTTGCTTTAACCTGTGTTAATGCTGTTTCCATCTGGCTATTTCTGAAAGCTCCAGAGAAAAGCAAGCAAACAAAGACACCAAGCAAATGAAACGTGCCTTGCTGTGATGTTTTTCTAGAGTGGTACATTACTCTGGTAATGAACTGTGAAATGTAGCATGTGGATGATGATGAATGTAAAAACATGCATGTGTTTTTATATGAATGTTGTGTCCCTGAGATGGATTATTAGTATGAGCTCTGTAGTGTAAAAATACTGAAAAGAAAAAGGGAAGAGAAATGGAAGGAAGATACTTCTAGCAGGTTTTGCAGTGAACCACATCCCCTTTTGACTATTTTTCCTTCTCAGACTCGGATTTGGTGACGTGGCCCTTACCATTAGGCTAGTAATAAACAAACTGTTCTGTTCCTAAAGTCAAATCTGCTTCTTTCCAGCACTGCAAGGGACAATTTGTTTGTATTTCCAGCATATCTGATTTATTCCCAGGCATGGGCTCACAGGGCTGCACTGGCTGGAAGATCAGTCAGGCTCACTGGTGATGCCCTGCCACATGTTTCCTGCCCACATCCCACATCCTGCATCCAATAATCTGTGCCTGTGCCAGGAGATAAGTGACTGTGGTTTGTTACATTTTGCTGCTTATGGCTGGAAGCTGAAGTGCAAACTAAAGCTCTGTGAATTCCCTCCTATTTCTTGTAGGAACAGCTCAACTTGGGGAAGCTGTGTGCTTGACCAGAGCAGAAATGGGCTGAGCAAAGGTTTTTCAAAATTGTTAATTTTGCATTTACCTCACTGAGTATTTACAAGAAGTCAGTGATTTCACAGGGCACCAATAATTGCTGGAGTTGCAGCTATCCTGAATATCTGCCCAGCCAGGGAACCAGGGAATATAACTGGAGCTATCCCAACTCCCTGGTGTTTTACTTTGTGAACAAACTATGTTATCAGAAGGCAAGCAGCCCAAGAATCACTGCTGGAAAGCTTCTGTTTGCTTCTCCCTGTAGTTGCAAGGTCCTAGCTGTCACCTTCCCTGACCTGCCTTCTGCACATCTCAGACCTCGTGCTTGTAGCTGACTCTGGCTGTGAGAAGGGGCAAGGCAGTGCTCAAGGAAGTGATGCCAGGGTGAGTGGTGCTACCAAAACTGAAACAGGTGTTGGGAAGGAGCTCAGTGTTTGGATAAAACAAACTGATCTGGGATCAGTCTGTGGTTTACAGGAATGCTGGTATGCAAAGCCCTGGCAGGACAGACACAAGCTTTCTCCTGGCTCTTTAGGGACTGGGCACAGTTGCCATTTTTGCTCTCTCACACAATATTACCAAAGGAGCCATATGATGTGGGATGTCAGTGTTAGCTGTTAAATTCTAGTACTTTTATTTGCATTCCTTCTTCTCTTGCCCTGTTTATTGAAAAAATGTGATGGTAATGTGGTAGTTTGATGTCATGAGGTGATTTAAAAGTAGATAAGCAAACCACTATGCCTCTGAGATTGCATAATTCCATGAATTTGTTTTACCTCCAGTGCCCAGCATGTAATATTTATTGTCTCATTTCTGATGTGTGTAAGTTTTACAGGCTGGATATTGTGTCCAAATGACAGGAGCACTTGGGTGAACGTCTCAAATCATTGGTTTTTTGGCACACTCAGGGGCAAAGGTACTTGTGTGGAGTGTGTTAAGCATCCCAAAGTGTGGTATTGTTCTGAGTCTTGTGATTAGGGCTTCGATCTAATTCACTCTCCAATGTAGCAAATGTTTGCTGTCAGCCAACACTATTACAAGGACTAAGGGAATCTCTTTCTTTGCCCTGCAATAATGTATTTTCTATGATTATGTCAGTAGAATTTGTTCATTTTTCAAGTACTGTGCAGTGCTTCTTTGAAGAATGTCCCTTTTTCAGGTGGTTTCATGGTGACTGTACCCCAAAATGTCTAGATGTCTCTCAATAGCAAAAATTGCTTTGTTATTGAATGTATTATTTATTAACAGTATCTTGTCTTTTTCTAGTTGCATTTTACAAAATGTGCCACAAGCATCTTATGTGATTTTTATAAGGAAAGTCATATTTATAATGTTTGTGCAAGTGGATGGAAACAAATAATGATTTTATAGTAGCCCATGCCTTTTTTCATAGCTGCAGAGTCTTAATGAGCATGATCAGAAGGGACAGGCTCATTGTTTCATTTAATTTTGATGAAGTTTTTCAAAGTAAATGATTATGTTATTCATTATTTGAAATTAATTATCTTAAAAAATAAATATCGCCATTTTAAGAAATGAAAAGAGTATTTTTGGGGCTTCTTTTTCTTCTCTGTTCCTCGCTCTCTAACTAAGTATGTCCAAACAATCAAGGCAATTTCCTGTTCCTCTTTACACTTTAAACCCACCTCAGCTCCCTTTAAAAACAATGAGGATAAAGAGCCAGATGGTCCTGGCCACTGCAGGGACAGTTGGAGCAGGATTCCTCAGCCTGGTAGGTACCAAAAAGCAAACATCTCTGTTTTCATTTTATTGAAAGGATTATCCATAGCAAAGGTGGTCTCTGGTGAGGTAAGAGCGGAAAACAGATGTTCCCTTTCCTTTAGCCATTGTAGTTCCTTTTCAAAACCCATGTTTCAAGACAAGTCAGAGACTATTTAACTTCCAGTTTACTCAGGTGTGGGCAGATATAAATTGCTGAAGCCAGTCAAGGATAATATCCCAGTGATTATGTTTATGCTAGAAATCCTCAGATTATGCCATAACTTGGCTCTCTCACACATTTATTTCCTTTCTCTAAATGCATATTCCTACATAGTGATTAAATGAGAGTTCCTAATTCTTCTCAGTTATTTTTTTTTTTTAAATATACCATCTCCATCAAGGTCACTCTCTAGATTAGTTCCTGTTGCAAGGAGGGTCAGATGTCAGTGAAGGCTCAGAAAATGAGAACTCCCTGCCTCTGACATCTGCCAGGGGAGTGCTCCATGGGTGGAAACTTCTGTGCAGGAGCTCTCTGTGGGTGCTTCCTTGTGGAGGCAAAATTGCCTGGGTATATGATAAACCCGGTCAAATATCCAAGTCCTTGAAGGTACAATTCACTTTGAGCTGGTGAAGCACTACTTGAAAGTGATGTCTTGCAGTTTTTCCTTCTGGAAAGGAATCCTTCCTTAGTTACACCACTGATCCCAGGGAGTTTTGTTTAGCTGTGTGCCTCTTCTTCCTAGCCTTTTAACCTTGATACACTGATATTCATTCCTTGTATGAAAATATACTGTGAAAAGGCAAAATATTGTCAGTATCAGGGCCTTAGAATTCCTTCCGTCTGGCTTTGACAGAAGATGCTTGAATATCACAGGGAAGGACAAGAGAAGCACATCCAATGCAGAAAATTCTCTTAGAATCTCACTTCAAATCCTCTTCCACCCAGATTTTCAGCCCACAATGGCATTCCCAGCTGGTACAGCCTGCTGTGGCTGTTACTTTTTGGCTTGTAAGTATCTGTTTCACTAATGTGCTTTTCCAGTTCATCCTTTCATGGCATTTTAGCAGAAGTGTTGCACATTTTCTATGGTTTGATCTGTGTGTCTGGTAGAAAATACACTCCTAAATGCAAAGTTCAGCTGGCAGAGAGAGTTGCAGTGGTGTTGGTGAGGATGAGTTGATGGAGATGTTCCTATCTGGTGCAATTTTGCCAAACTCTGTTGAGAGGTTTTGTGGAGTGGATGCATCAGGCACACCAGGATCTCTTAGCTGGCTGGGACATTTTGCTTGAGCCTGTTCAGCAGCAGTGAGATCTCAGCCTCTAGGTAGCACGTGCTGTCTTCCTAATGACCACAGAAATCATATGTAACATGAGGAACAACTTCAAGAAGAAGACTTTCAGGAGAAGACAGATGGGACTTGAGACAAAGAACTTAATTTGTGATTTCTGCTGCAGATTTCCTCCTTACCCTCTCAAATTCATTAGCCACTTTATGTCAAGTTGCTGCTGTTTGTCGGCAAGAACCAATTCTTTGCAGTCTTTAAGGTAAAATATTCTTAACATACTTCAAAAATTCTGGTGAAGAGATTTGGAGACTCAAAAGAAACAAGCTGCCCTGCCCAGAAGTTCCTCCAGTTGAACACTAGTCCCAGGTGGCATTTTGTGACTGTGGCATTTTGTGTTGCTATATCTGCTTAGAGAATATTTTAAATGTGCCACAGCCATGAGGTACTGCATTATGTCCATCTAGATTAAACTGCTACTTCATAAAATATCCTGCTGTATTGTTCAGTCAGGTGGGTAATTAAACTTCCCATCACATAGCGTGGCTTTTCCTCCATCTATCAATACAAAGCCCTTGAGTCTTCTCTCCTCCAGACAGGACTCCCTCTTTACTTACTGCTTTTGATGAAAGCCATCCAGCAGCTGTGGTTATTATCCCTGTTGCTCTTTGCTCTTCCCTGCAGTCTTTTCTGGTCCTACTTCTTTCTTTTTGAGATAAAAGGCTTAGAATTCCATGGAATCTCAATTACAAGGTTTCTTTTCACTGTTTTCAGTGGTTCTTAAATCAGGCCTTACTCATCTCCAGCTTTTAGGCTCTTCCCTAAGAACCTCAAGATCTGCAAGTTTAGTGGGCTAAGCAGCTGAAATTAAAATTTAAAAGTAGAGCATTTTTGCATTTTCTTTAATTTAATAGTTCTATTTAATTTCTGTATACATATATATGTGTGTGTGTATATATATGTACACACATATATATATCTATCTCCTGGAGTTTGGTGAGAAGGCTTCAGATAGTAGACTTCTGACTAAAGAGAGATTTAAATGCAAACCCTTTGGATATCTGGATGTTTTTAAGAAAGAATGGTAGGATTCAACTACTTTCCATGAAAAGGTCTGCATGGGCCCCTTTTGTAAAGAGCAAAATGAACTAATTTAACTATTTTGAAAGATACTGGGAGGTGGAATCATTTGCTCTGGTCCACTCTACAGACTCCTTTTGTTTTGTAGGGATATAGCAAGGGTAAGAATGTAATGTGGTTTAGATCCTGTCCTTGTCTCAAAAATTTTGATCCAGTTCTCAAAAAGATCACTGTAGTATTAACAATATTTTGATGTCAGTCCATCCACTTTGTATTTCTCTTCTATTGTGTACCCATAACTGAGCAAAAAAACAGGGTTATCTTAACCAATGCCAGCAATGCATAGATCTTAAAAAATGGTTAAAAAAATCAAGTGCCTGGATATACTGCCAAAGAAAAAGTCAATACCATTAAAAAAAAAAGACCTAGTTAATTTTCAGGCAGGATTTATGCATCAATTTCTTGCAGCTTTGTATTCACTATTAGAATTACAAGTGGCGGTTACCTGTTGAAATTAATCTATACCCATGTAATTATGCAAAAACATTTCATAAGACAAAGAGTACTTTCCCAAAAAGGGAATGTTTTTATACTGTGTTACACAGGCTTACTACCAAAAAACATTATAGATGATGAGGAAAAGCTATTTGGAATCCCTATTTTAAACATTATCTGCCATGATACTAAAAATAAAATACAACTGTGTATGCTGAATTACTATCAGACTGTGTGTGGTTAAATTTAAAAATAAATTGGAAATATTTAAATTAAAATTATTTAATTTAAAAATTAAAATTATTTTTTAAATAATTTGAAATTTGGAAATCAAGCGAGTGTGAGATTTTTTAGTAAGGAGATGAATATGAAAATATGCATGTGAGAAAGAAGACAAAGTTCAAAATAGTTCAGTTGCATTCTCTTGTAACAAACCTGTGCCATAATGGAGCATTGTCATCTTGACTTAATGTGTTTTTCAGAGTCCCTTTTAGAAAAGTCTGCCAAAAGTTGTTTCACTCAAGTTATTGAAACAAAGATTTCATTTGAAGGCTTCAATAGTTCAGAAAAACAACTTAACAAACTTTATAACCCATCCATGGTAGATCGGGTGCTTTGCTTTCCTCACGCTCCCCCATCTCCAAATCCACCACTCATTGCCATTGGGACACCAGCTGGCTGCTAACCAATGCTAAGTGGGAGAAACCAGCTTTGGTGGCACACCAGACATGTCTGGGGATGGGGAAAATGTGACAAAAACATGACAACAGAAGGAAATCACGAGTGACAGCACCATGGCCTTAGGTCCATTAAATGACATGTCACTTTGGGCTCAGATTGTATGTGGCCTGTCAGTTGTGGTTTAGCCCTTGGGATTATCAGCTGTTGAGATGGATAATTGTTAGAGTTTTCAGGTGTCCTCAGAGTTCATGTCTAATAGGAAAATGGCAAGTGCAATGGTTTTTATGAGGGACTGTGCTTGTGGCAACAGGGCTTGCAAACTGGGTATGAAGTCAATAATGTGGACTTGCCATGGCCAGTGACCATGTGGTGTGGCCAGGAGGCTGAGACAGGGAATTTTCCCATGTAATTGAGTAATTGAGTCAGCATCTGGAATGCTACATCTGATGCTGGGGTTGGGCCAGATGGCCTTTAAAAGTCCCTTCCAACTGAAACAATGATTCTTCAAACGATGATTCTTCCAACTACAAGTACTTCCTTTGATCCCATCACCCTGCCAGCCTGGCAGCAAGTTACATGGTGAGACAGCTGCTCTTTCTTCATTGGGGCTGTTCAATAGCCCAAGGACCTCACTCTTGGCTTTTCCAAGTCCAAATGTTCTGACTGACACGGAGGAGGACAATCAGGCAGCATTAAGGGTGTGTATGTCCTCAGCTGGTGGGAGAGTGGCTGAAAATGGGAAGCTGGAGCATCTCCTTTCATGTTTCTATGGGATGAGGTCATGGTGGGTGAGGGCTGGTTTCCCTCTGCCTTCCAGATCGCATCCTGCTCCCACCTGCTCTGGCCAAGCCCTCTCAGGACTTTCATCTTTCCCAATTTTTTAAGTACTTCACATTTCTTCTTCTTTTTTTCCCATTTCATCTCCTACCTTTTGCTCCTTTTCTAGTCCCCAGACTTCTACTTCCCTTTAGGGCTCTGCTGTTTGTGGCGTTCCCTGCCCACTTCCCCCACTCTGAGGGATCCTCTAAGCCCCAAACTGGTTCCCACTCAGATCCCTAGAGGCATTGCTAAAGCTGCTGCTCCACATTAAAGGTATGTGAGACATTTGACAGACTGAGGCAAATGCTGTAGAGAAAAATTCCACAAAAGTAGCCTGGAGGAAGCAAATACTTTTTCATCAGTGCATATTTTGATGGTCTGAACTCTAGAAAGCTCATGGCAACCACACTGAATATAAAAGAGGTATAAATAACTATTTATTCAGTGGAAAAATAAGAGATTCCTGCTGTTTAGCAAAAAAAAAATGTTCAAAAGAGGAAACGGAGTACAGAAAACCAATACTGCTGAAAAAGCACTTTTGAAGATGATGCCAACATCATCCTTCTGACAAGTACTTCCATCCATAATTCAGATGGGTATTACCTACTGCCTAAGCCTTTTATGAAATTTAATTTTTATAAAAGCATGTGTAATTCTGAGTTCATAGGTCCCCATGGCTTAATTCTGCAAATTCTGCAGGGCTCAGAACAGATGTACCTAGAAAATGGAAACAAATATTATGTAAGCTCTTCCACAAATATCTGGCACAGGCTGGCCATGTTCAGGGTTTACTGGCAGCAACACAAACCTGTGGAACAGGGTGGGATTGCTGATCTAAGATCTCTGTGCAGAAAAAGAAGCCTTGTAAATTAAAATTTTTGTTGTTTGGTATCACAGGCGACATCTGTGACCTGGTGTGTGTCAAAGATCATCTGGTCCAGTCTTTTTGGTAAAAGCACAGCCTAGACAAGATGGCCCAGCCCCTTGTCCTGGTGAATCTTATAAATGTCTAGTGTTGATGAATCCACCACTTCGCTGGGACATAACTCCAGGGGCTGATTGGTCCAACTGTGAAAACGTTTCCTCTTGTGTCTGATAGGAATCTCCATACATGTAACTTGTCTTCATTGCCCCTCATCTTTTCCATGTGACTCCTTGTGAAAAGGGAGTGTCCACCTTCTTTGTAGCCATCCTTTAAATACTGGAATGAGGTTCTAAGGTCTTCCCTAAGCATTCTTCTCTCAAGGCTGTGGAAATCCATTTCTCTCAGCCTTTCCTCACATAGCAGCTTCCCAGCCCTTTGATCACCTTTGTACCCTGCTCTGGACCCTCTCCAGACTGTCCACATCATTTTTGTGGAGTGGGAACCAAAACTGGACATGGTATTCCAGGCATGACCTGACAAACACTAGGTGGGACAATGACTTCTGTATCTCTGCTGGTCATGTCCTGGTTGATTCAACTTAGCATCCTGTTGGCTTTTTTTGCTTGTTTTCCACCAGGATCCAGCATAAAATTGATAGTGGGATAGATTTGATTAGTAGGTAAAGTTTGGGAAGGTATCTGCACTACTGGGAATTGAGTCAGAGGGGATGTAAATGGGAGAGTTCTGCAAGTCCAGTAACTAAAGCTGGTTGACTTTTGTATCCATTTTGGGTTTCTTTTTGTCTCAGCTGGCTGGTTTTCTGGGTTAGAATACTCTGTGTTTGGCTCAAGTTCAAACTAGGTAATAATTTCTTTTTCAGTTTTTGAATAACCGAGTAACCAGTGATGGGACTTGCTTGGACACTGATGTCACTGGTCCATTTCACAGAGCAAGAGCCTTTTGTAGACATTGCATCAGCAGTGCTCTGCCAGGATGGAAACAATGCAGGCAAGATTCTTAGATCTATGTTTCTTTTCTCCTTTTTGTTTTCTTTTTACCCTCTTTTAAAAAATATCAAACCTTCTTTAAAAAAATATCAAACATATGTGGATGTACACCTAAATTTTTTCATAGTAATGGACTAATATAGGACCAGCTACATTGGTGGAAATATTCCTCAAATGAAGGAGTAAGTTCCTCTTTTTCCAGTTTGATTACAGAGCAGGGTTTTACTATTTCATAACTTGCCAGAAAATATTTTCTCTTCCCCTCTGCTTCTCATTAAGAAATGATTGTTGAAGTCTGTCTCAAGATATAATGTGATTTCAAGGAATGTGTTCATGTTTTAATCCATTTTCAATAGTTCATAAGCCTTTTGCCATGCAATTAATGAAACAGAATATGAACCAGACTTTTCTGTTTTCAGATGGATGTGTAAGGGGAAAAGTTCAATTCTGTGTTAAAGAAACTTGTGGGCAGATGATCTGAATTTAAAGGCAAGAGTAGCAGGATTTCCAGAAAAATTACACAGGATTGATAAAAATGTAAGGTGAGCTTAAGCTCCATTCACTATAAATCTCAAGGAGAAAGAAACTCTATGTCTGTTTGACTTAAAGCTGCCTGGAAATAAATATTGAAAAATCTTACTAGTAGTATACATTTCTGTTGAAATTGTTGGGAATTATCAACATCCCTCCAAACCTTTAAAATTCCTGTCAGACTCAGATTATTGTTCATAAAGGGTTAATATATATTCATCCATTCAAAGACAGACTTCCAGAGGAAGAGTAAATTGTGCACTTGTGCTACCTGAGCAGCACTGGAGAGGCACATCTGAAATAGAAATCCTTAGGAGAGATTCGAGCTGGAAGTTACTGATACTCTCTAGACATGTCCTTTTTCAGATGTGAGAATTTGAATGCTAAATACCTAATCTTGACTTTTTGTTATGATAACCAAAGATTACAGTCTGTATTTACAAATGCAACCAGTGGTAGTTTAGCTAAATTCTGGGAAGTTCCCAAATTCAGCCTGGGGCATTTCTGGGTCCTGTTTTCAGCAGTTATCTGCTTTACACTTTTTAAGAGCAGAGCTGCTCTTGGACAGGCTCTTAAACTTGCATAAATTGGTCCTTGCAAACTTACTAAAAATACAGCTGGCTCTGGAGATGACTTTTTGTTTTGATTTCCTGAAAGAAGTAAATATCCCTTGCAGAGCTGTCCTGCCGTTCTGTGGGAGATGGGCAAACCAGCAAACACAGGGGTCTAGGAGGGCAAATCCCATGGAAGTGTTTAATGGAACCATCATTCACAGCTATTGACACTGGCTGACATCTGAGTACTGGTAGGGGGGAGTTTGTCCAGCACTCAGAGGGCCAGGCACAAAGCTTTTTGTCTAATTACCTCTGAGGCTGTTTTGTGTGTGATAATGACTTGGTTGTAGCAGTAAGAGCATTCACTTCAGCAGGAGGAGATGAGTCTGAGCGTAGTGTAACACTCCTGGTGTTTTGGGTTGTTCTCTGTGGATTCCCATGCTGGAGAAGTGAGGATGAGTTATGATCCACGATTTGTCACTGCCAGAGACTTTATGGCTGCATCTCTTGCAGTAAACTCCTGGGCTGGCTCCCAGGCACAGAAACACAACCACTTACATGGGGGAAGCTGTCAGCATGGTTCCCATGCCTTTGTCAGCTGGGGGTCTCCCAAATGTTTTCCAGCACAGTTTAGAAATTGTGATAATCCAGGGACCATTCCCAAAAGCACTTTGTGTGCCAGGCTCTTGTTTTGGAGAAAAGTTTCTATTAATTATGCATGTAGGCAAGATTGGCTCAAGGGAATCATTGGGCATAATTTATTGGTATAGGTGTAGTCTCTGAGTCCATCTATTGAAAGAAGGTTTTGGCAATGGATAACACCTTTAGCTTTGCAAATATGAAGAAACTTGTCAATAGCTATGGTAGACAAAAGTGAACCAAAAGCATCTGCAAAGCTCTCATAGTCTTCTGGATCTGGACATGGAAACAGGGCCATTTATAAAATGAAGTGAAGTTGTTTGGAGTCTGTGTGGGAGGAAGAAGCAATAGATGGGTTGGAGTTTTCTTATTTCTAGTTTCTAAGACTGACTTTTGACATCCCCATGATAAAATGCGGAGCACCCCAATTGCCAGCCATATAAATCATGACTCAGGATTTGCAAAGGTGGAAACTCAGACTCCCAGGCATGGGCTTCTCATGGCTTGTGGGCTTTCTCTTTATAGAAGATGAATAACATCTCATTATATCGTGTACCTCACATCAAAAAAAAATTGGTATTATGGTCTGTGATCTGTCATTGGATGACAGAATCATAGAGTCTTACAATGGGTTGGGTTGGATGGGACATAAAAAATCACCTTGTTCCAACCCCCTGACATAGGCAGGGATATCTTCCATTGGTCTGGGTTACTCAGACCCCCATCCAACCTGGCCTTGAACACTTACAGGGATGGGGTATCCATAGCTTCTCTGGGCAACCTGTTCCAGTGACTCATCATCCTCACAAGGAAGAATTTCTCCCAATATCCAGTCTTATCTTACTCTCATGTTGAAGCCATTCCCCTTATCCTGTCCCTAGTCCTGGAAGTAGCCTCTCTCCGTTTTTCTTGCAGGCTCCCTTCAGGTGCTAGAAGGCCACAATTAGGTCACCCCAACTTTGGCAGGTCTCTCAGTGGCAGAGTTAGAGCTAAAAAAATTCAGAAAGATGCCCTGCTGAGACCTGGGTGCCCTGCAGCAGGCTCAGCCCCCTTGCCTCTGTGCACATCTGCCCATTGGTAGCTCCAGGGGAATTAGAAACAAGGTGGAGAAATCCTGCAGTGCTTCCTGCTCTTCCCCCTCAGACAGCCAAGGCTGGGCATGAAGAACAGCACCTGGATTCACTTGGTTTGAGGAGAGTCAGAGCTTATCCACATCCCCCTCCACATTTTTGCTGAGAAAACAAGAGATTTTAGCAGCTTTTAAATGTCCTGCTCCAGGACAGGACAGGAACTGCAGTTTGGGACTGGCTCAAAGACAGGAAAGCTCTTGTGCCAGAAATTGTTTCCTAGTGGCTGTCTTGGAAATGTCAAACTGTTGAAAACAACACATAAATTTGAGTTCCTCTGAAATACTTTTCACAAAACAGAGTAAAACATGTAGCAGAATGTGCTATTCCCATGAGAAAATCAGGGGGAAATCAATGGAAGTTAATTATTTTGCTTGATTTAAACAAACTTTTAAGAAAGACAAGCTGAAAATTCTCTGCACTTATTTCCTCTCTTAAAGTCACACTGCTGTGCAGCCAAGATGATCTGTCTTTATCTATCTTTGATTTAGTTTGACACTTTGCATCTTACCTGTTATGTAAATACCTCTCTTTAATTTTTGGTTTTCCATATTTTTCCTCTTTTTATCTACTCCAGACACAGCTTATATTTGTAACTTTTTTTTCCCCTCTATTTTGTTAAAATGCCAGGATAGCAGCCCTCAAATGCTGGTCCAAAGGTGGCCAAGAAACTGAGTTTTTCCACTGCTGCCCTGTTCATAACATCCATGTCATGACTGTTCAGCTGTGGATACTACTAGGATGATTTATTTTGTGACCAAAATTGCAATTTACCTCCTTCCAGTTCCTAAATTAGCTGCCACTTTTAATGAAGTTAAATGGTTCCTAGCATAAAAATAAAATATCTCCCCATCTCTTCACCTCCAGGTTATCTGCAGCTGGATTTCCCTGCTGCTGTGGGGAAACGCTGCTCCCAAGGAAACACTGCCCTCCCATGTTGCAAATGGAATGAGTTTTGCTGATCTGAAGCCAAACACAGCTGTTGTGCCCAGCCAGGTCTTTTTATTTATTTATTTGCAGCTGTTTAAAGCACGGACTGGGTGTAAAGTGCCCAGACTTTGTTCCAAGCTGGCAAGCCTTGTCACAGCTCCCAGGATGTGTCAGCCACCCTGCTCCCACACCAGAGCACTGGAGATCTTTGCCAGGGTGAACAGAGCTTTGAGGGGAGCATTTGCCAACATCAGCATCTTCTGCCAGAGGAGAACACCTCTCATGGGACTGTGGTAGGCACAGAAAAGGGTGAATTGGAGCAGCCTGCCTTTGTTCTGAAGGAACATGCATGTGTGTGAGTGGCAGGGTTTCGTTCTTTAAAAGGGCAGTTAAGCCTTTGTGATTTCCTCCTTGGTTATGTTGGGCTGGCAGAAAGGGAGGAAACAATGGTATAAGCTTTATTTTGGTATAGCCTCAGTACAGAGAAGTCAAATCAAAATTACCCCCAGGTCCAACTTGCTTTTGGTTACTGTTGGCTTTTGCAAGGTTACTCTGATGAGACTGATATTTCCTCTCTCTCACAGGAGCTGTGGAACAGAATCCACACAGCAACAGCTTTCCAAAGCATTTATTCTACTCTCTCCCGGTAAAAGTGGTTCTAAATATGTGACAGTGGCCCTAGAGGAGCCTTCTGAAGAGAGTCAGGGATCCCAAGGGCTTGTTTTGTTGGCTTTCCATGAACAAGAAGGTATTCAGTGTTCTCCTCATGCTGTACATGTGTACATGTGGTAAGCACAACACACAGGCAAAGAGAATCATAGAATCAGAATGGCCTGGGTGGAGAGGGATCTTAAAGATCATCTCTACCCCTGCCATGGACTGCTAGGGTCAGAGGAGCACCTAGTTCTTAGTTTTTAACAAACAGGGGTAGATATTACTGGTTACATGCCCTACCTCCACATGCTGTGTTCTGTAGGCAAGAGACAACTTTCAAGAGGATAAATTTTTACAGCTCCCTAGAGTCTTGACATTCATCTCTTTTCTCCCAGCTCCCCCCCTCTGCCCATGCCCCCACCTCCCCCCCCCCACCTTATTCCTCACTTATTTTTCTGCCTCAAGACCTAAGATGGAGAGAAGTTGGTTTCATTTCCAGGCTAATTTGACACATGCATTTTATCTTGCATGATAAGACAATCTCCCACGCAGGTGCTTGAATCTCTTCTTGCTCACTGTGTGCTATTTGCAAAGAAATCTGAGGGAAAGTAAGGCAGACCCCTGACTATCATCCTGAAATTCAGGTGTTGGCATAGAGGATTTTCTCCAGCAGACCTACACCATTTCTACTGTCAATGTTTTGCTGAGATATGTAAAGTCTGGACTCCCTTTTTGGTCCTTATAGCAATTAATAAATAGTTGCCATAGTTGTGCCAAGTGACATTTTTCCAGCCTCCCTCAATTTGTTCCACAGGGAAGTGGCATCTTCCCTTTTCCCACTGCTGGTGCCAAAATCTGCTGCTCTCAGCCTGCACACTCTTGTGTGGCTACACCAGCAGGTCCCTTTGTGTCCCAGTCTTCCTGACTCCTTCTGCACTCCCTGCACAGAGGGAATTTTGGATCTAGTAAAGTATTGCATTATTCTGTCTCAAAATCTGTAAAGAAAATTTTATAGTTCATTTTTCAGTTTTGGATTTCTTTGCTGTATCTGTAAATAGCAGAAGATCTGGATTTCCCTACTCTGGGGATTTCTGAATGCTCAAATGATAGTTAAGGTTGTAAATCCTGCCTGTCTGTATCATCAGGTAATACTGAAAAATAGATTAAACTAATACATTTCAATTAAATCAGAAATCTAATAAGGGAGGGCTGTGTGCAAAATATGGGGTTGTAGATCAACAAGGAAGCTTGCAGAAATGTTTCCTTTTTATAACTATAGTGACAAGATGGCTTGGAAATGATGTTTACTTGTAAAAAGTCTTACAGATGCTCTGTCTCAGGATCTATGGTTTAACCAGTGTATCAATATAACCTATTTTTCACAATTAACTGACAAGTTAAGAACTTGGGCACCTCACTCTCTGTATATTTTATATATTATGTACTCTTCCTTAATACTTTAAAAGGCCATGAGAGTTTTCCCAAGGATAAGACTGAATTCTTTGGAATAGTCCCACAAACCTTATTAGCATGATTCTTACTAATGTGTTCCTAAAGAGACAATGACCCAGTGGAGGAAATTATGTTCTTGCTTTGTCCAAGCTATTGGTCAGTGCTGGGATAAAAATTCCTGAGTGGTTTACATGGCACCTTCATCAGTGTTGAACTGGCTGCCAAGCAGCTGAAAGCAAAATGATCCCTGGCTGTGGGGTCTCTGCTGCTTCCTCAGCAAGACTGCTGCCCTGCAAAGCCCCTGTAAGTAATTTCACTCAGTAATTATTCCAGGGTCACAGAAATGGTCTCACACCTCATCGTGGGAAGCTGTGATTCTACGAGGACAAGTGTTTTTAGTGGTGTCACCTGAGGTGGAGAGGATGTGTGAATATTTTGGCTGTGCTGGAGGAGAAAGATCAATTAAACTTTCTCACTGGCAGGCCAGACTCTTTGTAGAGACTTCACAGAACAGGTCAGTGTTCTCTTTCCCTCAGCAGCACAGTTCACACCCTCCTTGAGTTCTTTACTACCTACCTGAAAGGTAAATTAATTTAATTATTTTTTAACATCTACATTGTAGCCTCCTCAGTGTTCTTAGCACCCTGTGATGGGATGGTTCCCTGCCCCTCCAAGACTGAAGCATCTGGGACCTCTACAGAGAAGCTCTTGTAACAAGCACTGAACAGTCCTGCTTTGTGTGGTTTGTAATATCCTTCATCATGAGGAGCTTTTGCCCCACCTCCCCCAGAGCCATCTAAAATAAGATGTTCTCCCAGCAGAACCAAACCTCGTTCCTAGTTTGGGTTAGCAGAGCTGTGTGCCCATGATCACACTTAGAAAACTGGGTTTGAGTTGTGATAAAGAGTAGGCTAAAGGCCATTCATGGAAAGAAGAGATGGAGTAAAATGTGCTTTTTGTATTAGCAGCTACAGGATTCCGAAGAGGACTACTGTGTGCACCTAATTTCTACTCTGAAGCCATCTGACTTCAGAAAGGTCCCTGGATCTTCTTGTGCCTCCCTGCTAGCTTGAAGAAATCTGTATTTGCACTAATTATCCTTTACAGAAGTATCTGTAGACCTACAGTCATAGTGCCCTTGCTGCCTCACTAAATTTAAATGCAAGCTCCTCAAAACTGTCTGCAGAATGTTTGTAATACTTCAACAACTCCCAGATTGTTCTTCTCAGTCTTCTACTTTTTCACTTTCTTGAAATGTGGGCAGCAAAGCATCTTGTAATATTCCCAAAGCATTTGTACCAGTATTAATGCAGAATTAATAAAGTAGGAACAATCACTGTCTGCATTTTATCCTGACAGAAGGCCAGAATTAAATTACATGAATTCAGGAAGAAGTTTTTATTTCTTTCCTTCTCCATATGGTTTATAATTATTTTTTAATATGGTGATAGCCTAATATTCTTATAGATTTCATATGTCAAATCAGCTGTAATGGGTATGCTTAGAGCACAGTATTTTTTCCACAGATTAAAACTTCATCAAGATACTAAGCAAAAAGATAGACTGTTGCTCTGAGCAGGTTTATCTTTCAATTTAAATTTATATTTGGTTTGTGAAGTCACAGTAGTTGCCTATTTCAAAGCAGCACAAGCAGTTCTATATGCTTTCAGTATCTATTGGACATTCTGCCTCAGAATTTCTATGTTCACACACACAGAGTCAAGGTATATTCATATAATCAGTGATGAAACAAAAAGACACATCTTGACTTAGTTAATTTGATTGTCTCCATGGTGGGGGAACGTTTGGCTATTACCTTTTGGCTAATCAAGCTCTATTCAGTACTCCCTCTTTTCCATGTAGTGTGAACCTTCATGGAAAACCCATAATTTATGGAACAATTAGTCAGCTGGGCAAAACTGTCTACTGGGATAATTAAAACCAGGGAGCTTTTTCAGCTGTCAAACCACTGACAGCAATCATATAAAGCAATTGCATAAATGGGTAAATTACAATTCTTTTAGTAATTCATATTAGTTTGGCCTAGAGCAATGCAGATGTTTCACTGTTGTGCCAAGCAAACACATGTTAACAACAGGCACAAATTAATTGTCATTTCAAGTGGAAAACATTCTTGGGAAGCATATCAGACATTTAACTAACACCACTCAAACTTGAAATTCCCCATGCTAATGTTATTCCCACTGCACATACACTCATTCTAATAAAATACTGTTTTTCCAAATCACATTTTCCAAATCAGAAAAATGCTTATGAAAGCTTTGCTTTAGGGAGGGTGTAGCATCAGCATTTCATGAATTTACATGTCAGGGGAAAACATACATGACTGAAGGAAAACAGACCTGCTGGTTCAGATGATTTCAGCTCAGCTGATTCAGTAGACAACCTCCAGCCAATCTGTCTTTGTTTTCATGGACAAACATAAATTCATCAAGAACTAACCACTTGTGATTTCACAATTACAAACAAAACCAAAGGTCTGGTAGTTAGGGGGTAAATTGCAGTTGACTGCCAGAAGTCTTTTTCACATCTCTGGTGGCTGAATATTTTGGGAAGGTGAAATATACACCTGCTATAGTGCAGCAAGACAGGGGTGTGCAAGAATGGGCTGGCATGGATCACAAGGAATCCAGGATGCTTCAATGGCAAATAACAGGGAACCTGAGTCATGGGATAGAAATATAATATGGTGACATTATTTTCAGTTTAAAAAAATTTAGGAAAAAACCCTATCTATGACTACTTCCCCATCCCCTTTTCTCTTTTTCTCTGGATGGTGTGATCTTGCACCACCTCTTTAGTACTTCCCTCTGAAGAAAACCTCATTAAGAGTTCCCTCACACACCCTCCCCATCAAAGATACGTTTTATGCCTTTTGGTATCACTTTTCCTGAGCTTTTGTGCTCCTAAAAGACAATTCCAGCACAATAGTGCTTCTTTCTATTAATGTTATTCAGCCTGTATGGAGCCCTGCTCTCCTGGGGATGGCTGCACACCTGCCTGCCCATGGGAAGTAGTGAATTAATTCCTTGTTTTGCTTTGCTGCTGTACACAGCTTTTGCTTCACCCATTTAACTGCCTTTATCTCAACTCATAAGTTTTCTCACTTTTACTCTTCCAGTTCTCTCCCTGACCCCGCTGATGGGGGAATGAGCACCTAGCTCTGTGGTGTGTAGTTGCCAGTTGGGATTAAACCTAAACCACAACACAAGAGCTAATTTCTTCTTTCTTTAGAAACTGGAGGAAATTTACTGTTATAAAAATATGACTGATGGGGTTTTCCCCCCTCATCTCCTGTTCCTGTCTATCTGGACCTCATTTAGAGTCCCAGCAAGCTTTTCTGGTGGAATAGCTCCACATTGCTCCCATATCCCCACACGGCTTTCTTTTGGCAACTTCATTGTTCGTTTAGCCACAGCTGAAACCAAGCTGTGGTAGGACCTGTGTGCCAAATTCATTTTTACTGGGAGACCTGATACATTTTCAGTATTGCTGGGGCTCCTTGGTGCCCAAAAGAGAAGGAACAGGTGAGGTGACACGTGATGAGGTACAGATGAAATAGCAGTAGGTGGGATCCATGTGTTGCTGATGTGTCCTTGGTGTACAGGCAGAGCTGCACTGGGATATGGAATTAGCAAGTAAAAATAACCCCCTGGATAGACACTGTGCCACCCTCATGATCAGTGTGTTCCTTTGCAAGAACTGGCTTTTTCTAAAATAGAAGTAATGATTCAATTACTCTGACACCAAAATATGAGTTGTCTCCTAAACCAAATTAAAGAAAGAAGAGAGATACCTAATTATTAAGCATATAAATCTTGCTTTCAACAGCCCAGATTTGCCTTACAGTGTATTACAGGCTGTAAGCAGTAGGTCTAATTTAGTGATAGAACAAACTACTAAAAAGAAAAAAATTACAGAACAGATGAATCATTCTCACTGCGGGAAAGTATATTTAATGTTACAGTGAAATTATTGCTTTATCATGATTTTAATTATTTTGATTTAACAAAAAAACTTTCCATGTTATATTATGCAAGTTTAAGCAATAGGGATTTGAGCCACAGTGAGAAATTTATTGTTATTTTTAAAACTTTCCTAAGACTTAGAACAGGTGGAATATAATGACTACATCAGGTAATTTTAAAATTTGATCATAAAATCCTAGAATGGGCTTGGTTGTGAAAGGAATGAGAAGGAGGTGTCTTTATAAACAAACTGTGGGTCTGCTAGTAGATAAGGCTAGATACTGAGGGGTGAAAGAATCAATGGGTGGAACCATAAGTTCCATACAAATTTCATTAATTGACACAGGCTTTTACTCATCCAAGGCCTTGATAGATCCCTGGATTTAGAGAAAAAGAACACAGACACAAGGAAAATGAAAAGGGGGAGGGGGGTACACATTAGAAAGGGGGTTTGTATTAGATGTTTTGGGAAGTCTCTACCTCTCAAGTAGCTCAGCTAATGCGGAGAGAGAGAGGGAAATGTGGCCAGGAAATTAGGATAAAAAAGGAGACTGTGTCCTCTAACAATCTGAGAGACCCCATGGGAAATGCCCCATGGCCTCTCCCTTTATTTGAATAAAGTTGCAGGACTCCTCTGTCTCCTTTTTGGACATAAACCTCTGGTGTTTGTGGATTAATTTTCCTGGCAGTTGAAAAAACCTTAAAGATGATGTTGTTCCAACCCCCTAAGGCAGGGACACCTTCCACTGGACCAGGTTGCTCAGAGCCCCATCCAACTTGGCCTTGAACACTTCCAGGGATGGGCTAGACACAGCTTCTCTGGGCAGCTATGGACATAATTCTAAACCAAGGAAATCTTATTTTTATACTTTTTTTTTTTTTTTAGACTTTGGGAATCTGTTTGTTTGAGGGGTTTCAGAAATAAGCTCACTTTTTGATACCATTAAATGGGGACAAAGTCTTCGAAGCAAAAGGAAACTATTCATTTGTAACAAGTCAGCTGAGTCCGGTGGGTCTCTCTCCCCAGAGGCTAACACACCCTCCAACAAAATGGCAAATTTTTATGCTCTTTCATGGCCCCTTTCCCATTGTATGTGAACTTACATGCTCTCCTGACTGCCTACTCTTCTGTACCCTCCCCTCTCATCCTTCTTCCTTTTCTGGTCCTGTCTTCAACATCTCCCCTCCCCCAGTTCTCAACAGCACCCAGCAGATTAGCTGAAACACATCCAAACCATAGAGAACCACAAATAGGAAACAGAACCAACAACTTCCATTCTTCTACTCAATAATCTTTCTGGTCTGCAGCAAAATGTTATTTCATCTCTCACAGGGGGATGAGAGCACTCAGCATTACCTTGGCTCTTATTGTTCAGAGGGATAGGAAAGCCCTCTTTCAAGGGAAGGAAGAGGTTGCAGCCTACTGCTGAGTCCCTGTTAAAGGCAGGTCTTTTGGAGACATGTATGACTCCCTACAACCCTTCTATCCTGCCAGTTATAATGCAGGGCCTGAGAATAGTAGGTGAGACAGTTGAGCCTGGGCACTCCACAGTCCCAGATCCTTGTTCCGTGTTGAGCCAGGTTCCCTCCTCAAATTCAATTCCTCCTATTATTCAGTACTTAATTTAAGGGATGCTTTCTGGGGATGTCCACTTACACAGCATAGTAAACAGTATTTTGCCTTTGAGTGGGAAGAAGAAGGGAAAGGGATTATTTGGGCAAGATATTAACCAAATTTACCCCATCCTTAGGATGTAAAACAAAATATTTGTGGACGCTGGATTTTCATAGAGTGATTTTTTTGTACAAGAGGATTAGTTCTTTTGTAGTGGTAGTCATTTCATTGGAAATATTTGCAAAGTTTCACTCTCCTTCTAATTGAAGTTTCCTGGCTTTTATTTACAGCTATTACTTCTTATTCTACCTTTTCTAAGCAGAATTAGTGAGACTAAAACTATAGTAATGTTGAAGATGAAGGCAATATCTAAAAACCTCCCTCCATTTCCAACAGTGACTTCTGTATGGAAAATCACACTATTGAAAGCCAGTGTCCATAAAGGAGACAGAGGAGTCCTGTAGATTTATTCGAGTAAAGGAAGAGAGTCCATCAGAGCACATGCCCATGGGATTTCTCTCTTGAGGTTTCAGAGAGCACAGCCTCTTTTCATCCTGAACTCCCAGCCACATGTTGCCCTTTTCTTTCCCCATTGCTGAGGTACTCAGAAGGTACAGCCTTCCTGAACTGCCTACCACATATTTTCCCTTGAACCTGGCATTTTACACCAAAGTTCAGAAGTTCAGAAGCTTGTGCAGAACCTCTTATCTGTTTCAGGAGCCAAGCTGTCTGAGATCTTCAACAAACTTTCTGGTTGAAGTTAATAGAGACATTTCAAAGACTTTAACACTCAAACCTTCACCCAACGCATTGTTTGTAAAGATATTAGCATACATCTTCCCTATCATCTCTGATAAAAATTCTTTTAAGAGACAAGTGGCACATGAATGCTTTGAGACAGAGAAAATTGATTTGTCCTGTACATATTTTGGAGTAGATCCAAATAAGAGATTTAATCACTGCACTGAGCCTGTTCTGGCCCCATTTACCCTCAGATAATTTACCTGGGGCTACTTATACATACCTGGAGTACCTTACTTCACATTACCAGGCAATAAAAGCATGTGTCAGGTTTTGGTGTCATTACATACATCGTCAGGTAGTGTTTTGCCTCTTTCCCAGTCCCCAGAGAGCTCCAATGTGCTTCCAGCAAAGGCACTGCCCTTTCCCAAGAGCAGAAGCAGCTCCAGGGAAAGCATTCCCCCCCACACACACCTACAACACCGAGTACAATGGGAATAACCGTCCCCAAGGGCCATATCAGCAATGTCCTGCTTGCTGCTGCTTTCAAGCTATCCCCACTCCCATTGCAACCATTTAAGAAACCAAACTCCAAAATAAGTTCCTGCAGACCTGTGGGATATCTTGCAGATCTCCCACACTCTGGCTAGCAAAGATTCCTCTTCAGTTATCATACTTCATCCTAAGGACTTAGTCCAGCTCTTCTCCTGCTGGTTTTTTAATACTTCCCTAACTGTGATTGACAATCACAGTTGTCAATGGAATGGAATGGAATGGAATGGAATGGAATGGAATGGAATAGAATGGAATGGAGCCTGTTGAGGGTCACAAGCAGTAACAGCTGGAAAAAGGAAGGTGGCAATGCCAGCAGCAGCGAGGCAGGCAGGAAGATACAAGAGTAGGAATGTGATGACTGGGGACTGACAAAGGTAGGAATAAGCCTCCCTATCCCCTTGAAAAGCTATAATAATTCACTTATCACCTTGAAGAAATATAATGTTATATTCCTGGGTTAGTTGTTTTGATGGATTCTCTGTGATTGCAATGATAAAGACACAAGGGCTGTAAAGAATCTTCTTTGTGCCTGATAGCAAGAATCACATTCCAAAGGGTTTTTTGTTATATTTGTACACTGCCATCACAGCTCCCTTCAGTAATTTCTTCTTTGTCCAAAAAAGGCAAATTCCTGCCTGGAATGATGCTGTGTTTTAAGGTACATTCATTGGCAGAGTTCAATCCCCAGGAGATTTTCATGACTGAGATGCATCTTCCCTTCTATTATCAGTGAGTTTCAATTATCCAGTGACAAAAGAGCTTGTTAGGGGGAAATAACACAAATATTGGGCAACTATTTAATAGAGTATATCAGAGTTTTAAAAAAATTAACTTAAAACCCCACAGAGAACATGTTCCTTGATCTCCATACTTTTCCAACATCTGCAGAATTCTCTAAGGCTGCAGACCTCTGCCCACCTTGGGAGGATGAGTACTCTGGAGGCTTCCAAAGGCAAATGATGCCTGGATTCTGAAACTGCCATCAATGTCCCCAACGGGCTCCTCTTTTTAGAATGTGCCACGTGAAGCCAATGCCAGTAAAATCTCTATTAACTGGGTAAAAACCATCCCAGGAATAACCACTCTAATGGATAGACACATTTATTTTTATGGAAGAAGATCTCACATTGGCAAATGAAGATCAATTCTATTTTGCCAGTGCATTGCAAAGCAGTAAAATCAGAGCAAAGTGGCAGTAAATGCTCTCTAATTTATGTATATTTATTTAGCTTTAAGCACCTTCATGGTTCCTGGTTTCATAACCTCCCTTGGCTGCTTATTCTATTGGTTATAAAAATTCTCCTTGGTTAGGCTAAATTTTTGTGACTGCTAATTAAGCAAGCATTAATGCTTGCTTCTGTCTTCAGTGCTAATGAGAACATTTTTTATCCTGGTTATCTTGAAAGCATCTTTTTGTCCATTAGAAAGATGTTAATGCTTTCTCTGCTGAAAATCATCCATCATAGGCATTGCTGGGGCTTTTACTTTGTTTTTCTACCTGGAGTCTTTGTCCCTCTTTAGGCAAAGTGCCCAGATTGTAAGGCCCTATTCCTGAATGGAAGCCAGTCTGTGCTATGGAGAAATATCTCCTGCCTTGAACTCTGCAGGGCACAATCCTTGGGTGTTCATATGACATTGTTAACCTGCCCATAGTTATCCACTGGGATAATGAAATCCTACCACGGTACAGTTTGCCACCTGCTGACCAGAATATGCTTAATATATATGCTTTTTTTGAATCATGGGTATTGATTATTTGTAGATTTTGTCCAGTGCTCAAGGACATAAATCAGTCTGTCTTTAATCACATGAAAAAGGGGGAGCTATGCTCTCCACCAGTGAAATACCTGGGGGTGAGAACCCAAGCTCTGTCTCTCTGCATGGGGAGAGGGTAAATGCATATTTACACAAACCAAAGATTTTGGACAATGTCTGTACCTGTTTGTGCATTACAACACATTTTAGGTTCACATTACATGCCTTAATCATGCTGTTTAAGATTTATTATATCTTTTCATATTAAATGTTGATTTTCAAGGGCAAAGAGAGCAATCAGGCATTTAGCATCTATTGCAAACTAACAGATGCCTAATTCACATTCTTCCTCTCTTAATTACTATCACAGTGCTTGGCAATCCTGGGACAAAGCTTCTGTTTTTTAAAGGATGAACCAGAATTATGAATCCTAGCTCTGCTGGGCAGTCAAATGTATCTGGTTTTGGAGTAGGACCCTTCAGATATGCCCCTATTTGCAGCTCTGCTAATAACCTGCTACAGGGCACCAGGCAAGTCACATTCCCCTCCTGCTGCCATCTGGGAATGGGCTTCTGATGAAAGAACAGCTAATATCAATATTGTGACATTAATCTCTCTGAGTTCTGTAGATAACATAAGTGCTAGTTAAAATTTAGCATAATTTAGGATTATTTGTTTCCCTCACCATAGGTTTTTCACTGGTTTTGCAGTTATTTAAGAACCAAGGTTACCTGTAGGAACTAGGTGTGTGCGGAAGAAGAAAATAAAATGCTGTGGTTTTATTTTTTTATCCCACACTTTTTCCATTTTACGGCTGGAACAACAGTAAAAGATACTTTCTGAAGTGGTTGAGAAATAGGAATATGTCCCTAACTTAACCACAAATTGCAATAAACCCTGTTCCAGATTGAAAAAAGGATGGGGTGGAGACACAGCTAAAAATCTGTAGTCAGGAAATGTTTTGAACGGAAGCAGATTCTGAAACATCCTTTTGACCAGTGATAATGTCTTCATTTCTGTGCTCTGTGTGCCCCCAAAAGACTGTGGGGTCATAATCTGGAAGTGGGTGGGGCTTCTCTGCCTTTCATGCTTGCTCTGATTTTTTCTCTCTTTTAAGTTTTTAGATAACATTTCAATAAAATTCTGTTGAATTTCAAAGGCTTTTGACCTTTTGGAGAGATCATTCCAGGTAAGTACAATGTACAGATGATTCTGAGTATGTTGCAGCCCAAAAAAACACTTTCCCCCAGGCTTCCCTTCTCCCCTTCTTAAATTGTCATTGTTCTCCTAGATTTTCACTGGGAACAACCAAATCTGTGTTACTGCTTGTGGTTTCCTGACATGCCAGACAACACACACATCCCAACACACACACATCCATCCCGTGCACATCGTGTCTTGCTGTTCCAAGTGACTATTTCCTAGGATCTTTCAAAGCATCAGGCATTTGATGATGGATCATTTTGTACTAGTGGTGACATTCCATGAGGGAAAACATGCTGAAACTGTTCATTGACATTTAGCAGTGGCTGATAAACAGGATTTAAAAAGAAGATGGTGGGAAACACTGCTTGCATTCAATGTGATAATCACAAGTGGGAGTCTGATCTTCCTTTAAGTCAATGAGAAAGCTGTGAGTAACCTCTTAACTGTAAGCTGTGAGTCTTTTCAACAGACTAGCAAGGCATTTTATTACTGTCTGTAGTGCTTTACTTCAGACCTCACACCTGAAAAAGAAAGCATCCAGTGGGACCTGGAAATTAAAAATCTTCCAGTATTCATTATGCTTTAAAGAAGTGCCCAATGCCCTTCCTTCCTGTATATATTAACATGCATCCTTTTTCATAGGTTGCAGGGCTTTTTACCTCCAAGAATTTTACATCTTTACATCTTGCTTTCTGTTTCTACTTTCTTTTGACTTAAGCAGCATTGACAAATGTGCCAACAAAATAGTTCAGGAAAGAATTGATTTAAAGAGATTCATATAGATATAACCTGAGAGGGGGAAAATGTAATAGAAAATCATGTCTTTTATGTCATGTCAGAGATGGTCTCTGCCGGGTTTTTGGTGGGGAAGAGTGAGAGGGTCCTTTGAGGTCCATGGCAGCTGGCCCTGGGCTCTGCTTCTCCCAAAACAGGCTCAGCCCAGCCTCTTCTTCTCCTGTGCCTTGTGGCAGCAGCATCTCTCAGGTGGAATCCTGATGGGTTAGGCAGGGGAGCTGACATGTGGCTTTGGGTCCCACCGCAGCACTGAGGTGGCACCTGTGCAGCTCTGCTTTTTGGTGGAGTTTTGTTTGTTTGTTTGTTTGTTTGTTTTCTTTTATTTTCTTTTTTGTGCTTTTTGTTTGTTTATTTTGGGGCTTTCTGTGTGTTTTTTTTTTTTAATTTAATTTGGGTGTTTTCCTGCTGTTGCTTTTAATGAAAACACCAAACTATTCAATGTTTTGCACAGGAAACAAAAATTACCTTGTTTCTCTGCTACTGAGCTTTCTTAATTATTGAAGATATAAGCTCCTCATTATTAAGTTTCCAGTTTTTTTCCATCACATTGCGCCATTGAAAGAGTTGTATAATATTAATAGATGCTTTACATAACATTTCTGAAATCCTGAAGTCAAGCATATTTTATAAACGCCACAGGAGATTTCAGTAACTCTAAGAAATAACGCTAATGGTGACCTGGAAAAATATATTCTTTAGGAAATTTTCTAATTCCCAGTTGTTTTTAAAAACTGTAGCAGCACAGATTGTGCGTTTGTTATGTACTTTGAATAAGTTATCACTTATAAAAAGTTGTTCATCCTCTTTCTTTTTGATGTCACCTATAGATTTTATTGCTTTTTAAGCTAAGCCATTTATGTGCTGATTTTATATTCATAGAGAACTAACTGAAGTGTGTCATGAAGCCCAAGAAAGTCTTTTTAGATGATGAATATACTGATATTTGCAACTGATGATGTGTGAAGCTATAGAGTTGACACCAAACTCAAATCATCTGCAGTTAATCTTTCCATTGTAGCCATTTACTCAGACTAAGTGAGAAGAGTATTGCAAACATCACTGAAAGAAGACAAAATAGAAAAATATGTGGATGCTGGATGCATACAAATAGAGATGGAAAATTCTTGTCATTTTGTCATCACCTGTCTGTGAGGAGGATCCGCAAACTGTTTCTGAAGATTTTATTCGAGAGCTGATTCACCAGTCAGCTATCACTGCTTAGAATGAATTTGTGTCATTGTTTTCTGTTTATGTCTTCTCATTCATATGTGATTTGCAACTTTTTCTGATTAGCTATTCTCTCTGAGACAAATCATTATTTCTGAATAATTGTCTGGACTCCTGTGGCAGCTGCTGCTGGACAGAGCAGCTGATCTTTCTGCAACACAAGACATCCTGTGGTTTACTTCAGATCAATACTTGCCAGGACTCCTTTCCTGGTGATGCATTTACGAGTAAGAAATGTTATGGTTAATAAACCAGCTTTAATAAAAACCTAAGGGCCCTCACTATATTAAGACTGATACATGTTATATATTTAAACATCAATAAAATCGAATACTCTTCACAACACTGAAATTCCAAGGAATTCTGATCATGAACTTAAGTGTGTCCTCAATACATTTTGCTAAAAAAACCATTTTCTTGAGATCTCAGTATTTGCCATTTTTGCATTTTAATGGCAAATGCTTGAAGAATAAAGAGAGATTAACTAAAATTTAAAAAAAAACCAAAAGAAAGATGAAAGGAAAAGAATGTAGGATATCCTTGCACTCGAGGCTAGAGGCTAAGGGGCTCCTCAGAAATTATTTGATATCTGTTTCAGATTAATCAGGGGCTTGAACTTCAAACTCCAATATTGAAGCAATGATGTGCAGAATGGGATAACCAGGAAGTAACAGGGTCCTGCAGGCGTGGGAGAGCAAATTTATTCTTATGATACTCTAGACATTGGTTTTGTGCCCTGTGTGAGCTGTCCTGGGCAGAGGGCAGCTCTGCCCTTTGCCAGTTAGCACCACTTGGCTTCTCCCTGACCTTTCCATGGACCCAGGCCACTGTTTTCTGCACAGTGTCCCTGCAAAGAGAGGCTGCACAAGGCTTGGGGGATGAGCCAGCAGCACTTTCCTGGATTAGGTTTTTCCCATCTGCCCAGAAACCCAAGTCCACTGCAGGGATATTAGAAACTGCTCTTCCTCATGTTAAATATTCCATCTTGGTTAGCAGAGCTGATGCTTGCTGGATTTTGCTGTTAATTTAGCTTGGCAATTAGTCGGATGGTGCTAATGTAGTTCAGGCAAGGAGAATTGTGGAAAGGAAAGGAGCAGTGCAGTTCACTCATGCATGGAGACCATCTCTTTCTCCCATGGGAGGCCAGATGTTTTAGGGATGCTCATTTCTCCTAGGAATTGGGTACGTTTTACATCCTTACCACTTGCTGGCATGGCAGCTTGTCCCAATGAATTCCCTTCTTGCAGCACAATAAACTTTGTTTATTTTGTCCAAATTCTGTTATTTTCTCAAACAAGTTGATGCTAAATTCTACATCTATTTGATAAATGAGTGTTGTGATGACTCTTTTTAAACATTTGTTGTCCCTCTGTATTTCCCACATGGTGGAAAATGTAATTGGGTTATATAATTTACAAGGAAAGGATTTTTAATTTACTTTATAACCACTTCTTTGTCAAATATTGTCTGAACCAGATGCTGAATTCTTATTTTATGTATATGTTGACTTAATCTTTGCTTTGGGGAAGAAATGACTGTACACAATGATAGACAATCACTGTAACATACCCCTGTGCATGAAAACAAAAACTGCTTTCTCTTTCTTTGTGTCACATATTTTGCTTGGGCTTTTTATTCCAAATTTCCTTGCTCCTTGCTTTGTATTTCTTGGCTATCCAAGTGTTCTTTTCTGACTGCTTTGTCTTCCCTGTGAGCAGATGAACGTGTTCCCTTCCTTCATGTGTCTTGTTTCAAAGGAGTTGCTTTTATTGCTCTCTCTCTCTCATATTTCAATTTTTATTTCCCTAATTAAGCCCTTACATGACTATCCTAGGGGAACGTTGAAGTAAAGGAAGGTTGAAGTTTATATTTATCTGAATGCTGTTAATGATTTGATATAAGTTAACTACTCTTATCTGCTCTATTCAAATTCTTGCATGTTTAAGGGCTTTTGATAATTATACAGTGGTGCCTATACTTACTAAAAAAACCACTTATTTCAGTTTTTAATACTAATATCTAGTTTTAAATGAGTGTATTTTGAAAACCATGACTTTGCTGACATCTCATTTCCTTTGCATGGAGACTTGCTGCCCCAAATGACTCATCAGCCTGCTGGCTTTATTCCTATCTACTATCTTTGAGCAAAATTTCCAAGCTGAGTTTGGAGCCCAATTTCATATCCATTTTCATTTGGGCCAGTGAGGGGGAAATGTGGAAGACTTTTGAAATGTAGACATTTCTCAAGCCCTCAATTCATTGCTGGCTGAATTTTTTTCTTTTTTTTTTTCAAAGTCACTTTTTCAACATTTCTTGGGGTTGATGAGAGAAAGGGTTTGAAGAACAAAGTTATTTCTGCATCCCAGGTTTGTGCACTGTCACACTTGAGAGGAGCTGGAGTTGAGGGCACCTTTGGCTTCCTTTGATCTTCACTACTCTTTTGTTTCTTACTTCCTAGTGAAAATTTGGACTCCTGTTTGGCCAGTTTCCTGAACTATGGAAATCTCAATCCTTTGAAACCGGTTTTCTGAGTCCTTGTGGATGGAGTCTCCCATTTTACCCCTACTCTGTCTTCCAAAACTGATTTCCCACACCCTTCAACCTTAAAGAAAATATTCTAAGACAAATATTAGTGTTGGAACCCTGGTTCCTGAGAATTTTAGACTTTCTGTGCTGACAGGCACTGACCCCCTGAACACTACATTTGACCTGAGTCCGTGGAGAAGGCTTCCAAAATTGAATGATTATGGGTGTGTAGTTTGAATAGGAGTGTGTAATATCACATGGTGGAAAATTTAGATTTTAAAGTTTTAGAATATAGTAATATATATATGTGTCCTAGGTTACAATGTAAAGATGTGCCCAAAAGTATGTATTCTATCACCATCTGTTGATACCAGGTGGGGCAGTGATCCTTATCTCTGTGGGAGATATTCTCTGCTAATGGGCTATCTGTTAAAACTGGGTGGGGCAATGTTCTTTATCTTTTCCACAACCCATCCTTCCTCCAGGAAGATATCTTCTGTTAATGGGCCATTGGGTCCTACTGAATGGCTGATAAAATTACATCATTCCATTGGGAGATGCTCCAGCCAGGGGGAGGAGCCAAATATTTCCTACCTAGATAAAAACTGAGATTTGGAACACCAAAGCAGCCCTTACCCTTTGGTTTCCAGAGGACAAGAGCTTTCAGACCTTGCTACAGGCTCAGTACTTCAACAAGACCACTTCATCTGGACTGCTACCACCACCCTAACTAGCGGGGTGTCAGGTTGTATTCTGACTCTGTCAGTGGTTTTCTTTTGTACTATTACATGTATTTTATTTTTTCTCTCTTTTTTTTTTTTCCCTATTAAATTATATTTCTGACTTGGAGTCTCTCCCTGGTTGTGCTTTCAAACCAGCACAATATATATAGCAAGATGGAGGTTTTAGGGCAGAGGTTTGTCCTTCTTTTTCACCTTCTTCATCATGGGTCTAGGTGGTATTTTGTAATTGGATAGAAAAGTCTGCATTGTAGGCCATGGGTAGTTGGTTATTGGGTTAAAAGTAAAAATAACTTAAGTGTTATTTCTTAATTGGACTGTTTGCCCTTAAAAGGCCTTGTAGAAAGAGAGATACTTCTCCATTTTTAGCTTGTTAGCTTGAAGTGCTGTAGAACTCACTGGGTTTGTGAGAATGTAATATAGATAAGAATTCATAAACATCTGAGTCTGAACAAGAAACACCGTCTTGCACATTTAATCCCAACCCTGGCAAAAAGAAGATAAAAGCAATACATTAGCAATTTATTTATTATAACATTTAGTGGAACTGCTCTTGCCAGCCACAGCTTCTCCTCGAATTTTCCTGCTGGAGAGAAGCAGCATATGGACTCCCAGACAAGGCAATGAGCTGGCACTAGAGACCTTCACCCTCCTCTCTCTGAAATGCATCCTTGCCCTCTTCATCTTTGTTCCTTCTCTCTTCCCTTGCCTGGTTTGTCTTTTTAGACAATAAAAACTTCTTTATTACACTTTAGACTTCCTTTTGTGTGTGCCTAAGGTTCAGCTTTACAGTGCCTACATCAATTACAATCACAGATGGAGCCCCCAGGTGTAGTTGTAGCACAAATCTTTGAGCAGAGTAATCTGGTTTCAGCTGATTTGAATGTCTCTTGCTTCTTAAGTAGAGGATAATACCCAGAAAGAACTAGGCAAACACTGAATGTAATGCCTCCAATTTATTTTCTTCTCCATTTCTCGCCTCCCCCCACCCATCTCCCCTCCCCAAAAATAAGAGAACTCCTTTTGGACCTTTATGAGGCAGAATTTTCTGTTTACCCTTTCCATTTCACTGTTTATTCAATTATATACTCCAACCAGATGAGGTCTGAGGTGCGTATCTTCAAAAACTCACTTCCTAAATCCTGTTGTGGTAAACAGCAGATCCGAGCTGAACTTTGATTGCTTTAAATTTCCCCCCAGAGAGTATATTATGATGGGATAGCCAGGAGAGTGTGCCTCCCTAGGTGTCTTGGGTTACAATATAAGATGTATTTGTATTCAATTATCATCTTCATAAGCTGCTAAGATAGAGGGGCAGTGTTCTTTATCTTCTCTGTGAGTCAGCCCTGATAACACCCTCCAGAGGAACTATCTCCACTAATGGGCCATCAAGGTCTCCCAGCATGACTCACAGAATTACATCACCCCATGCTGGGCCCAGGGGGAGGAACCAAACATTCCCACCTATACATAATCAAAGGCTTAGAATACCACGGCAACGTTACCCACTGGATTCTCAGAGGACAAGAGCTTGGTAAACACTGGACCTTGAGAGAAAGACCAAACCTTCCTGCAGGATCACACTGACATAACCACATCCATCACTTCAGCAGGATTGCAGCCACCATTCAAGTGGCCTGCAGCCACCACCCTGGCCAACAGGGTGTCATGTCATATTCTGACTCTGTCGGTTTAGGCCAGTGTTTCTGTACTATTGCCTTTATTTGAATTTTCCTATTAAATTGTAGTTCTGACTTGGAATCTCCCACTGGTTTTCTTTTGAACTAGTACATGAGGCTAGAGACAGCTTTGAGGAAAAAATTTAAGATAAAAGACCTGTATTTTCCTCAAACTATGTGAAGATATTTTGTCACTTTTGTTAATGAATGATCCCTAACCTAGAAAAAATATTAAAGAAAGAAGTTAAAAGTAGAAATTAGTGTTCAAGTCTTTTGGTTTACACATTTACCCTTCCTTTACAAAAAAAAAAAAATAATGTAAATTTAGGTTAGATATCAGAAAGACATTTTTTCCTGTGAGGATGGGGAGGCGCTGGCACAGGTTGCCCAGAGAAGCTGTAGCTGCCCCATCCCTAGAAATATTCAAGGCCAGAACTGTCCATGGCAGAGAGCTGGGACAAGATGGTTCTTAAGGTCATTTTGTGATTCTGTGATTCATATGACATTTGTCATATGCTGCATAAACTGAATAAACTTATCTCTGCTGCAGAACTTACCCCAGGCTGGCATTCCTGCTCTGGTGAAAGTGGAATTTGTAAAACTGTCCCATCTTTCTGTCTCATGTGGGATACACAGGGTAGGGTGGTGTGATTCCCCTGAGGAGGCTGTGAGGAGGGAGATGGTGGCACTGGTGCTTTTCAGCATGTGTTACCTGAAATGCTGTAGCATTGGGCTCACTTTGTCTTTTCTTATCACCTGGGACAAATGACAATGGATTCACTTTTGCATAAGAGGCCTGTATCTTAAAAATGCAGAAGTTTATCAGACCCTGTTTCCAGAACTTCACTGTCAGCACAATCATTCTCTGTGCCCTTCTCCATGGTGTTTTAGCTTTCCACAAAAGCCTAACTGCTCCTCCTGAGAAAAATTTTTGGGAAAAGTAATTTGGAGTATGAACAGTGACACATGCTCACTGAATGCCTCAGTTTGTGAGTCCTGCTAGTTCCCTGTGCAGGGACCCCTGTTCCTGTATATGTGTTGACCTATTCACAACCAAAAATGAACCTCCCTGCAAATTTAATGTTTTCCTCTTTTATTCCTCCAGAGGAGATCCTGCTGCTACAGCTTCTGGAAATCTCTGGTGGGAGTGGTTTCCAGCATGCAAACAATCACTGGTATGACCCTTGCTTTCAAAATGATCTTAAAATTCTAGAGGGAAGGTCTCTGCATACCAGTTTCTAGATTTCTTCTTTCCCCCTTAGACTGGAAGGAAAGAAGGGCCACCAGCATCACGAAGAGAATTTTAAACTATTTCAAACCCAGTAGCACTTTGGTTTTGAAGAACTTTGCACCCATTTACTTCATTATTTCCCTAGAGTTTACTGAAGAGTTTACTGACACAAGAATCCAGGAAAGCTGGTGACTTCCCAAGGGTGTTGTGTAAAAGTCTTATTTCAACTCACAGGATTTTTCTCAGTTGAAGCCAAATATTTTATGTTGTGCTGTCTCCTGGAGGAACACGGAAAGTAATGCCAGGAGATACCACTTAATCACACCAGCAAAACATCCCTGGCAGTTCTCTGGAAATGCATGAGTCCCAAGAAAGAATGAATCAGATAGTTCCTAACTGGATCCCAGCAGACAGCTGAGATATTTTATAGGGGGCAAGGACAAAGACATCTCAAACACAGACAATACTCACAGCTGGAATCTTGTTCTGTGACCATATTCTCTTGTACAGGACACCACTGAGCTGCTCCAAATTCACATCAATTAGCCTTAGCATCCCAGTCTCTATTTTGAATTGAAGAATTCAGAAAGTCGTACATAAGTTTGCTAGAAAGGAGAGTATTTGTACTTCTCCCTTTCATCTTGTGCTGGAACAGCCCCAGAGGCACTGGGATAAATTCTTGCACCCCCTAACATGTTAATAAGTTCCAGGAGCCAAGGCGAATAAACTTGGTTTCAAACAGAACCCCAATTTAGAGACACATTACTGTGTGCTACTGTGGCATCATATTTACCCTCTTTGTTTATAGTGGACTTCATTTAAGCAGAAGGAAAAATATCCATGATTTATCAGTGGAACAAACCAAGATTCCTTTCTTGCTGTCAGTAAATAACCTACTATTCACAGGGTGATTTTCTAGTTTAAATACTCTGTGTTATGGCACGTGTCCTGATAGCTCTGTCAAAATATCAATCCTTGCCTCACACTTTTATTTTCCCTAGAGAGCTTTACTCGTTTTGTTTCAACAGACTGGCTTGGCAGGTTCATATGTGCTGAAAAATCCATGTCCCAGTTGTGGATCCCAGGAAGATATTCCTTTTAAATGCAAACAAAAATCAGAGGTCAGAGAGGGCAAAGAGCTATTGGGTGTGATTTCTCTGGCAGTACAAGATCATTCCCTGAAAAAAAAAGCCACTCTGTGTATACTTATATTTGAATTTGAAATATATGCATTGCCTCTTTTATAAATGGAGATTATTCTGTCATACTCCTCTTAAAATGAACATTGAGAAGGGGCTGGTCCACAAAAGAGAATCTGCTGTTATTTATCTTGCTAATGGCTATCAATGTTAGCAGTAAAACAGAATGGATGCATTCAAAATTTATTCTGCAGTAGCACCTGCTGGTGTCCTTAGAAATACTGCATCATATTTTTGGGAAGTGCTATTTCATTACCCTAAATTTTTTGTTACCCAGCCCATCATTCAGGGTTTTTTCTCCTTTCCTTGTATTACAATACAGGGAAAGGAAAAAACATATTTTGTTTTAATAGCCATCAATTATTTTTTCAATTAGACTTCCATCCCTGTCTAATGGAGCTCTGCCTCTCCAGAGAGCAGCAAACTCACCACAGAGGATCTTGCTCCCATCTGTGCAGGAACAATTAGTAGCACTTTAACTCTTGGAGTGCAGAGGGATAAAATTCCATTATTCCTGAAGTGGTCTTTGTTAATCTGGCACGGTCTGGTCTGTTGGGGGAGGGTGGGGCACAAGGGTGGCTTCTGTGAGAAGATGCTGGAAGCTTTCACCATGTCTGACAGAGCCAATCTCTGATGGCTCTGAAGAGAGCCAATTAGAGAGGCTGGTAACAGCTCTGTGATGACAGATTTAAGAAGAAAAGCAAAACAGCACAGGGACAGTTTTTTCCAGAGGTGGCACCACCGGAGCCATCCCGGCACAGCCCATGGCTATACTCCATGGCCACCACCACCCCGGTGTGGCCACCCCTAGCCAGCCATGCTGCAGGCAGGAGGGCAGGGACAGCAGCTTCCCCTTCCCTGTGCCCTACATGAGGAGAGGTGTTAAATAGTGCCAGTGCCACAGTGGCCACCACTGCCTGCTCGGTGGCCATTGGGCCGCATGGCTGGCAGCAGAAACAAGGCGAGTGACTCTCCAGTGTGGAACCTAGGCAAGATCAACCTCTAAGGGCTGTGGGATCCTGCAGGAATCTTTGCATTGGTGGAAGTTTTTGGCCATGGTTCCTACGAGCAGTAGTTTTTCTTCTAGTCAGAGGAGAGGAGGAAGTGAGGACATGTGAAGAAAAATAACATGATGGCACCAAGATCAGTGGAAGAAGAGGGGGAATAGGTGTTCCAAGTGTTGGAGGTGGGATTTCTCTGTAAGCCATGGTGAAACAAACTGTCCCCTTGTAATGCAGGAAGTCCACAGCAGATACAGAGATCCACTCACAGCCTGTGGGAAAAGTGCTCACACTGGAGCAGGTGATGCCAGAGAAAGATGTGATCTAGTGGGAGACCCAAATAGAGAGAGAGGGCCCCTGCTTCCAGAGATAGAGAGAGAAGCCCCTTGCTTCCAAACTAGAGCAGCCTGTCCTTGGAAGACTGCATCCTGTGGATGAGTGACCCACTCCACAACAGTTTTGGGAAGACTGTTTGCCCATGGGAGGGATAGCAGAGACATAGCAGAGGAAAGACTCCTCTCCCTGAGCAAACAGAAGATCTTGAGTGACAAACTGACCAAAATGCCCATGCCCTGTCCCTCTGTGCTGTCAGTGGGAAGGAAGGAGGGGCTGGGTGTAAAAAGGTGTTTTAAAGGCTTATTTTACTTCTCATTATTCTCCTCTGACTCTGTTAATGATGAATTTACCTTATACTTTAAATTCGAGCCCATTTTGCCCTTGGAGTGTTTGCTCCCAGTCCTCATCTCAACTCATGAGCCCTTTGCTAATTTTTTTTCCTCTCCTCTACCCAGCAGAGAGCACGAGAGGGTGAACAAATGACTTAGCAAACTACTGTCATGGGTGCCTGGCATTTGGCCAATATCAAACCCTGACATAATCCCTTGCAGCTATCTGGCATTACCTCAGCTCCTCTCATGGGCTTGTCACCAACTGATTTTCAATAAGAAGCAACCATTCCACAGTTCCTCAGCTTCCTCCAGTTGTTTCACCTCATGGAATCCCAGAATTAGGTTGGGAAAGACCTCCAAGTCTTTGGAGAATCTGTCATTGAGTCCAATCTTTGACCAACTACCACCTTGTCAACCAGACCAGAGCACTGAGTGCCATGTCCAATCACCTGAACACCTCCAGGGACAGAGACTTCACCACCTCTGTGCACAGCCCCTTCTGACAACCCTTTCAGTGAAGAAATTCTTCCTGATGCTGACCTGAATCTGGGGGTCAGGGAATCAAGAATGGAAAGACAGTCGCTGTTTGTCAAATAAATTGGGATTTGCAAGCTGCTTTCTCAGCTCTCCATCCATCTCTAGATTAGTTAATCTTGGAAAAAGCCTATGTAACCCTCATATATATTTCTGTGAGAGCAAGCCAAGATTACTCTCAGCAGGAGGACGTGTAGGATATTGTATATTATGTTGTCTCCCTGGTCTACAGATAGAAAAATGAATGCTGCTGTCAGTGTAACAGATTTTTTTATTGCATCTGAATGGAAAAATCCCCTCTGTATTGTGCAGTACCTTTGAGAAAAGTATTAATTCCAGCTTTCAGTAACACATGCACTAATATCACTTTGTAAAAGAGTTTATCTTTTGTCTTGAAAGAAGCTTGAGGTCATAAAATAAAAAGAGAAACCATTCAGTTAGAGAATATACAGGAAAAAAAGCATCTATGGTACAGGGTCTCTTTTATAATTTTACTGTCTTCCCAAAACAGAAAAAAGTTTACTTAATCTGAGTTGTTCTTTTAAAAAATTTCAGATACGAAGCAGGGAATAAATTATTTCAGAGAGGGCCTTTACTAGGATATTCATTAAGCCCCACCCTAAATTGTTTTTACTGCTGAAACTCAGCCAATGAGACTGGACTGATTTCTTCCCATGCAGGCACATGTTGAGAAAAGACTGGATACAGGGACCACTAATTCTTAGTCTCTCAGGTTGCTGCACTGCTCAGCTGTCCCTCCCTGTACACACTTGTTTCAGGTTGTCACTAGGACAAGGGCATCCTTGTAATGATGAGACAAAACTTCTTCACAAGGAAACGCCATTCATTCCATAGAGCTGGAATGCAAATCTTGTTTAATGACTAAAGGAATGATCTGGTTGAAAGTTAAAAGGAGGAAAATGATTGTGGAAGTAAGAAGGTTTCTAAAGAAATAAGGAAAGAAGCCCCCCATACTATTAGAGCATAGCAAAATCTATGAATCAAAAGAAGAAATAGTGATGTAGACTCAAGTATAAATATTGCACTTCCTAGTGTTTTCCTGTTCTGTTTTTTTCTGGAGCTGCCAGGACTGTGTAGATGGATCTAAGCACACACTGAGTTTGCCTAATTTGGATAGGAGGTCTTGAGCACTCATTTCTCTCTCTTAGTTGCACAATCAAATAGGTTTATAAAGGAAAGTTGCCTTGATTTAAAGGAAAAATCTTGTTAGTCCAATTCTTCTTGAAATTAGCTGTTCCAAGCATTCTGCAGTGTTTTCCCCATTCTCTCTCCAGGTTGGTTTCTGAAGCTCCAGGTCAGGTGTCAGGATTGAAGCATTAGAGGGAATTTGAAGAACCAACACAGGGGACTGACTTCCCCCCCAGCCAGAGTATTGTTTTGTCATACATAGGGCAAACATTCCCCTGAGATTTCTCATCCTGCTAATTAAGCAGCAGCTGCAGCCCTCTGTGTAATTTCATCTTCCAGTGGTTTGGAGAGCTGCAGTTTCCCTCATCATCAAGTTTTCCAGGGTGGGAATTTGCTCCCTGGGAAGCTAAGAGCCATAAATATAAATCAAAAACATCCATCAGGGGGAAACACACTCACCTGAGCATTCTGGTGAGCATTAATTGTGCATGGGATTCATTTTGCTCAAGGCAGTTAAGTAATTGCTGTACAGGGCTGAAATAGCAGCTGTGGCATAAACACAGATCATGGAATTGCAGTTTTATTGATCACAGAGCCATGGATTGGTTTGGGTTGTAAGGGACCTTAGAGATCATCTCATTCCAACCTCCCTGCCCTAGTCAGAAACACCTTCCCCTAGACCAGGTTGCTCAGGTGCTGTTGATGGATTTCCAGATTTAGTTATTTGGAAGTTTTCCTATATAAAATATATTCCAGGTAATATGACTCCAGGTGATATTTGGAAACTGTTTTGTTTCAATTGATATTTAAGGAACACATGAAATTGAAATACACCCATGTCCTGGTTTAAAAGACAGATGTGTGCCAAGGAAGGCAGGAATCTTCCCATAATGGAAAAGGCAAAGGGAAAAACTCCATCCCTTCAAATTACTATAACTTCAAAACTACCAGGCTTCCAGGCAAAAATATGGGAAAATGGATGACAGTTTTACTGGCAAATATGTATGTATATAAAACAGAACAAACGACAACAAGAAAAAAAAACAACAACAACAGAATGTTTCCCACCCAAAAAAGTATTTTTTTCCCCCTTTGCTGTAATTACAACTGGCAGGGGGTGTTGTTGGCTCCAGACATGGCCAAGAGGCTGCAGTGACTCCCCCACAGCTTTAGGGCGTGCTCTGATATGAGCCAGCAACTTCTTCAAGTGGTGGTGGCAGTTCAGGCAAAAAGAAAGATGGGAGTTACTTGAAGAAAATCATCTAACAGCATAACCTGTTAAGAAAGCATTAATTTATTCAGTACTGGAAGTGTGCTGGAGGTGTCCCTTTCCATAGGCATGTTTGTTTAGGCATTGCTCCCTTGGGTTTATATACATTATAATATTTAAAGAATTCCCCAAATCATGCCCAAAGTCTGTCCCCCTTGGTACGTAATCAGTACACAAATCCAGAATTTTTTGTATTTTTGGTCCATTATGTTTTCATGGGACAAGATTGTCAACTGCCATTCATTGTTCAGAACTGCAGCATTTGTTTTGGGCTTTTGGGGTGTTTTATATCTCAGGAAAATCCACAAACACCAGAGATTTATGTCCAAAAAGGAGACAGAGGAGTCCTGCAACTTTATTCCAGTAAAGGGAGAGAGTCCACTGGAGCACATGCCCATGGGGTTTTCTCTCTCGAGGTTTCAGAGAGCACAGCCTCCTTTTATCCTGAACTCCCAGCCACATGTTGCCCTCTTCTTTACCCATTGGCCAAGGTGTTAGGAAGGTACAGCTGGCCCTGCCTACCATATGTTCTCCACTTGAACCAACTGTTTTACCACAAAGTTCAGAAGCTCAGCTTATGCAGACCCTTGTGTGCTTCAGGAGTCAAGCTGTCTGGGCTCTGTAAGGACCCTGCTGCCCAAAGTTAGTAGAGAGATTAAGACCCATTTCAAAGACCTTAACACCCATGCCTTCACCCATCACATTGTTTGTAAAGACAGCACACATCTTTCCTATCGTATATAATTAGAGCATCTTCCTCATCATGTCCTCTCTTTGAACTTCCATGCTTGTGCATGTGCAGCCCATCTGTGCTGACTCGCCCATTTATCTTGGTAATGTGAGACTCATGCAATCAGCCTCAGCAAGGCAAAACCCAAGACTCTTTCACCTCTTTCATGAGGTTTCTACTCATTAAGTACTCTGAGGGTCTTAGGTTATCGGAATCAAGCCACAGCTAGTGAGGTTAGCTCATTTCTCAGTCATTTGTCATCAATGTTCTTATCAGGAAAATTAATCGACAAACACCAGAGGTTTATGTCCAAAAAGGAGACAGAGGAGTCCTGCAACTTTATTCGAATAAAGGGAGAGGCCATGGGGCATTTCCCATGGGGTCTCTCAAATTTTTAGGGGACGCAGCTTCCTTCTTATCCCAATTTCCTGGCCGCATTTCCCTCTGTCTTTCCCCATTGGCTGAGGTACTTGAGAGGTACAGACTTCCCAAAATACCTAAGACTCCCTTCTAATGTAGAACCCCTTCCCCACCTTTTTTTTTTCCCTTGTGTGTCAGTTCATTTTTTCTAAATTGAGAGATTTAGCACAGTCTTGAGTGAATAACAATCTGTGTCGATTAGTGGAATTCCTATGGAATTTATGGTTTCCCCCACTGCTTCTTTCACCTCTCAGTATCTGGCCTTAACTACCTTAACTAACCAAACCCACAGTTTGGTTATTAAGACACCTCCTTCCCATTCCTTTCATTCTATCTAATGGCCTAAACAGTAATTAAAACAAAGCTATGAAAGTTACATGGTAAAAAAAAAATATTAAAGTTTTGTTTTGAAAAGTTTTGAAGTTATAAAGTTCAAGCAAAATCAAGTGAGTAAAACTAAATTGTAAAATGGAAGTTACAACATTTAGGCAAACTACAAAAGCAAGTAAAAACAAACTACTGGGAGGGCTTGGTTGTGATGTCGGGCACAGAGAAGTGTCCTGCTGGCACCCCACTGTGGCACCCCACACTTCGGCTCTGGACACTCAAGCAGCCAGGAAACTGGGGGAAAAAATGAACAAGCTTGTAGTGTGGACACTGCAGTGGATGGAAGTCCCAGAGCCTAACACACAGGAGCAGCTGTGGCCACCACAGACAAAATTTTTCAGGCCAAAATCCTGAAAAACTGGAGGGAGCTTTAACACTTATGGAGTGAGTTCAAGGCATGAAAATCTGCACTGTACTGAGAGATTTAGAAATCCTTTGATTCAGCTCATTGGAGGGAAAGCATGAAGCACCGCAGTCTGAAACAAAAATATTTTTCTTTAGGTAAAATTATGTCAAAATTAGGGTTGAGGTAGGGGTAAGAAGGAGACAGTGGGAGAAGTGACTTGTCTAAGTCAGTCTTCAGCTGATCTAATATAGGCCAGAGGAGCTGTGCTTTTGTAATGTTTCTTTTTTCACAGTCTATAAAAAGAGTCTGTCTTGGAAGTAGGTATCTAGAACCAAGAGACAAAAATCCTTCTCATAAGATACATTTAAAAACTGTGGATCACTTGGAAACAGAACAATTTGCAAAAGGGAAAGGGATTGCTTTTTACACCATTTGCCATCCTTAGATCAAGATCGGTTAATTTTTAAAAATTTTTCTCAACCTGAGCCTGGAATAAGAATTTTAGATAGGATGTCTTGGATGGTGATACATAGATGTGACCTGTTCCTGTAAAAAAAAAAAAAAAAAAAAAAATCAGTTTCCATAAAGGATGAGGCAAATGCAAATGCAGAGTAATTCAAAATCCTAACAAGTTCTTGTACTGTAGCTCTGTGTTTCTGCTACGCCAAAACTTCACCCTGAGAGTTTGATGCCCTTGACTTTGCTATTAAAAGGCAGTGTGAATAACCAGAAGTTTTGGGCACATTGTATGTCATCTCTGGGTATGACACAACCCAAATTCAGCCATCTGGAAGCTGCCCCCAACCTTTAGTAGCGATTAGAAATTGTGTCAATTTGGCAATAAACATGTATACCATGATTTTAAAACCTAGATGGTGCTAGCAAAGCAAGAAAAAGGTTGTAAATTTAAAATACTGTTTTATCTTCACTAAGCACCAAGTATTCCTTGCATGCAGTTTAATCAAATATCATGAATATAAATTCTAAGTCATTAGAGACATGCCAATAAAAACATCTCAGGTGCTAAATCCTAACCAAATGATGAATTTAGTGTCTTTTGGGAAAAAACATAAAAAAGAAAATTTATAGCTTATATTTTCTGTTAAGCTTCTTTTTTGGATTTGCAGTCAATTTATATGCCTGTATGCAATACCTTGGGATACAGAAGGAAACATTGCCTGCCTGAGTGTTCATTTCTCTTTGGAAAAGCTGGTAACACTTCCTGTTCAATGCTGTAAAACCTGTCAGGAGCTGAAGTCCGTAAGTTGTCACCTTCCATGACTTCATTTTTCTTCAATGGGGCAGCAAAAAAGTCTGAAAGTGCTTGTACAACCACAAGGAAAATGGTGTAGGAGCTGAGTTAGCTGGCAACAGATTTTACCTCCTACTGTGTTAGAAAATGAGTTCTCAAGTGAAGACCACTTGTCAAATAAAAGTTTCTTTGTAATGCACAGGAGGTTCAGTAGTGCCTGCAGCTCTTCAACCTCTCAGGCAGAGGTCACTGGAACCAATAATCCAGCCCCAAAATATTATTGCGTGTACTCTGGTGCCTGAATACCCCTTTGTCAGCACAGGGGTGTGTTAGCATTTAACACTGGTGCTCACCTTCTACATGGTCTGAGAGCCTGCACTTCACTGCAAAATGATTGCTTGTTCTGACTTGGACACTGTTCCTTGTCTGGCACAGCTGCCCTGGAGGTCTGCCTGAGGATTTGGGATGCCCTCAGCCACAGACAGAACTCCTTTGGAATAGTGCATGTATGGTTAAAGCCAGGCACTGCTGTCAGTGATGGGAAGGTGGGAGCAGAAGGGGGCCTAATGACTAAATAGAAACCTTGAGTTTCTTTCTATCTTTTGAGTTAAACTCTTCCAGACCTGCCGGAGGGAATTTCTACCTAACACAAAACAGGAAAATGTAGCCTTTGGTACACTTCAGAAATGTTGCCTTACGCTGTTGCCACCAAGAGGCAGCAGCAGAGAAGAACGTTCATTCATGCCTTAGAGAAATGTGTAAATCAGAGCTGGGGCTTCAAAATCCATACACTAGGATTTTCCACATGATTCATGTCATGGGAGAGAAACACAAGATTGGTGCAAAGGCAATTCGAAATGTCACAATTATACACAAAGTGCAGCCATTATTTTATTCAATGAGAAAACAAAACTGAAATCTCAACATGTTTGCATGCAGGTTTCCACACTGGTCCTTTCAGGAATTCCAAGAGGAAGACAGAATTAGGAAAACTGTTCAGCAGATTCTTGTGGCAACAGCAACTAAGTACCAGTTACTCACTTCTCCCATGCTGCTATGGTATATCCCTTTGGCCAGTTTGGCTCATCTGCCCCAGTTCTTTGTACACCTGCTCATTGACAGACCATGGGAAACCAGGATATCCTTGATTAAGGGTAGGCACTACCCAGCAACAATCAAAGCATCTGTGTGTTATCAATGTTGTTCCCATTCTAAATCCAAACCCCAGCACTGCCTCAACTCCTAGGATGAAAACTTTCTCCATCCCAGCTGAAACTAGGACACAGATCCCTCTTGGTGTTGTTCTGTGCTGCAGTCTCCCAAGATATTTACTGGGAGTTAGTGAGATTGTGTCTCAGACTAAAAACTCTGGAGTTTGAGTTATTTTAAGGGCTATAGTGAGCAACATTATTTTACCTTCTGGGCATCCATTCTCCAGCATTGCTCAGAATCTTGTTTAAATCCATGCAAAATAAATGTCCTCTGCTTGAACTCTTTAGTCAAAATGATGAGCAAATGGATTAAACACATTGATAAAAAACTAGGTTTTGGACAAAAATGTGGCCAAGAGTTGTCAGAGCAATAAATATTTATCTAAATCTTCTTTTTTTCTCAAGCATTTGCTAATAAGTAATGCTGGAGCAGCCTTGAGAAGAGAAGCTTTGGGGTGACCTAATTATGGCCTTCCAGTACCTGAAGATATCCTACAGGATGAATGGAGAGAAACTATTTTCAAGGGCCTGGAGTGACAGGACAAGGGAGAATGGCTTCAAACTGACAGAGAGTAGGTTTAGAATTGGAATGGGGATGAAATTCTTCCCTGTGAGGTTGCCCAGAGAAGCTGTGTCTGCCCCATCCCTGGAAGTGCCCAAGGCCAGGTTGGATGGGACTCTGAGCAACCTGGGACAGTGGAACAAGGTGATCTTTAAGGCTGTTTCTAACCCAAACCATTCTATGATTTTCTGTGAATTCTCTGTGAAGTCTGTGGATTTCTTTCCCATCTATCTCATCTATGCAAAATTTTACTGGTTGTTTTTCAATGGGCATTTCCCACAACTCTCCACTCAACTGCTTCACGTCATGTTTGGAAAACAGCTTTCGAGCTCAGGTGTAGCATTTAGACAACATGGATTCTCCCTATGGATCAACCAGAAAGCTAAAATAGGATGTGGAATTTATTGGAGAGAAAGGAATTTTGTAATGCCTTTCCAAGTTACAAATCTAACAGGGAGAAAGCTTTTTTTCAGTCACTTTTTGAAGGAGTCTCAGACTTTATGGCCCCCATATCTTTGTATCAGGAATTGTTTGGAAGCTGTGACTGTTCTCTTGGATTTGTGAGGAGAACAAAGAAGCTGGGATTTTGCCAGATCTCAGCTGCACCGGTCAAGAATATATATTTGGTGTTGTTTTGAAGGATTATTTTTCCAGCTTGTGGACTGCTTTAATAATGTGATGGATACAGTGTGAGACTTGTGGATGAGAGAAGGTGAGAGAGCTGCCAGCACTCTCTTCTAAAGCATTTGGGTAATTTGGGAGCTGTTGCAATGACTGATGGACCTGCCATGCCCTGGAATAACATTTTTCTCGTTATTCCCTAGCAGGACCACTGACAGTTTCTAGCATGGTTGCCATTTAGTGTCTGTATTTCCTACAGTTGCCACAAGTTCCACTGTGTGGCATCTGACTCGGATCAAGCTTTATCTAGGGACCATATTATGTAGGGAGAACACATTACCAGGCTTTAGTCCATTTTGTAAAAGCATAGGGACAACTGTTTGCTTAGTGTTTTGAAAGATCAATAAAGGAATGGGACATTGGAATTCAATAGGACTTGGATGTCGGATTCCCTGTAGGTTCATTTGAAATCCCAACTTGAGTAACTTGGCAAGAGGTAATAGGATTCTTCTTATTATAATCCAAACTTTTAGTGGCAGTTGGATCACTGGAAAGGCCCATGGTCAGTGCAAAAGCAAGCACAGGCCTCACTGCCACAAGGAGCCATTTCCACTTAATTAACTAACCATGTGCCCAAGAGCTTTCCCAATAGGAATATTTACTTCAATGGGGTTTTGTTTTAAGACTTCTGGGCAAGTCCGCAAAATAGGAATATTGTTTAATTTAGGGAGATGTCTTAAGGCTTATTTAATGAAGAACAGAGACCTTCTGTGTTAGAAAAAAGCATAGAAGAATTCTACTTTTGGATTTTGTTTTCTATATGATCCAAATACATTGTATAAATTGTAGGTTTTCTGCAGATGATATTATTTTTAATAACTTTGCATCAAACTATTTCTAACTATGTGATCAAAAAAAAAAGCAAAGCCCTGCTGCCAGGTGAATTTTTTCCCATTTTTTCCCCCAAATCTTTAGGATTAAAGCATTCTGAATGCTTTAGTTATTACAAAAATGCCTCAAATTAAATGCAGTGTCAGAGAAGTCCTGGCCATATTTTTTATTGTTTTACAAGAAAAAGGGTGAACCCAATGAACTTATGGTGCTGCCAGTGTAAAACAAATTAAGTACAATTTTCACAGAGCCTGCAGTTAAATTACTGCCCTCCCTGTTACTGGATATTTGGAGGCCAAAATTCTGGAGTAGTTTATAAAAGGATCCAGACAGAGGCATACAAGAAATCTTTGCAGGCAGCTATTAAACACAGTCATTGCACAATCCTAAGTGACCCACTCCCAGAATCTGGGAATGTATGGTAATGACAGGACTCTTCCTCACATGCCTGCCTTGTTAAGAGGGGATATTGGGCTATCCAGCCACTTTGATGGAGCTAGCACAAGAGATCAGGTATTCCTAGGAATTTTGTTTGCTAGAATAAAGCAGAAACAGCACCAGAATGGGTAAATAATTGGGGTATGGGCATCTAAAACTTAGGTCAATCAAGTGGGGCCATTCCTCTGTCCTGCCTTGCTCCCTCTCCTTCCAGGTGTCCCGTGCAACTTTTGCTTAGAATTCAGGCACATATGCTATTTCCCAAACTGCAGGTACCTAAACTCCTCTGATGCTTTGGGTGTCAGATGTACTTGTATACTCTGTCTCTATCTGCAAACAAGTGCTTTCTTTCTTTTCCAGTTTTGGAGTGTAAGTATATTTTTAACACTCCAGAAGCACAGAGGCATACAGCAATAGCATAAGTGCTTGGTAAGAAGTAGCTGTGTAACAGGCTGTGCTGTTAGAGATCCCTGAAGTGAGTCTCAGATGATGTTACAGGCATCTACCTTCCCTGGAGTCAGGCTGATGATTGGGGGCTTTTATCTTCATATTTTCATCTCTTTTCAATTCCCATCTGAGCATCAAGTGTCTCCCTAGATCCTGCACCTCAAAGAGGTGTCTCCACTTTTCTCTGTGCAAGAAGAAAAATGCCAAACTCACGTGTTTTCTATGCAGTTTCTTGGCTGGATTTTCGTACTCTGAACATGCCATGAATTTGGAGCCAGGATAATTGGATGGGATGAGTAAGAATTAGTCATCAAGAAATGGAATAGGAGAGTCAACATACCACATTTAAACACCCCAGCACCAGCCAGATCATTCAGAGGGAGCCAGAATCTGCCCCACCTCCTTCTGTTTTAAACAAAATGTGTGGGTTTTACGTTGTCTATATTATATCCAGATAGAAAAATGTCAAACCAGATCAGTATGGAATGAAGCCAAACATCTGGTTCTTTACTGTTCTGGCACAGAATGAGTATTCAAATAGTTTTAAGATCTTCAGTTCCCACATTTACATCGCTAATAATGTTAAGAGTAAAGCAAGAAGTAGCATGAGCCTAATTTGCCTTTCCTTCAGAGCAGATTGTCCTTCAGATTTCTGCACTGAATTATTCATGTCACAGTGTGTTGAGTCCTGTCACTGTCAGAAAATTTCCATGGTGGACAACATACAGTTAAGGGATCTGTACATGTGTTTTTAGGAGCTATTTGATCTACATTTGAGGTGCAATATTAAATTGATGTAATTTGTCACTGCAATGGGATTAGATGAGGTAACATTTACCAGTTTAACAAATTGTGTGCATTTTTATAATGATTGGTATTAATGCTAATAATGCACAATTAATAAATCACACATTTAAAATCAATTCTCTCACAGATGTTCTAGGGTTAGATAAAAGTGCTTAAATGCTAATGGCAAGGTGATAAAATCAGTAATTTCAGTTTTGTGGATGAGAATTCTCTGCTCCAAGAGCACGGGAAAGCTTCCACTTGAATTTTGCTTCCTTATTTGACATCCCAGAGTTGTAAGACTGAATTTGTTTGTCCTGAAAATGTTCCTCTGTCTTATCTTCTTTCTGTCTGTTACGAACCAGTTTAAACACAGAAGAGCAAAGAAAACTAAGACTTTGTGAATAAAATGGATTGAGCCCAGAAAGGTTTGAAATATACCCAAAAACATGGCTAAAACAAAAGGAGGTTAGGTGTTGGTGCCAAAAAATATTGGAGAGGAGAGGAGAGGAGAGGAGAGGAGAGGAGAGGAAGGGGGAGGAAGGAAAGANAGGCTGCTGCCTCTCCTTTCAGAGAAAAATGAAGGTTTTGTTGGCATTGAGCTCTTGCCCTGCTCCCTTCAGTGACCCAAATGATCTGGAAAACTTAATAAACCTTTTTATGCTGGTGGTGAGAACAGCAGGTCCAGTCCTGCCTGATATAATGGAGGATAGAGGAGAGGAGAGGAGAGGAGAGGAGAGGAGAGGATGGGACAGGGAGAGAGTGACAGGTGTTACATAGAAACATATCACCATGAATTATAATATTCAGTTGCTGACAGTCTTTCTGACTTCTGGCTCTGTCTCATCATTATGGCTGAATAACTTAAGCCCTATTTTGGACAGGTGAGAAGTTAATTTTTCCAACCCTTCTTGTTAGAAAGCTTGAGAGGCTCAGAGCCAAGGAAAAATGGCCAGATTAGGGTTTGGGAGGCAGGGTCAGCCCTGTACCTGTGCTACAGGACAACAGGGCACTGCCAACACAGCATCCTTCAGCTTCATTCACTCTACTTTTAAAACATTGTGGTGCTTTTGATAATTTTTTTTTTCTTCAAGAACAATATTCATCAGACTCAACAGTCCCTTATACTCACACAATTTCCTGGTGGGAATGGTGCTTTATAATTTATGGATGTGCTTTCCAAAATAATAACTGACTCAAAATTACATTCTGTTTGCTTAATCTCTTTTAATTAGCATCTCAGAGGCTTTGCAGGAATCCTGCTGCAGATTTTCCACTTTCTGGGTTGTAATTTCTTTTTATTTTTTTTTACTGTTAGCAATGGCACGCAGAGAAAAGCACCCTCTTTGACAACAGCGCCTGCCTGAAGATTCTTAATTAAATTGTACTCAGCATGGTATAAAAATCACAGGGTTTAGGAGGCATGAGGTGCATGGATAATGTGGCATTTTATATGACAGCTTTTCATTTCAGCAGGATTCCATGGCATTTTCTTTGCTTATAATATAAAATACTGCTAATGGAAATTACCTAAAAATTGCATGTATTATGTCTTCTGCTAAGTTTTAATTGCTTATCTTTCCTAAAGGTTGTTAAATAGGCTTCTTACCATTGATAGTGTGGTGTATACCACATTTATTCATGCATACAAAATAGATTTAGGATAAATTCCAAGATTACACACACAAATACCCATTGATGCATGACTCCAGCTGCTTAATTAAAATAGTAAAAAAAAAACCCTCAAATTTCCTATTTCTTTTCACATCGACAAATTTTCTGCCCTGTGTTATGTCTTTTCTTACTACTCCAAGACCCTTCCTATTATTCTTGAAATAGAAATTACATTTGTAGCCTCAAGAATGCTGCATTCCACCCACAGAATTTACTTTATCTATCCATCTGCCACTAATCTTTTGAGACTCAAGCAGTACAGAAAAGGACTACCTCTCCAAATTGCTATTGTTCAGCTGTCCTTGAATGAACTGTGTCATATGAGTTCCCTTTGCAACACTGGTGAAGAAAGTCCTCAATGTTTTTTTCCTCACAAATCATTGTAGATGTAGTTTCCTAAGGTATTTTGCCATGGCTGTGGACCTTTTTGTGCAAAAACTGTGCATTGTTTTCCAGACTTCCTTTAAATTTGCTATAAAACATTTCATATTTGTGAATATTTAATATTTTTCAATGTTTTCAGCCAATATCCACATTTATTAAATAATAAACATCCGCTCTGGTGAATATTACTAGTTATATTGCTTGTGCTTTGGAAATAGAACTGTAGTGGCAGTCCCTTGGTGTATTGTCAGAAATAAATGTGATTTGTGGGTAGACCTTGCTTGTGGCTGGGAATGGTGCATCAGCTCTACCACTTCAGAGTGGTTCCCAGAAGTGATCTGAGTCAGGCCCTGTGCAGAGTCACAAATCCTCTCCTGCTTCCTCCTTGCTTGCACAAAGTAGTGGTTTTCTTCCGAAATGTATTAGCAGGAAAATCATTGCTTCCCACACTCCTGGCACTGGCTGAAGTATGAAAATGTACTTTTGTGTGCACAGGAAGGCATATGCCTTTTATACCTGCTCACTTCTAGGAGGTCATTTATTTGAGATGGTGCCTGTTCATACCCCTGGCTCAGGCAACCCCATGGTGTAGGTAAAATATGTCCCTCCAAAACCAGTGGAAGAATAGACTCAGGATATGCTTTCTCTAAAGATCTGAACCACTAATACGATAGGAACAGGAAACTGCCCTTTCCAGCAAGCCAAATTTGATCCAAAATTGAAGATACAGCAAACTGTGGGATAGAGCTGTGCTTGGCAAAACCTGAATCTTAGTTCTGAGACCAACCTCTTAATAATATTTTAAGCTTTGCTTGTGGAGGTCAATCATGACACACCACTTCCAAAGCTAGTAGCAGGCAGAAATATGAGCCCAGAAAATGGGCTCAGATGAAGGGATGGCTCAAACTGAAAGTTTGGGTCTCCAAACACACTGCCTGGAGAGTGTCATGGTGCAGTGTCACTTTGACAAAAGCTGCTAGCTCCTGATAATTGCCACGGCACTTCTAATGTCCAAATAGCTCCAAAAAGTGCATAGACTACTTTAAAAGCAGGGCTCCTCATTACTGAGTACCCTTGCAAATAAAATAAATCATACTGTTGATGGTCAGGCTAAGATTTTAAAAGCCTTCAGGAAGTTATGAAATCACAGCCCCAAGTGTGGTCAGTGAAGATGAGGAGTGGGTGGGGCAACTGCAGGTGTGGTGGCCACACCTGTGAATCATTCACCTGTGTGAATGTTCCAGTACTTTGGAGTGGAATTCTCACAGCTGAGCATGACAAGAAGGATTTATACCACCTCGAAGGATTTTCCTCTTATCAGCCCCTTGCTTTATCTGGAAACCCAGTTTGCAGCCTTAGCCTTCTGCACCTGGGAGGCCCCTCTGCACATCATTAGCAAAGCACCCAGCCACTGTTTGAGTCCCTAGCACAAATAAGCTGTAAGACACAACACTCCAGCATCTTGCAGCACCTGAATGGCTACAGCAAGTGGTTGAGTGTTTGAGTCATTAATCACCAGCAGTTCAGCGATTCAGAGTGCACATGACTGAAGCAATTGGATTTTTTTGGCTTAGTAACATGTTGCTGCTGCACATCTTGTACTAAAGACTGGGATCAAAACCCATCATGTTGCACCCACTCCGGGAATGAGTTCCAACCGAGTCTGGGTTTTCCCCCATTCTGTATTCTATGAAATTCAGGTCTGTGTTTTCCCTCATTCCATCTTCCAGAAAAATCCAGTCTGGTTTTTCCTCCCATTCTGTATTCTGGTGAAATCCAGTCCAGGTTTTCCCCCATTCCCTATTGCAGGAAAATCCTATCCGGGTTTTTCCTCATACCATACCCCAGGTCCGATCCAGGCAAACTGAAGTAGCAATCCAAATCAATTTTATTTTTCCTCATCTTAATATTTTTCCATATTAGTCAGCTTCATATGTAATGTGAAAAGCAGCAAGGTTTGCTCAGCTTATTGAGACTCAGAGTGTGTAAATCAATGTCTAGGGCGTGTCTAAATCAATGACCAGGTGTGGTCAGTGAGGGTGAGGAGAGGACAAGCCCTACTAAAGGCTGCTTTCAGGGAAGTTACCTTCTTCTTTCAGAGGACTTCAGTTCTTTACAGGTGCCTCTCTATTGCACTCTTTAACCAAAAGAGAAACCACAGCTTGCTAAGTACAGTGGAGTTGCTTTAAGGACTAATGCTAAAACCCAAATAAATAGAGAAAATAAAGGTAAAGAGCAAGCAATGTCAAGTGCTGAAATGCTGCCCACTTTTTCTTCTTTCAGAGTCCAGGTTCCCATTGGTGGACAAGTTGCCAGAGGAGGTCACTCCCTCCCTTCCACCCACCACTTTCCTTACCCAGGTGCTGTCCTGATTGTCCTGATCTCAAGACAGCTCTTGGAGGGCATCACAAGGCCAGTTCTGAAATTATCCTGGGGAAAGCATCATTTGTTTCTCCCCAGGATGTTTGGTTTCTGAGTTTCGATCCCTCATATCTGTGTTCTTAGCACAGCCCCACAACTGGAGGCAGGAGCTGGGTGCCAGCAACAATTCAGGTGACTTTAAACTAAATAAAATGTCAGAACCTCCCTGTTCTGGGGGACTTTGAGAAAGATATTTACTGGACTGCAAGGAGTGGGTAAGGGCCTCTTCTCATGCACTTCCCTCCCTTGTCCCTAACCTTCCTTTCCTATGGGGAAGTCACAATCCACTGTTTGGAAAGCTTTTTTCCACACTATTGAGCCCATACTACCAAGGGGGACTGTGGGAGGGAAAATTAGCAGGGACTCCTTTAGATTTTTCTGGGACACACTGTGCCAGAAAGGGGGAGCACTGGCTGTCCTTTGCCTCTCATCCGAGGCATGCTGCTGTGAGCCTTGCAGGCAGCTTGGGGGTCTGGCACCTCCTGCAGGGATTTGGGTGGATGGGACACGATCTCTGTGGAGATTCAGGTGAGCCTTCCCACCTGCTCTGTCCTGTGGGAAAGGTTGACTTGCTTTTTATTTGAAATTAAGGAGAGAGCAGCAACTAGGCAAACTGAAGCAAACTCAGCCAGCTCCTCATTGCAATAAACTCTGTATAAACCAGAAAAAAAAGTCTCTTTTTATTTTCCTCAGAAGGAGATACATTCCCCAGTCTTCAATATTCAGGTCACTGATCAACCATTGAAATAGTCTGGCACAGATATTGATAAAGAAAAATAAATCTGCACCATTTTCAGAAGAGTTCTCTGAGCTGTGCACCCCTCTCCTGTCTGTCTATTGAGAAACCCTTGTCCCTACATGCAAAAACCACCCCTACACACCACTGTACTTACTGACTTTTGAACATGAAAGCTCCCTAGTGACAAAATCAGAGATCCAGATATGTCTGGTTCCTGCTTCCCTGTGGTAAACTCTACAGAAAAAAAAAAAAAAAAAAAACTACCAAAAAACCAACCAAAACACAAACCACTAAAACCTTTTAAATTCAAGCAATCTGTAAGAATAGCTCTCTTCATTATTTCTGCCACAAATTTCTGCAATGTTTAAAGGTGTGTGGGAAGGAGATCCTGCAGGGAGGTAAAGAATACCTCTGTAATCTCAAGAACTTCCTGGAAAAGTCCAACCAATGTGTTGCAGAGAGGTAGATATATTTTAAAAGAAAGGCCTTATGAAATATGGTTTAGGACCTGCTACTCTAGCTAAGCCAGCAGCAGCTTGTAAGTTCCTATAAGGAAAAATTGTGAATGAACACAACAACCTATTCTTAAAGAGAAAAATAAATTTGCACCTGCATAAACAATGAATCTGTCCCATGGGAATCAGTAAAGAAAACATGTAAACAATCCAAGAATAGAGAGATTTGATGGAAAGGTAAAATACCAGCTTCTAACCAGTGAATTGAATAGCAAGAAAACTACTAGGCAATTGGAGTTCAACACAAGGTCTGTGAAAAATGAGTGATGTAAATAAAGAACTGGCTTTTTCTGCATGAAGAAACGGAATTCTGTCTGCTTGATACTGTGGCACCAGTGCTTTCAGCACAGGATTCAGTTTGTCATTTTCAATTACTGGCAAGAATGGGACAGAAATACACTTGTACCCCGAAGAGGAGAAAAGAGTAGATTTGATACCTCCCAAGCTTTTCAAGATGAATGTCTGGCTCCTTAAACTCTTTGTGTTCATTTGTAGCAGCTGTGTATTGGTACAACTTGGGCAGGTTTCAAACACACCCTTTCTCAAAATACAAAGAACTGGCTGGGAACCTTTAGTTGTACAAATATGTGATGCTCCACGCCACTGTCAAAGGGCAAAGGATAGATCTGGTCCTGCCCAGCTGGATTTTGTCTAAAGGAATCAGCCTGGGAGAGAAGCAAGGGAATGCTTCAGTTTGCAACCCCAAAATTCCTTTATAGTGTGAATGTCCATATTCCCAGTGTGCCTCTGCTCTTGTCTGGGGCTGGATTGCCTTTTGGCTGTGGACTAGATTGTCTTCTGGCTCACTGTTTTCCTCATGTATTGTAAGTTCATTTTGCTGATTTGAGTGGGGTCACTGGATGCTGTGCACAGAAAGGCTGATTCACCTCACATGAGGACCTGACCCAGGGAAATGGATTTATACAAAGGGAAGGAGAATTATCTTCCCATCAGTCAAAGAAAAGCAAGTTTCCCCAGATCCAGATGACTAAAGAACCACCAATGTAATTTGAGACTTAAATCTGACAATTGATGTTCATTCAAGTACCCATCCAGATACACTTCAGTTTAGACCTTGGTTTAATTCTAGTGCCACTTGTTCAATTAATATAGCAGTTAATTAATTCTGCTGTTAGCTGTTTTCATTTCTCAGCAAGTTATCAAAAGAGCAAGGTAAGAGAGACATAAACAAGGGAAGCAAAGCAAGAGGATAAGCTAGGAAAAAGTAGGCAATGTTACTGAAAGCAAGGCAAGGCCAAGTGACTCAGAGTGCTTTTCCTTAGGAAGTAAAGGACATAGTGCCAGTGTTGGTGGAGCAGGTACCACCTGGAAGTAAACTCCTGCAAGACATTTCTGTACTGGCACCTTCTGTGTGGAGCAATTTTTGGACATTTTTCGACACTGGAGGTGCTATGCAACTCTTGCTGGGTTAGGCCCTGAACAGGAATGGCAATGTGAAAAAAAGCATGTAGGCCCAGTGTTGGAAGTGCAGATAAGAATCTGCCTAGTGAGGGTCAAGGGTGGCAGCAGCTTCCTGCCCTGGCACGTTTGGTGTGGAAGCCCCTCATGAATTTGGACAGTTAGGGAGCTGGGATCTGCCTTTGGAAGGTGGACTCCTGAGACATTCAATCCGGCATGTGGCTTCCCCTTCTCAGAGGTGGCTGTCCGAAATTCTGGCAGTAGACTTCTTCTGGACAAGGTAAGCAGCTATGGTGAGCCTTGGTGTGCAGCTGACCTAGTGCCCTGGGCAAGTAATGCCCAGTAACAGTGTTCTGGCAACTTTGTATGAGATCAGCCCCTGGAGGCTTTGTATTTTGAAGGGAGAGGATGCTGTTTCTTTTGGGAAGGGCTTATAGTTCCTCTCTTTGGCAAAGAAAGCAAACTTGGACATGCACATTGGGTGGTCTCAGTGACTTTAAAGGCTTTCCCTAATAGGGAGCTCTATGGGCTACAGCCATTGAAGTGTTGCAGTGGGAAGGCAAAAGCCAAGCTGTTGAGCTTTTTGTCCTGGCACCCTTAGCACATGAGCAGCCCCAGGTGCTCTTCCACTTAGATCCTCACTCTGTGAGACTAAAGGATCATGATGAGATCCATAGAGCTGAGAAGGAAAGTGCAGATGCCAGGGGGTGTGCTGCTAGCTCTTTAAATGCAGCTGAAGGTGTAAGCAGCAAGAGCTTTCTCAGCTGGCACTTCTGTGGGCTCCATTCTTGCCCACAGGTGTTTTCAAGTCTGTAGCCAGGCTCTGCGAGAGTGAAAAGATTTCCGAGGGCAAAGCAGCTCATGTCGCTGTTTGAGTGTGGTGCAAATAGGAGTTCGTCCGTGGAAGGGGAAGATCAGAGAAATCTTTTTGTCCTGACGCAGTGGATTGGAGAGCAGTGACATTTTCGGCTTGGCTCTGTACGTGGGGAGGTTGAGGGCAAGGTGAGACGCTTCTCCTTCTTTTGCAAGCCGACAGCGCCATTGTGTGGTTGTTTTGATGGTTGTTTACTTCTTAGTTCTATGTACTTTTACATTCTACCTACGTACCTTTACATTCTACCTCTCTTGCAGTCTGACTAAATGGAAAGGTTTTCGGCTACATCTCGCACAATAAAATGCACCAAGACTAGGAGCTTAATCAAACCATGCACCTTAGGCGTGGAATGCTCTTTCCTATTGTGTCATATGAACGGCACAGTCTCACTCTGCTGCTCTGCAGTTTTCTGCTTGGCTTCAGGTAAGGTCATGCACTTTCAGATTTCCAGAGACCAACGTGTCCTTGTCCTTTCATACACAAATGTGTTCTGCGTGATTAGTATGTGGACACTTGGCACTCTGGGAGAATGAAAAGGTGTGATGCTGAGAATGAACCTGTGGACCACCTTGCATGTGTGCAGAGTGTACAGGCTGCAAGAGCAGAATGGTTACTGCTTGCTTGCCTGCTGAATTCGTGTTAGCAGTTGTAAGACTGAACATCCACAGCTACCTGTGCTTTTTGTTGTACAGCCTTTTTCTACAGGATCATGTGCCAGACATTGGAAAAAGACCTGTAGCAGTGGAGAAATGTGACAGCACATATATGTGAGAAGGAAGGTGTGTAGTCCCAGTATGCTGTGTGCAGTTTCAGGGTTGCTAGAAGAAGGGGGTAATTTAGGAGCACTTTCTGTCCTGACACTTCCTCCTCTGTGAGATATAGCTGCTGGGACTCGGCAACACTGAAGGTGTGTGAAAGTGATTGTGCTGTGACTATCCCTGTTTTCACAGGGAACAGGGAAGGTCAGCAGATGCTTTCTGTCCTGGCACATCTCTCAGTCTGAACTGCAGCTGGAAACACATAGTTTAAGTGGTGGATTCTGCCACTTTGAGAGACTGTGCTGATGCTTATCTATATAGTTGAGAAGGAAAGTGCAGATAGATCTCTGTGTTTAGCCTAGTTTACAGCCTGCAAGGGGAGAATGAACTCCAGCACTGGCTTTTTGTTGTACTTTTCCTTTGCAAGCAACTGCTGGATGTTTTGAAGGGGTTTGAGATCAGCTGAGCATGAGAGTGTGGGGTGGTACATAGAGCTTGTGGGAAAGTGAGTATCTCCAGGGAGGAGGATGTAGCTCAGTAGGTGTGAGTTACCCGTTGAGCAATTTCTCCCTCAGAAAAAGTTCTAAAAGAAAGAGGCTGTGCTGGAAATTGCCTTTTTCTTTTGCAGCCTACGAAGTGCACAGCCAGCGAGGCAACGATTCCTCGTCCTTGCCGGCTAGCTGCAGGTTCACATTCTTTCAGTCTCCAAGAGCCACTAACTGCTCCGCACCAATGGCGCTGGGCCAGAAAAGTGTTTGGCTTTTTCCTGGGCACTGACAGTGCTCATCAAAACAACCACACAATGGCGCTGTCGGCTTGCAAAAGAAGGAGAAGCGTCTCACCTTGCACTCAACCTCCCCACGTACAGAGCCAAGCCGAAAATGTCACTGCTCTCCAATCCACTGCGTCAGGACAAAAAGATTTCTCTGATCTTCCCCTTCCACGGACGAACTCCTATTTGCACCACACTCAAACAGCGACATGAGCTGCTTTGCCCTCGGAAATCTTTTCACTCTCGCAGAGCCTGGCTACAGACTTGAAAACACCTGTGGGCAAGAATGGAGCCCACAGAAGTGCCAGCTGAGAAAGCTCTTGCTGCTTACAACTTCAGCTGCATTTAAAGAGCTAGCAGCACACCCCCTGGCATCTGCACTTTCCTTCTCAGCTCTATGGATCTCATCATGATCCTTTAGTCTCACAGAGTGAGGATCTAAGTGGAAGAGCACCTGGGGCTGCTCATGTGCTAAGGGTGCCAGGACAAAAAGCTCAACAGCTTGGCTTTTGCCTTCCCACTGCAACACTTCAATGGCTGTAGCCCATAGAGCTGCCTATTAGGGAAAGCCTTTAAAGTCACTGAGACCACCCAATGTGCATGTCCAAGTTTGCTTTCTTTGCCAAAGAGAGGAACTATAAGATATCTCTTGCTGGACTTTACCTCCCCATGGGACCTCATCATCAAATGACTCTGAGTCATTTGATGTCACCTCGCCTTCAATACCATTGCCTAGTTTTTTTCCTGTCTATCTTTGCTTTGCTTTCCCTTGCCTACATCTCCCTTGTCCCACCCTGTCTACAGCTTGTTTGCTTTGCTTTGCATTGCCTACAGCCTCTTGCCTTGCTCACTGCCCTTTGCCTTGCCTTGTCTTGCTTACATGCAGGCAAAGCAATGCAATCAGAATGCAGGCAATTCCAGGGAAGTCAAGGGAGTGGTAGAGGAGGCGCAAGCAGTGAGGGGAAAGCAAGTGGAGTGATAGGTGAGAGAAAGTCCAGAAGTTGTAGGCATAGGAAGGTAAGTGCAGTGATGGGTAGGCCAGGCAGGGACAGGAAGGGCTAGGAAGAGCAAGGCCAGGCAACGAATGGGCATACAAGGCAATGTGAGGCAGGGGACAGGAGACAAGGCAAGGCAAGAACATGGAAAGGTTTGTAGGGCAAGGCAAAGCAAGGGAGGGGTAGGAAAGGCAAGGCAAGTCAAATGGGATTAAGGCATAGAATGGACAAGGGAAGCCAAGGAAGGCATAGCCAAGGAAGAAGGCAGAGGCTAGGTTTGAATAGCTGTGCAAGGCAGGGCAGTGCAAGGCAAGAGGAGGCCAGAAATCTAGGAAGGGAAGGCAGAGCACAGGAAGTCCAGTGATGTGTAGGCAAGACAGGGATAGGGAGGAGTAGGGAAGGGAGAGCAAGGCCAAGTTGGAAAGCAGCCCTAATGTCAAAGAGGGTGAGGGTTTTGCAAAGCAATGCAAGACAAAGGAAGGGTAGGCAGGACGAGGGAGGGAAATGGAGTGTAGAGCAAGGCAAGACAAGAACACAGAGGGGTCAGTAAGGCAAGGCAAGGGAGGGTGTAGGAAGGGCAGTGATTGGATAGGCAAGGCAATTCAAGTCAAATGTGGGTTGGCATGGCTAGGCTAGGCCAGGGAAGAAAGTTATCAGCAGGTCAAGGTGGGGGGATAGGCATGTGAGGGAAAGGAGGGGTAGCAGGGCAAGGCAAGTGTTGACTTGGCAAGGCAAGTGAGAGTTAGGAAAGAAAATAGAGTCCTAGAAGGAACAGGCAAGAAAAGGGCAGGAAGCAAGGGGTAAGGAAGTCAAAGTGGGACATGAGTGAGCAAGGCAATACAAGGCAATAGAGAGGTAGGGAAATACAGGGATATATCAGTGAGGCAATGAAAGGCTGGGCTCTGCAAAACAGAGCAAGGCAGGGGATGTGTATGAAAGGCAATGCAAGGGAAGGGAAGGCTAGGTAGGGTTAGGCAAATCAAAGGGTGGGTTTGCAAGGCGAGGCAAGTGAGAGATAGGCAAGACAATGGGAGACATCGAAGGGGCAGGCAAGGCCAGGGAAAAAGGGACATCAAGGTAGGGGTTGGGTGAGCAATGCAATACAAGGCAATAAAGTGGTAGGAAGGGTAAGGAAAGAGCACAGAGGAGTCAATAAGGCAATTAAGGTTGGAGTCAGAGAGGTGAAGCAAGGCAAGGGAGGGGATGGCTATACAAGGTCATGCAAAGCAAGACACAACTAGGCAGGGCAGAGCAAGGGGAGGCAATGGAGTGCTAGGCAATGAATGGCAGGGCACAGAATGGAGTTATAACCAATTTATGACAGGACAAAGAAAGAGCAGGACAGGCAATGCATGGACAGAAAAGAAAGGGAAGTCAAGGCAAGGGATGGGTATGCAACACCATTCAAGGAAAGTGAGGAGTAGGAAGGGAAAGACAAGATGGGGAAGCAGCCAATAAGGCAATGCTAGGTTGCAGTATGCAAGGCAAGGTAGGGGTAGGCAAGGCAAATAAAGGAAATTAAGGTAAAGGCAAGGCAAAACAGTGGAAGAGCAGGATGATTGGTAAGGCAAAGCAAGAGAAAATGCATGGCTAGTGGAAGGAGAAGGGGAGGCAAGATGTGGGAAGAGAGGCCTAGGCAGTTTAAGGCAGGGAATGGGTATAAATGGCAATGCAAAGTATGACACAGGGAGTGAGGCACGACAAGGCAAAGGATGGAGAGGAATGGCAAAGAAAGGCAATAGAGTAGGCAAGAGAAGGCCCAGAAACTGTAGGCAAGGCTAGGCAGAGGAAGACAAGTGGTGGGTAGGCAAGACAAGTCAAAGGCAGAAAGATGAAGAAAGAAAGGCAAGGCAAGGACAGAGAAGAAAGGATTAGGGAAGACAAGGTGGGGAATGGGCATGCAGAGTAATATGAGGTATTTCCCTGGTCTGCCCTTGTTTCACTTTCCTGGCCTGACTTTGCCTTCCCATCCCCTCCCTTGTCTTTCTTTACCTAGCATTGCCTTGCCTTGCCTTGCCTAGCTTTGCCTTGCCTAGCCTAGCCTGAGGGAAGAACACCCAGGGTGATGTAAGGCAAGGGAAAGTGTGGGAAAGCAAGGCAAAGTGAGGGATGGCCAGGAAGAGCAGTGATGTGTGAGGTTAGGTAGGAATGGCAAGGCAGGGGGAAGGAGGAATAGGCAAGGCCATGAGAGTCAGAGGAGGAGCAGGTAAGGCAAGGCCAAGAATATTGGCTATGGATATCAAGGTGGAGTATGGGTGAGCAAATCAATGCAAAGCAATGGAGTGGTAGGAAGGAAAAGGGAAGAACCTGAAGGGGTCCGTAAAGCAAGGGAAGGTGTTGTGAAGAAATCTTTTAACAGAGTGGATTTCAGTAATTAAACTACTGCTGTTCAGAGCAGGAAAATTGCAAGAGAGGAGAAATCTGGAGTGTGATTTTGAAACTGGAATTCATTTGAGAGCTAGTCATCTATGGACTGTTGTTACCATCTGTGTGTTGCTAGATAGCATTATTAATAGAATTATTTAACGTTTTTTTATATACCGCTTCAAAATACTGTGTCAGAATCTATTATCACAAACTATTCATGGGGCCACAAAGTGTTATTTTACTTAATTATATATTCTCTGGTTATTTTAATTTTTTAATTTAGTATATGGATTTTGTTCCACTCTGCGTATAATGTAGATATATTATTGTATTTTATATATAGTTATATGTGGTATATAGTTATATGCAGTTAATGCAGCACATGCAGTATATTCTAGACAAAAGATAGAACCTAAAAAGATACTATCAAAGCTTCCAAATGACTCAGATTTTACTGCTTAAAAACTAACATCCCCTCCTCTGAAGCTGGCTCCCAACTAAGTACTTACCCTAGTTTCTACAGGAGTAAGAAAATGTCATAAGACCAAATTCTCATACTTGCTTTAAATTTAAAAAGCCAAATTTTGCAGACTTCTAAGACTGTTATCTCCCCAGCAGTGTTTTTAGAAGTATCGTTCCCTTGATGGAATATGCATGGCTGTCCTATGGCTGTGAGGGAAGAGCAGAACTTTTCAGTACAGCTTTGACACAAAAAGTTATTGTTATGGGTGCATGATTTTACAGCTTTGAGTCAGATTAGGATGTCAGTGTTTCACACCATCTGCTCAGTGGTGCTGCTGTGGAAGGTCAGGCTTGTTTAGGCTATACAATAACAGCAGTTTCCTGAAAATCATAAATCTTCAATTAGAGAAAACAGGATACACTGTCCTTGTACAACATTCAAAATATTCATTTGAGAATGTATATGCTACTTGTTGTACTTAGTAATACCATCTTTATTTAAGATCCTCAGGCCAGCACTCTCATGAATACACAAATAACCAGTGAGAACAGGCCCAGGGGGGATGTCCAGAACTAAGAGAGCAAGATGAGGCTTTTCCAACCTAGATGTTTCTATTATTCTATGACCCTTTGCAGGACATGGGTATTTTCAAATATTGTTTTATTAATCTTGGAATGCCATTCCCTTATTGTACTGGAAAGTTTGCTTTTCTGGGTTGAGTTAAAAAAGCAACTCGTCCTGAACATATTGTCAGGACATCACTTGGCTTTTAGAAACACGGCCTGTGCTAAGCAATGGCTGCTGTACAGGGCTTTAATTTGGAAGGGAATAACCCCTTCAACCCCCTGGCTTAGCAGATCAGAAACATATGCCACAATGAAATACAGGCAGCATTAGAACTGGGTCTTTTCTCCCCCTTTCTTTTGCAGTACAAAGACAGCCAGAGGTGGGATAAGGCGTAAGAGTTGCTCTGTTTATTCTATTATTAGGACATTGTTTTTGTTCCTGCCTTGGCCAGTGAGGTGCTGCACGGCCCTGGGGCTCCTCCCTTGTTTCCTTGTAACTCCTAAAATTGTGATTTGGACACTGAGCCATGACAAGTGCTAGCAAACCTGGTTTTACCTGACAAAGAAGGGGCTGAATGTGAGCAGCCTTTGAATTAATAAATGCAAAAGAAATAGTTTAATATTTATTAGAAGCAGAAATTATTTTGTTGCATCTGCCCCATGCTGTAATAATTCTCAAAATTATTCTTACTATAGTGTGTAGTTTAATGATTTTCACTTGAGAGGGTAAATTTCTTTTTCCCTCAGATTTTTCTCACATGTTTCTTGGACTGTGACTAAAATCTTTTTGGGAAAAACAATGAAGAGGAACAAGCTGAGCTGAGGCAGTTGGAAGTGCAAATACACAGAAGGAATTGCTCTGGAAACTGTCTCCTGATATTTAGAGTGTGGTTTTGCCTCAGCATTAATAGCATTTCTCCAATGGCATTTGCCTGAAGAGAAATTACCGTCATATTATTGTTGAAGTAGTGATTTTATTTACAAAATATGCTCCTAAAAATACTTTTGGCAAAATGCAGATTAAATCCCTCATGAGAATACATGTCTTGGAGAAGATATGGAACTCTTTCTGTTTTTCCTTTTAACTTTCTTTAATTAAACCATTGATATAATTTTTTTTTTTTTGATCTGTGAAATCCTAAGAAACTGCAACAGTGGGTTCAGTGGGGCAAATGTGCTGTGAAGAATAAGCCGCTTTTACAGCTGCACTTTGCAGGTCCCTTTAAATCTCTTATTTCCAGATTGATCTGTCGACCCTAATTTAAAAATCACAATTGCAAATAATCCAGTCCCTTTCAAAAGCAAGGATTTTAAACACTGTGCTTTCTTCACAAGACAGATTCTTGCCCTCTTTTGTGACTGCATGGTCTTGTAGAATATTAACTTGAGAACCCAAGATCTTGGTTGAAATCCTGGAAGCGTTTGATCTCCATTTAAACAGCTGAGCTGAGTTGCATAATCATTTATAACAAATTATCCACAAAATACCTTGGATTACTCTCTAAAGCCCTAATACTCAAACCATACACTCATAAATTTCAACTTTTAGGTGCATTCCCCCAACAAACTGAATGTAAATAAAGGGATTTTAGTAACTTTACATGAGTATTCATAATAAAAAAAATATATACTGTATAACTGTCCAAATGCCATTTCAATGACTTCTTCCTGAAACATAAGACTGTACCAATTCAGACTTTCTGTTTCTTGATGAGGCAGGATGGAGAGGACAGCTTCTGGGAGATGTTGTTTGTGGTTATTTGTTTACAGTTTGGATTTCTTCTCTATCAGATCTCATCTGCTATGAGAATCCAGATAAATTGGAAGTTGAAACCAACACTGAGTCCTTCACTTGAGCCTCCAGCCTTCCAGAGAGATATTTGGGACACATATTATATGTAGGTCTTTAGCATATAATAATGCTGACACATAAGGTGTCTTTTTCTCTCCTGCAGTGGTTTGATCCCACAAAGGGTGTCTATGGAGTACTTTGGTAATGTCATTAAACAGAAATATTTTCCAAAATGACTGCAAAACTTCCAAAAAACCTCAAAACAACATGTCATTTTGTACTTCACAGGGTGGAATTCCTCAATTTCCGTCAATGAATATTCTCCAATAGATTAAATATGAATATATTAATATCTATTATGATATATCATACTTCTCAACTGTAGTAATTGCAAATATTTTCTGTTTCTCCTTTGTGGCCTTTCAAGTGAAACAAACTTGTTTCTGCTTGTCCTGCTGTCTGTCAACCTGCTCCCCACTTTGTCCATCAAGTTATTAATAAATAATCTAATACTGAGTGCCCTGATGTCTGAACTCTCCATTAATCTCTCCCCACTCTAAGAATAATCTGTTTTCTAATCTTTTGTTTCCTATTACTTTTTCAGTCACTTTTAAATCTATGAAAGCATGTGCAAGCAGGTACCACATGGGTGATTCCCTGTCTGCAGCATGAGTAGCTAAGAAGATCATCTGCCCTCAGATGTACTCACTGGTTTGGTACAGGATGATCCAAAAAATCCCCAGCTTCCCAGTAACATAATCTGGGTCTGTAAAGAAGAGAAATCCCAAACCTCCATGAAGTATGCTAAGTGTTATGGCCAAAAATCAAGATGGGTTTGTGACAGCAGTTTCTGTGCTCTGGCAGTCTTGATTGGCCACAAGCCCCTTTCATGAGCCAGAGGTGATAGAGCAAAATACCTGCAGGACATCTGAGTTGTGCCTAGGAATAACTGGGTTTTGTACTAGCTTTTTTCTCTCACCCCTTCTCCAAGGTGGCTGCTGCTTTTTGAAAGGCAACCTGGATAAAAACATCAGAAAGTTCTGCTGAGCTGAAAAGCTGCTTGGAGGGCAGCTGCTCAGAGCAGCCACAGCAGGTTGGAGTGGGAATGGGTTCTTCACAGCATGATATACACTGCCACAGCAGAAGTGATTTCAGGGGAGGCAAAAAGCAGTGACTGAGGTAGAGGGACATTCTTGGGGGCAGGCTGAAGCTGGGCTGGGCCATGGCTGAACATGAGCCCAGATGTGCCCAGGGGCGCAAGAGGCAGAAGCACCTGGGCTGTGCCAGCCATGGGGTGGCAGCAGGACCAGGGCAGGGACTGTCCCCTGTGCCAGGCTCTGGTGAGGCCACACCTTCAATCCTGTGTGCATTTCTGGGCCCCTCACTTCCCAAAGGACATTGAAGTGGAGCTTGCCCAGAAAAGGGAAACAAGCCTGGTGAACCTTGTGAACCTAGACCCTTGTAAGGGGGGTCTTAAGGAGGGGGAGGTTTTTAGTCTGGAGAAAAGGAGGCTCAGGAGGAGCCTTATTGCTCTCCACAACTCCCTAAAAGGAGGGTGAAGTGAGGTGGAGCCATGAGAGGACCAGAGGAAATAGCCTTAAGCTGAGATGGGGAAGATTCAGATTAATTACTAGAATTTTTTTTTTTAACTATTCAGGGATTCAGGCACAATAAGGGGCTGCCCACAAGTATGCTGGAGTCACCATCCCTGGAGGTGTCTGGACCTGGCACTGATGATGTGGTTCAGTGATTTAGGGGGTTACAGTGGCAGTACTGGGTGGACAGTTGGACTGCACTATCTTGAAGGTCTCTTCCAGCCTTGATGACTCTGTGACTCCATGATTCTGTGGGATAGCAGATTGTGTTGGGATCAGCCGAGCCCAAGTCCATGTAAGAGTGACAGGAGATCCATCCCCAATTTAAGGCAGATGGTGTAGCTGGGGACAGCAGGGGTCACAATGTAGCCATGCCACCCTGCAGCCAGGACAGCCTGGACAGAATCTCCAGGGACATGCTGAAACAGGAACTTATAGCAAGGCCTTGTGCAGGGCTGAGACACATCTAAGAAAACATCCTGACTGCTCAGTGGTATGACCTTCCTTCTGATTATTTTCTGCCATAAAAAAATGTACTACTATTCCTACATCTCGTAATTAAGCATCAGTTACATAGATCAGAAAATAAAAGTATCTTCTACTAGATATTTATAGTATACCAGTAAAACTGCTTCTACCCTGTGCATCACATTTTTACAGGGAAAACCTGCACTATCAAAATTGTTACACCAAAAGAGGTGTCACAGCTGTGTGCCAGGATAACAAAAAACCTGACCTGACCTGACACAATACTTCTGTCAAATCTGCCATCAGACCCACATCTCCCTGTTGCAACACAGATGGATTCACTGCATCTGTGTCTGTACTATTCAAAGCCTTTTTCTAATGGAGATCTTTCTGTTCTTCTATTTTCCTTTTTTTAGAGTAGAAATGCCTGTCCTGTCTTTGCTGCACCAGCCCTTCAGGATTTGCAGAGTCCCACTTGCCACCGTGTGCCCTGGAAAATGTTGTGCCCGCCAAAGCGAATACCTGAGAGAAATAGCTGGAGTGGCATTTGTTGACATGAAATACCTTTTTCCACTACAAATGGATTGTTATGCAACTAAGAACACCATTTCCACCTTTATAAGTAGTCCTTAAGACAGGAGATAGGAGAATGAAAACCTCGTTTAGGAAAGTGACAGAATTGGTGGATTTTCTTTTTTAATCTTTTGACACACTGTCATATTGCAAACACCAAAGCAAATGATGACAGAAGTCACCATAGTAACAAAACCTTGGTCAGTGAAAGACTTTTCAAGAAGTGGTGATTATATCCTTCATGTAGCAGAGAATAAAACCCTGATTATATTCAACCTTTGAATACTTTAATTTGCACTTGGCTTTAAAGGAAAAGGCAAAATTAAGCAGGAAAACAATGGGTAGAATTGCATTTGTTCTCTGGAGTGGATGGTGGAGCACAATAACCTTGTTACCATAATTCCACCTCAGAAAAAGAGCAAAGGTAAAATATTTCCTGATGCATTTTTAAGGTTATAAAAGATGAATTACTGATGGTAGTAACATCCTTTCTTCCTTTTAGCCCTCTAATCCCAAATTTAGTCCTTCTGAAAGCAGCAAAACATTGAAAAACCCTTTAACCAAGAGGTGGCTAAGCTTTCTCCACAGCACATGTGCCAAACGACAAGAGAACCCAGCCCAGGGCTGGGAGGGTGTCTCCCTGCTGGCACATGGCAGAAGGTCTAGGTGGGGGTCTGAAGGACCTTGAGGCTTTGGGAAACTCTCTGGAAAGCTGAGGGTAATAACAGCTGGGATAATAACAACTCAGGCTGATGGTGCTACAGCCCCTGACAGGCTGATCCGTCTTCCAAACCAGCTGGACTTGCACGCTCCCCAAAATGTGGAAAATGAATCAATAACACACACTTCTGTTGCTGCCTGATGAGTGAAGATTTTGGTAACAAGCTGTTTGCAATGAGATTTGTAGGATCTAGAGGATCTCTATACATTCTTGTTCTGCAGCAGAATGAAAGTTTGCTTGAACAGATTCCCAAGGAAGATGAGAACGCCTAATAATAGTCAGATTTAATATCAGTGGAGCTAAATTACTTTAAATTTCGCCTTGAAAATATTTTTCATGAACATTTGAGTTTTTGAGAGGAAAATGAATTAGTATTTTAAAACTTTTCCTTTAACCAACTTGAAAAAAAATTTGGGGCCTAAGTACCAGCCACCAACTAGCATGCCAAAAGGAAACAGTTTTGAGAAGTGCTTCAGACACCAAAACTCTATGGAGCTGACTTTATGAAGGAGTTGAAATTCTCTAACATGCTGAATTAAAACTATAGGTTTTGGCATTTGATGCAAAATTTGTAATGCACGGTAATCTGTGGATTTCTTCTCCTTTATTCAGCTCCATAAATGACATCCAGACACAAGTATGAATTCAAAACAAAGGTTTAATCTTTCAATGAAACAGACAAATGCTTAGAAAGAACACTGGCTTAACTGATTTTTCTCTTACTAAACACATTTCAAATTCTCTTTTGTGATATGACATCACAATGTCTTTTGTATTAGGCAATCTGTAAATAGTATTTTCATCTTCCTATAATTCAAAATCAAGATTTTCCTAATGAGACTGTATTGATAAATTATTCAGCCTGGAAGCACAGTGTTCTTATAAGAAGTTATGAAACTGGTATCTTCCACCTCCATATAACAATTCCCATTCTTTCTTCTGATTTATCATTTGACTTTTGCATTGTTTTTGTTTAATTTAGTTGGACCAATATGGCTAATACTGAGTGCAGTTCCCAGATTACATGGCTTCATTTATATGTATAATGCAATTTGGGTTATACATCTACACAAAATGGTTGATGTAGTTGTTTTCACCCACAGCTCACTGAGCTCAAATAGGTCATCTAAATCCATGCAGGACATCTATCAGTCCTCTGTACTGCAGATGTGATATATAAAAATGTGTATATTTCTCCATAGATGGAAAGTAGAGCATCTGTAGGACCAGCTGTAATGAAGTTCCTCTCTTTGTTGGTAAGAACAATGTGATTTTGACAGAAATAAGGGAAGACCTACGAAGTCAGTACTTTGATGTCATTTTCTTTGCGGTTTTATGCCATTTGCAGGGAAGGGACCAAAAATAGCACTGTTTGTACAGGGAGCCCGAGGAGCTCTGAAAACCTTTTGATTTTATCAACAAATAGAAAATGCTGCATTATCCCATGGCATTTAAAAGAATGAGCAGGAAGAAGTCAATTGACGTGCCATACTTAGGACTGTGAAAATAGGTTTTATCATCATCACCAGCAGCAGGACTTTTATTGTTCTGTATGCATATAAATCTAGATACATATTTTGACCTAATTTTACCCATTTTATTGAATAAAGCCTATACTGGCAGAACAAAATCAGAATCTTTAGGTGCACAATAAGGCCATAGCAAGAGGAAAGCTGGGTAAAGTATTTTGACATGTTTCCTTACCTGCCCATCAACCCTTCTGCCCTACATTTGCATAGCAGACCACAGCTGTCTATACATCAAATGGCTTAAAGAATAGATATATATCAGAAATACTTGGGAAAATTATTTGTCTGACATCTTTGAGATGTCAAGGAAATTGGCACAGCTGTTGTGGACGCTGAAAACATGCAGAAGTGAGAATCTGACTTAGCTCCTACTTCCCAGAAATTACTACCAAAAGGCCATCCCTCTGTCTGTCCTGTAGAACTGTTCTGGTTGGGGTGACATCAGTCAGGATGTCATTCCTTTGTCCACAGTGACTGATCACTGTAACAGTCATTGACACTCAAACTCATGGTACACAGACCTCTGAGAAGAAGAGTAAAACAATGAGAACACTTGGACAGTTTTCTATGGAAAAGAGCATTTCTCCTTCCCAAAAGTTGGAGGAGTACCCTAACTCAGCCTAACCTAGATATATTGACAGGAGAACATGCCAGAGTTACTTCAGAAAAAGAACTGTTATATCATCAGATTTGGACACTGCTCAGGAGACAGATGGTTGAGAGTGTTGTTTAGTGATCAATTGCCAGCAGAAGACTAGCAGGGTTGCCAGGAAGATATGATACTAAGTCTCAGAGGGATCAGCATCATCATTTATCACATTCTTGTATAAAAACATGGGGAAAAAGAGGATCAGAAGCTGCAGAAGGTTTGCAGTCACAGCAGTACTTCTCCCACAGAAGCTCCTGGGGAATTAACCAAAACTGAAGAAAGAATGTGGCACTAAGTGCTACCATTCAGTTGACAAGGTGTTGATCAGTGAAAGGCTGGACTTGATCTCAGAGGTTTTGTCCAACCTTTCAAAGCACAGACTTTTTTTATTGTGGATTTCCATTCTCTGATTGCTGGTGGGACTTTCTAGCACCAAAACAGTGGTAAAGAGAATGAAGTGGACAATACCTGCTTGTGCCAGCACTTACAGCCTCTTGAGGCAGAAAAATCCACTTTTTGTGTGTTTATAGAAACTAATTTTTAAAATAACACCAGCTAATGATTTTACTTGTTAAATATGCATGTGCTTCTGAGTTGCTGAATTTTGTCGTTCTTCCATTCATTTCCTGGTAGAGTCATCAACAGCCATTTTTTCAGTGTGCATTATTCTTAGCTTATAGTTACTTTTTGTGTCTGAGAGCAAGCCAGACTGTGTCCTGGAATTTGCTATGCACAATATACATCTGACTTCAGAGCTGTGCAAGGGAAGACTCCCCCTGAGAAAGAGTTAAGAGCATTAGAATTAAAGGAAAACGAACAGAAAATTTATGGAACAAATAAGGCTGCAAGTATAGCTGGATTCTTTTTGGAATCAGAATGATTGAACTGTGAAATTGTGTGTGAAATTGTTTGTCCAGATCACAAGGCACATGCAAGAATGGAGAAAAAAAGAGTGGGACTGCATGCACAGCAAGCAATTTTGGGGTTTTCAGAAGAGTTGTTCAGATGTTTGCAAATACAAGAATAGGTTTTATTGTGGATTGCTCTGTTATTAAAAGTAAGTGAAAAATAATGTCTTTGTACTAATAGTGACAGAGGTTCAATTTATTCCCATTAGAGCTATGATCCTTTTTTCCCAGCTCTTTAATATGATGTCTGAATAACACAAATGTATATTTACTTCCATGTCCAGTAAATAAAAATGCAGTGAATGTCATTGGGCCAATTTGAATTGAGATAAAGTGTCTTCATAATGGGTCACCTGGTCTGAATTAACACCATGTAAAAACAAGGCTGCAGGAATGAGAGGACTTCCCCAGACATCAGTCATATGAGGTCACTTCATTGCATCATTTCAGAATGAGGGATACTGGGAAAAGGACTTGAGCAGTGAGTTATTTTTTACCTTTACTGGGAAAAGATAGTTACACCCTGGTGAGAACAGTGACCCACAGTGGCAGCCATCCAGCACTGAGCTGTTCCAGTTCCTGTCTCTTGTTCCAGCAGACAAAGGAACTGGAAAGTAAGGAGGTCCTGCTAACCTGCATCTCCTTTGCCTCTCTCTGACTTTTAGAAAAACAGCTGTGTTTGTGTCCCTGCCAAAGGCAGCCCAAATGCAAAAGATAGGCTGCCTTTGTCTCTGCATATGCTGAGAAATAAACCTGGGACAGTAAGGAGGGAGAGGAGTAAGATTCAAAACCATGGCCATAAATGACAAAATGAGATGTCCTGGAGTAACATGGTGCTTTACACTGGAACTGTGCATCAGGGGAGGCAAGAAACGTTCCCCTCAGCATTTGCTGCAGGGGTGTCCAGGAGCAATGACACAGCACTGCTCTCAACTAAGCGACGTGGCCCAAGGACTCCTCTGAACAAAGACCTTCTTGTACCATGTCACTGGGGCTCAGAAAAAGGGACTGGAGCTCCTGGGTCTTCATGCAGGTCTGGTAAAGCTAAGAGCATCAGTACCTCCATCAGGCTATGTGTGCAACTCTTTCCATTTTGTCTACACTAATGCTGAGACAAGTGTTTCGCGTTAGAACATTTCCTTGACTGCTTCTCCTATAATTCTGTTACACTCTCCTCTTTTCCTCCAAACACTTGTACTGCTCCTGGATGCAGATGCAGCAAGTGAGGCTTGTCCCTGACATACTGTCTCGGTTTAAGAGAC
>VXBI01014847.1:0-18591 GCA_013397375.1 Toxostoma redivivum
TATATATACACACACACAGGGGAACACACACACACACATAAAGACATGTATATAAACATGCATACATATGTATATATGTGTCTATAGACACAAAGAACATGAGAGATATACTGTGATATTATTTGTATATAGAGGGAGACTAGACATCTATATACACAATATAAAAGGGATGCTCAGTAAAATAATACATTTGTACTGAAATTAACATATCCATTTGGGCAAAATTATTAAGATAATACAGGAGTTTTAATACAAATTTCTTATTCAAATACAAACAGAACAGTGAAGAATACAATATTGTAAAAATAGGTGGATGGTCTCCTATGAATATTTTATTTCTAAGATTTTCCACTGAGGGAAAAAACCCCAACAAAATATGAGACACATCACTTTAGCCTGGAACTGGTGGAACAGTAACTCTGCTCAAAAGGAGGAGGAAATGAGAGTAAAAGGAAGAATAAAATGAAGTTGTTTTTTTTGTTGTTGTTGATGGTATATTGGGTGGGGCTTTTTTGTTTCTTTGGTTTTGGGTTTGTTTTATTTTTTCCCCCTGGAGAAAAGGCATTATTTGGAGGAAAAAGCTCTGAGGGGAGAAGTCAGCCCCAGTATGTGCCTCGGGACCCTTCTGTGCAAACAGCCAGCCACGGAGGGTTTGCAGGCACATCTGCAGAGTGAGAGAAAGATTCAGTGTGGCTACCTTCATAAGTTTTAAACTAATTCACATGCTAGAGCTTGGTTTATTGCTTAAATGTGTCTGATTGTTCACCTGTAACATGATAATATTTTCTCCCTCCTAGGAGGGTGAAGCTGAGGGCTCATGAGCTTCTCCTTGACAGCTCTTGCTCCAGCTGTGCTGAAGATGTGCACACACCAAAATGCACGTGTTCTTATAGCCAAGGAGGGAGGACTAACTACACCACCAAATACTCTTTTAGAGGGAAAGAAATCTTCAAGCCTGGGAATTACAAGGTGGGTGCTGCTTGCCCTGCCATCCAGAACAGAGGGTTAATGGCATGGGGGTGGATGGAGCCCGGGTGTAACCACACAGTATTTGCAGGACAGTTTCATCCCAGGGTGGTAACAGCATTGAAATTACTTGATGGATACTATTTTCATTATTATTACTTTAATGCACCATTGTGGACACGGTCCTGTACCATAAAAGAGTAATGCAAGCAAAACACAGGCCTTATATATGCAATTACGTCCACTGCAGCTCAAAAAGAAGACAATTAGTGGAGTGCATTCCCCAGAAAGCCATCCACGGAGGTCAGAGTTCGGGAGTAACATTTCCTTTCCCATCTCTCCCCCCAGAAAACTAGACATTACCAGCATCAAATCATCCACAGAGCACTCTAACTAAAAGGAGAACATTATGGGTAAGTAGCAGGCACTGTAATTGCCTAAACAAACAGAGTTTAGACAGAAAAACTATAATTCTAGTGTTTCTATCGTGTAGTTGTATTTGGGGTTTTTTTGATTGGTTTGTTGGTTGAGTGTTTTTTGTCTGCTTTGTTGCATCTTTTTTGTAAGTTTTGGGTTGGATTTTTGTGTTCTTTCTTTTTCTGTATCTAATGCTAATAAATAGCATAATGCAGAAAATGCTGCCTTGATTTATTGACAAAATTAAAATACGAAACAGCACCTTTCAGTAAAATTACAGTTCATGCCTGCTAACAAGAAAGCGAGAAATAAAGATGATCTGGACTCCCAAATTTGAAAGGAATTTCTTATTTTGAGTACTGAAAGCATTTATGGTGCTATCTTTCCCCTCATTTTAGCATATGCTAGTAATGCCCAGCTGGAACTGGAATTGATTCAGCCTGCAAGATGTTGTCTTTCCTGCTGGAGTGGAAAGGGGACCAGAAATACCAGCACTTCTGTATCTCAGCTAAATTTTCCATCCATTTGAGCAGACATGGTTGTGATGGGGTTTGGCTCAGTGTTTTTGGGGCACTCAGTGATTACCCCCTCCTCTCCAGGTGCCCTACTGCAGAGCTCCTCCAGAAACACATGGAGGAAGCACTGCCTGTTACTAATGACTGCTAAGCAGCTGCTGCCTTTTACTTCTTGGTCTATTCACCAAGGCCTGGCTTGTGTGAGGAAGGTGGCTTGTCCACACCTGGTTTTGGTACAGGAGACTCCCTCAGAGCTGGGGATAAATCTCCTTTTTATGAGCACATCCTGCAAAAGGACATTGTGGCTCTCATGTTATGTTGACAGCAAATGCATTGTTTGCTGTGCTTGGAAATTCCCTCCATCATTTTGTTTCTCGTGTCCGTTTTCATAGCAAGATTTTCAGGATACAGAGTCAATCCCAGCCGGCTTATTCCCAACACCAAGGCTTCTCATTTTGGCTGGTGCTCAGGCATTGCTGTACTTTATTTGATTAGTAATAGTTTAACAAGCCTGAGAAACTCGAACCTCCCCTTGACCACTGTGATGTTTGGTGTCATTTCACACAAGTTCTAGGTTTGAAAGAGGTGCTACAGCATCTACCACAGATAATACAATGCCTCTTAGGACTCCTGCCCTGTGTAAACTTCTCATAGAAACGGCACACAATCAACAGCAGGGCAGGTACAGGAATAAAGGGGGACAAGATGATGGGCTGAGGGGCCAGGAGGAGCTGCTGAAAAGCAGCAGCAGATTATGTGGAGCTGAAAGCTGGGTAGGACTTTTGGGTAAAATAATAGTACCCACTGTGTTTATATCAAATCCCCTGGGGATTTCCTTTACTGAAATGCCTCATAGGTCCTCATTTTCTTGTTTGAGTAGATTTTAAATAGTGTGGAGTAACTGAGGCACTGAAATCAAAGACAGGGGAGCAGGAAATACATTTGTAGGTGCCTTGCAGCTTTTTGGTCTAGTGTATTATACTGGATGCAACTGTGCAACTGCATATTACCTTCCCTTTAAAGACATATAGTGTGGTCAGATTTCTGGGAAGTGTGATGGAAATTGGCATGAGCCCCTTCCTAGACAAAGAAAATGGCATAACCAGGTCTGCCTGTTGTTAGCCATCAGCCCTGTATCTGACCTCCATGTATATGTGCATCTAATAACAAAAATGTGTGTTGATAAGCAGCATTTTATGAAAGAATGATTTGCTTAATATATTATTCTGGCTTAACATCTGCATGTGGATTGGAAACTGTCAGAGCGAAACAGAGTAATTTTAAAAGGTATATGACAACATAAAGATGGTGTGAGGTAACCTGCTGGGACATTAGTGGTGAAATCAGATTGGCAAAAATAAGGGTTGACCTGTTACTTGGAAAAAAGAGGCCAATTTATAACTGTGGTATGTTACAGTGTTAAATAACTCAATTTACTTTTATTTTAATCTGAACACTTGAAGGTCTTAGAAAATTAGTTAGAAGTCATTTGGTCTCTCTGGTTTGCACTAGTTTAGAATTTTTTTGTTCCTTTTCTTTTTTCTTTCTTTTATATTTTTTTTCTTTTTTTTTGTAAGGCAATGTTGGTTGAGTATCTCCAAGAAAATGAGGCACCGGCAACGGGGAAGAAAATCGTGCCTGTTATTTCATGTAGCCAGAGAAAGAAGCAACACCTTGGAGGTGAATGATAGATATTATTATAAAAGAGTTGTAGCTCAGGGCAGGTGAGCAGTGTGTTAATGAGGAGCCACCTCCTGCTTTCTGACAGATGACTGTCATTGTTCAAATGCTGCCATCAGATTGATTAATAACTGGGTCATCCTGCCCTGCAGTTGGAGTAGACTGTCTTCATTCTTTTGCTGATTTCTCTAATATGCTGACCTGGAGGTGACCCAATAGAGGTGGAGCTGAGATTAGCATTTCATTTCTTGTAGAACAACAAGAAAAAATTCACAAGGAGGCGGTGGAGGCAGGGGGAGCACTAACCAAAAACTTAAAGAATGTTCTTATCCCCAGAGCAACCCCCAAACTTATTCATCATTTATGAATAAGCAGTTTTAGTATTTTATGCATTTATATTTTTAATAAAGATTTAAATTAGTCAGGTTCTTTTTCTGCAGTGTCAGCTAAACATAAATGAAAAGATGTATAAGGTCTCTTCAGAACACACAAAGAAATGTAAAGACCTGTGTACTGAGGGGTAGGGGAGTGAGCTGATATAACATCAGAATTCCTGCTTTGCCCTAATGTCTCTTAATGTTCACTAAATTCACTATTAAAAGACAAAATAGTAAACAGCATGCTTTGACAAGTGAAATACAGGCATATTATCCCAGATGACTGTTATTATGTGGAAAGAATGGCAATTCTCCTGCAAGATTTGTGTAATTTTCTCTCTTTTCTTGATTTAAACTCTTCTGAAAGCAATGGCATGGTGAGTTTACCTTTCTCCTTGTCATATGTTGGCAAGGTGTGATGGCTCTCATCTGCTTCGGGAGCATGGAGCACAATATAATAGTCAACTTGAGCCGAGGGATACTTGCAACTAATTAGGATTCAATTTTCAGACTTTTAGGAACATTGCTTTGGCTAAAAGTTACATGAAAATATCCTTCAAATTGCTTGTGAAATTGGCTCATTTCTGGCACTCTTTTAAAATTACCGATCCCTCTATTACGAGGACCAGCTCCGCAATTTGAGACTTTTCTATTTAAATGCAACATTTGTAACATTTTGCAAGAATACCTACTATTCTTTCCATCTTCATAGAGCCCCCTCACGCCTCCTTTCTCACTACTTGCAAAAGCAAACGAGCCTTTCTCTCCTGAGACTCCAGAACGCCCCTATGGAGTGTAGTTAACCAGGTGAGCAGACCTAGAAGTGCTCCCATTTGATCACGTGTGCTCTGCTCATGTGCAAATGCCATGCAGGGTACCTTCAGCTCAGTTAAAGCATTAGGCCACTTCTGAATTAGTTGTTTTGCTTCTTCAGAGGACAACCTTCCCTTTTTAACTGAGGTTTATGTTTTCAGATATAAGCCGTGAGGAGCCAAAGCCAATAATTATCAGCTTCAAAAACAACTTCAAATCTCCACACTGAATCGTGATTTGTGTTTTAAACATACTCGGCCTTACAGCATGCGAGATTGCTTTATGCTCACAAAATACATAACTAGAGGCTAGGAGGAAACAGAACCCAGTAGAAAAAGAAACAAGCGGTTTGTCAAATGCAAAACGTAGCCAGCAGTTAATTTTTAGTACTTAATGTATGTAGCACCATAGTTCAAGCCACTTCTGTACTGTGGAGCCATTTTTTAACAGTTATCTCTGCCTGCAGAATGTTCCTTAAAACAAGAAAGAAAACCTTAATGTAGGTCATACCTCTGCAATAATTAAGGGGTTTTGAGTGTGGAAGACTCCAAATAGAAATGTTAAATCAGTCCCCCTTTACCTAAAGCTGCATGTGTGTAAAGTATTCACCACATCCTGTGAAATGCACGCAACCTGGTTCTTCACTCAATGTTGTGACACCACCCCATGTCCCAACATGCAGTTTTGGTAGTCTGGCATTGCTTTTGAAGTAGCTTCAACTCAGAAACGTTGGATCTGCTCATTAACAACTAAAGGGATGCAAACTTTCAGGCAGGTGTTGCTGTCCTCTTGTGCAAAACAGTGGGGGCCAAATAACTTTCAGTTTGTGTGAAACAACAACAAGGGCAGTTATTTTGCTGTTATAAGAGTAATACTTAACATAAATTCTCCATGAAAGTGGCTGCTCCTGGAGTCCAGGAATAAGCACATTATTAGGAAGTACATTTGACAGGGTCCCTTGGAGTGAGGGGACATGAGCTTCTGAGCCTCTTGAAGTAACTGCTATGGAGATTCTCCATTTTGCTTTTGCCCACTGTTGCATCTATTCAGCATATTTGGGCTCTGATTTACTAACATTAAAAGTTGAGTTTAGACCCATAAAAGCCAGGAAACTCAGGGTTAGGGCTGAAAATCTTGGCTGCGGCTCTGGCTTTGACACAAGGCCTTATATGAAAATAATAACAATAATGCAAAAATTTGCCTTAAGGCTGAAGCAGCACACTAGATTTCAGATTCCACTATGGCCTTTTTTCTCTACTGCACCCTTCTCTTCAGTCACTTTCTAAACTCTTTTTCATTACAGCAAACATTTCTCAAACGCTGCTTCAGACACCTATGGTAACCAATACCTTTCTTTAGGTGGAAGTGGTGATATCAAAGTAATGTAATAACTGTGAAATAGCAAATATCTTCTCAGCAATGCCCACTAAAAAACCTTTAAGATTCATATCTTGGGATGTGTGTTGACAAACTGGTGTGCCATGGTATCTGAAGAGACAAACTGGTGTGCTGTTGTATCTGTAAAATGCTTTTTTATGTTATCTAGCTTTGCTCCTTCTACTTAAACCATAATTCAGAAAGGAAAGAGATCATTTAAGAGTTCTAGAAGACAGCAGAGAAAAAAAGAAGTTTTCAGGGAGATAACTGAGTTATGGGTTGCTGGTAAATAGGAGGCCTGTTTGATTTCAGTAGTGGGAGTAGAAAGTCAGCACTGGGTGAAGAGCAGAAGTGACAAGATGTAGGCTATGGAGGATTCAGAATAATCTTGGGTGCCATTTACACCTAGGGCAGAATCCCTATTGTCTTCATGTGGGTAAAATTTCAGCTTCAGATTGACAAGTTCCCAAACAAGACAGTCAATGTGGATTTTATGTACAGGCAGTCTTGCAGTCCCTCTCAGCTTGTTTCAGCTTCTCTTACTGGAAATACTCTTATTCTAAGAAATACGGGGAAAAAACTTTACAGGTGATTTTATTCTCATGTCTTCCAAGATGCTTTGTTTAACTTGACACTTTCTATATAGGCATTGCAAGCACAAGCTAAAATGGTGTAAAGGGGGACAATGTGTGGAACCTGACCTCAACATTGAGTCTCATGTAGTAACTAGCTAAGTATTTGTTGCTGGTTTCATGAGGAAATTGATCTGGCATGTTTAATGTTGTTTCTTTATTTTATAGGTAATGGACTATTCCCATAGCTCTGTTAAAAAATAGTGTGCATATATATGTATATCTATCTCTCAGATTTACAACTCTGCTGTTTCACTAGGGATACACTTAATGTGACATAAGTCTCTGGATATGACAATTAAATTCACATGACCCATGGACTACCTCACAACCCAAAATTGCCCTTTGCATATTATGAGGGAATAGTGATTACCCTCTAATCACATATTAAATCTGCTTTTCCAACGAAACTTTGTCTTTCCATGGCCTTTTTAGGGTGGAAGGGGGAAAAAAATCTGGTGTTTGTAACAAAACCCAGTAATATACATTGCCCATTATCTCTACTTCTGCTAAATATGCTCAAAAGAATAGTGTCATGTTTCTTCTCCATCATAAATTTATTGAAACAAGAGAATCTTTTGTTAAGAAGAATCTTATATGCAGGTAAGTTCTTAAGTAACTTCACAAATGGATGATTTGGTGTGGAGAATAGCACTGCATTGGAATAGCATTGAATTAGCAGGTTTGCTATGTGTATGGATATCTTGTCCCAGATAAATGTGAGTCTCTGTCCCAGTGCTGATGAAAGTGATCTTTTTGTTTTTTTAAACTGTTGATAAAGTGTGGGTGAGCAAAAGTAATAGGGAGAATCTAAGCTCTGAATTTACCACCACCTTGTGGTTTTGGAGAGCTCAAGTTCTTGAGAAATTCAAAGTCCTGCTTGGTCACTGTATTGTTACAACTTTTTAATATTATTGCTATACGCTGGAAGTGCAAGAGCATGGTCTTTTCTGCATTGTGCTTAAAATGCCCAGAGCGTCTAAAATGAGAGATTGAGGCTTGGCTGAGTCAACTCAACATTTCATTTTGCTGAAGCAGATAAATACACGTTCATTTAATTTACTATGGGAAAATCTTTCAAAGCTAGGTCCCATGGCACTTTCGGTGGTAGCAGATTTCTGCACAAGAGTTTTTGGCCAAGGTCACTGTGTACTAGCTGTCCCCTTGACTGCCATTCTTCATCCCAGAGGTGACTGAATTTCACTGATGGGTAAAGTAATTTTTCTGCTTTAACTTAGGATATCGTTGGACACAAAGTCTAAAATAAATGTGAGATATAATTAAACACATAGCTCAGAATTCTGTACATGGGGGAAGGGATAGATAACCTGCCTGTATCAATGTAACTTATAAGGAAATATGTTAAGCCATGCTTTCTTTCTTCCTTTGTGTTTTTTCAAACAAACCCCACTATTTTTCTAAGGGACAAGTTAACTATCCCTGCGTTAGCAGATCTTACAATTAGTAGGGAGATCTCCTGATCTGGCATGCAAATAAAGCTGTTTTGTTGTCCTTCCTATTTCAGGGCCAGCTATCATAGACTCCAGTTGGGCCAAACATGACTAATTCATGACTAAATGAAGGTCATCACCTGTGTTTAAAAGTCCAGACTCACACCTGCTAACAAGGTCAGGGAGGTAGAGCACTAAATCCCTCACTAACCTCTTAACTTTGTTTTCATCTTTTACCTGGCAGTTAGATCAACACTGCAGCTTTTACAAACAGTAGTGGGAAAGAAGATTCAGTGTTAAAAGTAAAGGCATAAATGGAAGCTGTTGTTGGGTGAAACTACTGTGTTTTGCAGGCTTGTTTGCAACTGAACCAAGGGTGTAAAATCTGAATATGGTTTTTGACCCTTCTCTTAACTTCAGGGGAGAAATGGTCTAGTAAATAAACATAAATCCCAGGAGAACTCCTTTTCCTATTGCAAACTACCTGTGTTACACTGGATAAATTCTCTGTAGAGGCATGCACCAACTCCCTGCTTGGAAAAAAGAAATGAAATAGCATTTCCCTTTGTTGAGGAAAACCACACTAAATACACTGCACCTTTAGACTCTGATGAGGAGGGACGAATGAAAGCCTGTATTTAGAATCTTAATGCTAATATGACTAAGATTAACCCCGACTGAGGTTTTAAATTAGGATCAGCTACAGCTGCAACACCTGGATCAGAGTTTCACTGGAGTTCAGAGCTTAGGGGAATCAGACTGCTTTGGCCCCCTACTCTAGCAGAGGGTTTTTCACTAAGCTGACCCGGAGTATTTCAGGCTGGACCCTCTGTCACTCTAATTTCATGCTGTGGCAGATGTTGTGATGATGCAAAGCTGTATAACACAAACACATCTCAAATGAAGAAAGTTCCCTAAATGAAACATGCTTATGCCTACATACTTACATTCATGGTAAATCAGGGACTCAAGGCAGTACCTATTTCAAAACAGTGCTAAGAGCTTGTAATTGATACCATTATTATTGACAGGAAATATGAATGAGGAAAAAGATAGGGGCACTGAGACCGCAACCCCTTCTATCAACTCACCCACCTCAGTTTTCCTTTTCCTGAGCCTGAATTCAACTGGAAACATTACTTTGAAAACTTTTGAATTTAACCCCAAACTTGCTCTTTCTATATCCTATTGTTGGCTCATGGTAACAATTCAGACACAACCAGTGATCCCTGGGGTGGGGCCTGTTCAGCACAAAAGTCCATTTTTACACATCAGTCTGCAGGGCAGGGTGTCTTGGTTTGAAAGACAGGTATCTGCCTTGTCACACAACTTCCCAGCACCTCTGTTAAGTATTTTTACCAGTGTCTACCCACACTCAGCAAATGTTTGTGAGGACCTATTCAACACAGGAACGAACTATGCCCCTGCTGAGCTTTTACTGCTGGTGGGAGTGCCCTATTTCTCTCTTCCCAGGAAGAAGGAAAGAAGCTCCCTTAGGGAAGAACTGTGGGCTTTGTTGTGCCTGAAATGTGTCCTGCCTTACTAACTTTCCATGTTTAATGTCCACTAATAGAATCCTGTTAGTACCCTTCCCTGTTTCCCACTTCCATGCTGCAGAACAGACAAAACTGTGCTGCCAACTCTACTTCTTGAGATAGTAAATGGAGTGGAGATAGGCAAGGAGCATGAGATGACATTCTCCACAGCAGAGCTCTGCCTGCCCACCCTTGCCCCCTGACAAAATGATTGGGCATTGCCAACCTGCTCAACAGACTGGATTTGAGCTGAGGAATGAAGACACAACTAACTCAGCCTGAGCCCTCTAAATAAAGCTTTGGTTTTGGCAGCCTGGAGGATGAGGCTGGCACCACATGAATGAGTGGAACAGAGGCACTCATGGGAAACCTTGCATGCTGTCATCAGGCTGGGGTTATCCAGGGGAAAGATGCACTAAGGGCCCATGCCTCAAGTGGCTTGCAATCCAGACCTACTGTTTTGATGTCCATAAAATCCTTCCCAGCCTTTTAAAAGTGTCCAGATGGATCTCTTCTCCAGGACATGGGAGTTCCTCAGCACAAGACCCCTCTAATAACAGGAAATACTCTATCCCACTCTGTGGTGGGGAAGCCAAGACAGGAAGACACCAGGGCCAGGAGTCATGCTGGAGGGCTGTGAGAGTGTAGCAGTCCTACAGCTCACCCAGCACCTCCACGTGGCTCTGTCTGCACCCCAGCAGCTCCCAGGGGCTGATCTCAGCCTGGCCCCTGTCCCACTGTGTGTGGCCAGTGCTCCCTGTCCATGGCCACTGCGCCTGAGCCCATGGCAGCAGCTGGCAGCAGCCACTGGTTATGGGATCTGGATCTCGTGCTCTACCCAAACACTGCACAGATTCATTTGCAAGAATCAAGCAGGAATATTTCAGCATTGGCACCACTTACTGATAGGCTTTCAGAAAAGAGATTTTTCCCACCTGCATGTTATAAAACCATACTAAATGGAGACTGTAATCTCTCGACATTAAACAAATGAGGAAGCTGCATTCTGAAACTCGTAAGTTACCACCAGCCTTTACCAAATAATAACAATTGCACTGCTGATGGCCCTGTCTCTTGCTGTTAGCATGCTGAATGACAGGGAGTAGTGTGTGCTAGTGAGAGTATATCATTTGTTCCAAGTACTGCAAGCATTCCTGCAAATCCACAGAGGCTCTTCATAATCTTTTGCAGGTGGTCAGATTTTAAATATTAGAAAAAAGTGAACTAACATATTAAAACAGGAAGATAAGCATTTCCTTTGTTTGTTTTCCATTCATTTGCTAAAGCAATGCATCTTATTTGTGTCACCTATTAGCTGGTTTCGTAATATCCTGATGGACTGATGAATTTTATTTTTTTTTTTTAATTCTCATTTGCAAAAAATCCTATCTCGTACAGAGCATAGACTGGAAAAGCAAGATAACTACTTCCCCAACAAAGCCTGATAGTTTCTAGAAACAGTGACAGTAAGATTTAATCTGAATAAGTAGCAAGATTTTAAAATGTGGGATAGAGGTTATACAGATAAATACTATTTTTCCCAGCAGGTATGCACAAAGGGACAGGCTGCCTATTGGTAATTACTCGAAAATTGCAATCCAATTGATATGGCTTACGGACTTCTACCTGATTCACATACAAAGGAAACACACAGGCATTACATGTCCAGGGGGCCATGCTGAAATCTTGTTTAAAGGTCTGTGACTTGGGTAGAAAGAAATCTCTTAATCTCTACCTTATCTCTGCAGCAAACTGCTTAAAATATCTAGGACAGATGATCCAATACAAGGCCAACATGGATGGAAAATATACATGGCAGTGGTCAATTTTTCCCTTTGAAAATGCTTAAAATATCCTTAAAAAATCCACCTCACCTTCATGGAATAGACCTACTAGAAAGAATTGTCAGGTTTCTGGTTAGTTTGTACTTATTTTCATTCAGCTGTTAGCTATGATGTCAAATATCCTCTCTGTTTTTCTGTGAGCATGTTTTTCTCCATGACCAGGTCTACCATTGGGAAGGAGTGATTTGCTGTGGATTTTGCATGTTATAGTCACAGGTGTCTTTTCCATTACCCCCTTGCTGTACTCTTTAACTTGATCAGACATACATGATACATTTATCTCTTTAGTCTTTCATCTGACATGTGATACACCCAAAAAAAGCTCATTAGCTTAAGTTTTTTCCAGAAGTTGGTAAGGAATAAAGTTTCTGGGATAGCCAAACTGCAAAGGGCAAGCTGAAAAAAGATGGTGCATTATTATTATTATTATTATTATTATTATTATTAATCATAATCATAATCATAATCATAATAGCAACAACAACCAGGATTAGTTCTCTATTGACACAGAAAATGAAAAATGTCTTCCCCTTTAACTAATGATTTTATAGAAACCCTTGCCATATTTTTCTTGCAATTTAACTATGAAAGGAAGGATAGAGATGCTCATTGCTTGCTGTACTGATTTTTCCAGATATTTGAGTGACATTCCAGAGTCCTGAGAATGTTTAGCCTCTCTGAGATTTACCTGGGTGTTTGCATGCTGAGGCCAATGCAGTATATTGAATTGTTTTTAAGCAGATGGTGGCAATGTACTTGTGAGAAGCCCTTTTCTGAAACCCTCTGGGCACTTGGGGCCTGTTAAGATCTTTCTTGTTTCTTTCTGTTCTCATGTATCATCATTTGGGGTTATACAGGATGCTCTGGGAAGGCAAACCTCGGGCTGAAGGTCAGGCCCTCCCTGGTGAAACAAAATTGTTGCTGCTGCAGAGGTGTTTGCAGGAAATCAATATGGCTGCTAAAGTGCCTTTGCTTAGGAAGGCTGCCTAAGTAGCCTTTCCCTCATCTCTAATGGCAAGTAACCTTCAGTTTATTAATCTACAGAGCCATCAATATGTCTCTCTATGTCCCTGTGATTGATCTATATACCTGATAGTGTGTGTGCTATTAAAATCCATGTTTTCTAGCTTTCCTTGTCACCTGGAATGAGTAAAGCCAGTTTGGAAATCCTTACTCTGGAGCTGGAAAAGGAAAGCAGGGGAGCACGCTTCCTTTTTTATCTACCATTACTAATTTGTCTTTAGGACTGGATTATTTAGATTAGGCCTTCCCCTCCTCATACCTCCCCACCTAAATGCCAGTTCTATCATGCTTTTGTTGGCAAATATGGATAATAAAGCTTCACCTTAAAAGCTGGACCTTTGAGGAAGTGGTTTATTTCTTGGTCGTCCCCGAGGCAAGCCGTTTAATTGTTCTGTGTCTTTCTTCTCACTATCAAATGGAGATACTACTTTACTCCTGGCTTTAGTCTACCCTGCCTGCCAGGGAGCCATTTGGAGTATGACTTTACTTTTCACTGTATCTAGTAAAAAAGGAGTTGATTTTTGGATAGAGCTGTGAGGGAAATTTGGTCTTAAAAAGTCTCAAATGGAAAGAATGAAAAGCAGTCATTCCATCTTTGTTCCTTGGTCTGCAATGGACACAAGCTCTGTGCCCTGCAAAGCAGGATTTGAAACCCCCCTGTTTGGAAAAGCAGCTACCTACATTATGATCTGAAACACAGGTTGGAAAAGTCATCAAGTCCACTAGTGCCTCTGGAGCAGGCATATACATATGGGGGCACAATGTGGGGGAGGGAAGAGTGAGAAAGATTATTTAGGATGTTGAATGTATTAAACATGTACCTTTTAATAAGTGCTGTAGCATTTCAACAGATGTGGAGAAAATTTTGAGTTCAGGAAGGAGAAGCCACCTCCTACTCTAACTAGTCTTTTAGAATTGATTAGGCAGCACACATTGTCTGGAGGGATAAGGTGAAGGATAGTGCAGCTCTGCCGATCTCTGGCTTTCTAACACAGTCCCTCACCTACAAGAGACTTCCACATTCTGTGGAATAAAGGAGATAATGCTGTTTCAGCCATTTTGTTTTGTCTCTAATCTACTCTCTTATGAGTGCTATTGAGGGCAGTTTAAAAAAAAAATGGGCTTTTAAAATGCTTCTTTTCATGATATCTCATAATTAAACTTCAGCGAATGAGTTGAGCAATAACAGGGGAGTTCTGGTCTGTTTTATGAGGCAATACTCCAGTTCCTAAGTGGGTGAACTAGGAGACCTTTCTCTCTTGCATGGGAATTGAGTAATTGCTGGGAAAACCAGACTTGTGCTCCTCTTGTTAGTGTACTACAAGCTCTTTAAAATAAAATAGCTCAGCCCTCTCTAAATAATGAATTTCATGGAAATGCTGATTCCTAAAGTTGTGACCTTCAGGCAACCGAAATCTGTGTCCAGATCCAGCTTCCACAGCTGGTCAGCCTGGCTGTGGCTGCCCAAATGCTCTGGATCTAAATGCTCATGAGGTTAGAAAGGTTAGAGATTTTTTGCTACTCAGACTTTACTTCTAATTAGAAATGAAATACCATAAATAGTTTTTAGGGAAGGAAATGGAAGCCTAAAAGCAAAATGAAATTAAAGGTCAATCTTCAACTTAGCAGGCTGATGCGGAACATGGATTTAATAACAAGAAAATCCATTCTGAGAAGTAAAGAAAAAAAAATTTCAAAATTACTAGACAGGTAAAAGACAGAATGGTTTAATATGTAACCTCATCCTCTGAAATATAAGGCAGGTGGAAAGCGTGAGCAAGTTCAATAACAAAAAATATAAATAGACCTAATAGTTGAGAGGCACTGGAAGAGAAACTGGCTACACTTGGAGGCATCTAGAGTGAGGTAAAACAGCAATGGAAAATTAAATATAATATAGAATCAAATTTTGACAATATAGTGGTTTTTAAAAGAACAAAGAAACAAACCTGCTCTCCAGAATTTAATTTAAATCCTTCTTGCTTCCTTATAGCATTTAAGCAAACCCAGTACAATTTCCCATGCACAGTTCAAACTCATCAGAAGAAGATTTATTAGGTATTTTAAATATTTCTAGATTCTTTCAACATTTTGATAATATTGTTTTCCATACTGATACAGCTTTTAGTCCAGAGGGCTTTAAGGTACCAAACCTCTAAGCAGGCTTTAAGTAAGTGTGAAGCCAAAAGAACGTAATTATTTACCTTTATTTTCCTTTAAGGACAATTCAATCTCCCTTTCACAGTTGGTGAAGCAGCATTAATAAATTCTGAATTCTCTGCTTTTGAGACAAGCTGTCATTGCTGCCCTATATTTTGGGGGATAGGAATTTCCCAGCTCTCATGCTAAGCCACATGCTGCAGCCTCATGAACATTTTTTGCTGGACTGTTAAACTTCCCTCCCTGTTCCTAGGCAGGGCAGAGAGCCAGTGAGAAGTGATGAGTGCTTTTCATGGTAAGGAACAATACATGAAGACTTTCCAAATTAATTTAACATTCACAAGGAATGCTGTTGGCTGCATCAAATTCAGATACGCTGGCAAGCAGGAAATTATTTTCCATGTAGATGATGTTTCTATCCCTTCCCCCCCCAGGACCCCTACGGTGAGAAGGAGGAAGAGAGGTTTTGTCTTTTAATGAAATCTAATTGTGGAGGATGGTCGGGGAGGGGAAGGGTCAGGGGAAGGCCAGCCACATGAGCCTCTGCAGCAAGACATCTCCTGGAGAGAGCTGATCCTAGTGGCTCCGTTGGGCACCCTTGGTCCCTGTTCTCCCCTTGGAGACAGGATCACCTTGTGGAAGGAGGTGGGCGCTGGGCTGGTGGAAAAATGCTGCTCCCTGCTGCAGTCTCTGGAGAGGAGCCTTGGATCTCGTCCTCTGTTCAGGCTAAACTCACTAAAAGCTTACTGGTACAGATGGCTTAATTTCCTTTATCTCCCCAAAGGGTCCCTCAGGCTTTGTTAACTAAACATACATAGAAGAATAGAATGGATTGGGCTGTAAGAACCTTAAAGACCATCCAGTTCCAACATTCCTGCCATAGACAGGGAAACCTGCCACTGGACCAGGTTCCTCAGAGTGCCATCGAGTGTTAGAATTGAACACTGGCAGGGATGGCACATCCATAGCTTCTGTTCCAGTGCCTCACCACCCTCACAGTAAAGTATCTAATCTATATCTACACTTTTTCCGTTTAAAGCCCTTCCTGCTTGTCCTATCGTTGTGTCCTACAGTACTGCTAAGTTTTGCCAGGGTTTGTGAGATTTCCACTCCTGAGCAAAGTGAACTTCTGCAAGCACTGGAAAGCCACCATGGACATGGCTGACATCTGTACAAGAAGTCTGGAGCTCTTCTGGTGGCCAGGGTCTTCTGTGTAGGATGTAATGACTTAACCTAAAAGCAAAATGGAAAGCAGGGTGTGCAAGATCAATATAGCAGATGATCAAAGAAGAAGAGACGTGTGCAGAAGGTCCAAAATGTGGAAATTGTGAAGATTGAGTATGAAGTGTCCCAAGATTTCTAGGGGCTGTTTTATGATGGATTTTATCTCCAAACTGTGTGGAAGAAATCCTATATTAGAGCATTAGGGCTGACATAAAAAATCTGCAAATTGGAACAAGAGTATTTAAGAAATTTTGAGAAAATCTGATATGGAAGTAATTAGGAAAGAAAAAATAATCAGGAAATTATTTAATGTTTATAAGGATGTAGGTATATATATCTGTATATACCTAGTGTTCTTTATCATGTAGAACATACAGATCTCAAGACACCTATGTTCTTCCTAGTCATCCAGTCCATGAAAATATAAAAAAATACAACATAATCAGTCAGAAAATATTCAGTTTCTAGATTGTAGCCCTTAATCTTATCTCCCCCTTCCTTCCCACCATTCCTGTAATTCTTGTCCTTGCAATAGTGCGATTGCTGTTCAACTTTAAATCCATTCTGTGCTGTCTCAAAAGCTTAGCATTTATTTCTTGGAGTCCTGCAGACCATGAAAGTTTCTTAAATTGGCAGTGGAAGCATTTCAATCATAAGGGGAGAAGACATAAAAGCTTCAAGTTTAATTCGAATGTGCAATCTGGTGCCGGCATTTCCACACCTGGTTAAGTCAGACTTCACTGAAACCTTGGGGTAGGACTTGTGCTCATGCTATCAGCACTTGGAATTGTTAAGGTTAGTGAAAAAAACCTACTGAAAAGTGACATGCTTCATGTCAAGCAGTTCGGCCCCTCTGAATGACTGCAGGTGAGGACTCAGGCCTGCAATTGAGTTACTGCAGTTTAACGGGTTACCATGCATCAGCTAAGCCGCAGAAACAGCCGCGTGTGTCCTCCTCGCCTTTGACAAATGTAAGGTGATTTGACTTAGCTTAATCTATTTTCATTGCAGGCTAAATTGAATTACCTCATATTTATGATGGGCTATAAGGGCACTCAGAGAGAGTTATCTGGGTTCAGCTGATCTCTGGTAACTTGCTTAGCCATGGTAGCTGGACTGTGGGTATAAACCCTACACAGCCTTGTGTTCATAGTGGAGAACTGATGTGAACTTCAGCAGACACAGACTTGTAACTCACTAAGAAGTAGTCTGGGATGTGGTAAGCCATTGACAGAATGGCTGGAATTGGCTTTTAAAGGAATAGAGTAGCTGGCAGGGCGTTTTCTTAATGGGTTTCTGATTCTGGAATATAGTTCCTTTCCTCTTTCAGAGTCTGTATTGGTTTGAGCTACAGCAGCACAGAGCCTTGCTTGCCTTTCCTTTCTTCCTCAGTTTTTTTCAGCAAACATGTGGGATGGAGCTGGGATGATAGCTTTAACTCCCTGTGGGTTTTCTGTGAGGGTGCTTCGGTAGAGTAAATTAGTTTTAAATTTGGTTGTTCTACCATAACCTAAGTATTCTTAACTGAATTGTAAATTTAAATGTTAAGTGTTGCACTGAATGTTTAAATAATTCTAAAAGCACTTAGAGCATGGGATAAGTGCTGTAAAAATCTAAATAAATGAGTAAATTGTTTAACAGCATATGTGGTAATGCAAAATACTACATGTGTGCAAAGAGTAAGAGCTGTGCTCGAAATGGTTGCCAGAGCTTAAAATTCCTAGCTACATGCAAAACCTTTTCACATTAACAGGGCTCTTTTTTTCATGTTTAGCCTACTACTGTATAACTGGGAGAAGAAGATGAAGTTGGCAGTTTAGACTGTCAAACAGAGGTTTCAGCTCAGCAGTGAGGTTCAAAGAGATTAATTTGGACTCGACTGTTTACGTTACTGATCTCGTACCAGCTGGGTTTGTGGCATTAAGATGTCAATAGTACAACAGAATTTAACTAACAGTTTCATCATTGACATCATCTTTTGAAGGTACAGATGATTGCCTCCTTATGTACTAGAACATATTTCTTTAGGACAGGACTCTTTGTATGCTTTCATCTGGGAGGGCAAAGAAGGAGAGGGAGGTAGGGAGAGAGCATTGAAATGAAGCTAATTAGAAAATATCCTAGTACATAAGTGGTTTATTTAAGCAAGTTCCAGCAAAAAGGTTCCCATATCCATATAGCATAAAAAGCTTTATTTTTTCCTTTAGTCCAAATTTCCCTTCTTCCTTTCAACTGCCACCAAAACAGAGCCTATAAGGTAATAATAAACTGTCCTATGTGAAGTGGCATTATTATTTTTAGTAGTTCAACCTTGAATGGAGGAGAGAAGCCTCTTGGAAGGGCAGGAAGAGTTGATAATGGAGTTTCTTTCACACACCCTCTGCTCTCCCCAGCCCCAGACAATAATTATTAATCAAAGGTAGCTGCAATGTCTTCCACTGAGTCTCTTTTGGTAACTCTCTTGGTCAACCATAGGCTGTATAAGGTTCAAACTCAGTGAAGACATCACTGACCTGGCTGATCACTGGTGTTCTTAAAAGGACAGGAAAAGACAGGGCAGAAATGCTACCAAAAAAA
>VXBI01014847.1:18617-116116 GCA_013397375.1 Toxostoma redivivum
AAAAAAAAAAGGTAAAATACATCTGACTTAAGGACTTGAGAAGTTATTTCTTTGGGGGAGATGGTTTCATTAATAAAGCTTACAGGATTGGCCCCTTGTTGAAAAGCTTTTCTACTGTCCCTTGGTACTGTGGGTCATGGTGGGAGATGCAGATGAAGGGGGGATGATAACATTTTGGGAAAAATAAGTAAAGAATCACTAAATGTGAAATGGTTTTGTTTTACAAAATAATGATACAGCTAAATTTGACTTAAGTGTTCTCTAAAAGCCTTTCCTCCTGTGCTGTAGTGGCTGCTGCACCCCCTTGAAACCCTGTGCCTTTGAAGGAAATCACAATGTAATCCTTTGGTTTGGCACGTATTGTCCCTTAATGACAGGCATTACATTTGCACAGTACCATAAATCAAAGCTAGGGGCTGTTTTAAATAGGCTGCAGATGCATGTGGACGTTTGCTAAGTGGCACTTCACTGGAGAGGGGAGGGGGAACTATCCCACCACTGCAGCTCATGGTAGAGCAGGGCCAGCAGAGGGGCTTCCCATGTCCACAATATTTTTGCTTCACCTGGGATTTAGCTCTACATGAAGACCTGTTTAGCAGAAGGAAATGTTTTTTGACTATGACCTCTGAAGGGTTTAATTGGGATTTAACTGTTCCTATATTTTCACTCCATGTGGGAGTCTGGAGCTCTGTTTACAAGGTGTGTCATATCCTCTCAACCCCAGAGTCTTTCTCCCCCTCCTTTCTTTTTATATTCTGGACAAATAGGGAGAAAGATACTTTTAAAGAAAATGCACATAGAAAAACCCACAATTACTGTCCCTGATTTCGCTGTGAAAACTTTACAACAGCAGTACTGAAAAATCTTCCCCTACTCCTCCTACTTCTTCTAAGAGAACGAAAAAATCCATCAAATTAACACATCAATGAGTTGATTGTAATCTCCAGGGTTCAGTGTAGCACTTTCTAGCCTCTCAGACAGGAGGCCAGCATGATTTATCAATGCAAACCTAATAGCATCAATATGAATCTAACTAAAAATCAATATTTCATTACCAAATTGTTAGTGAGAATGAAGAAAAATTGCCAGAGTCAGAGCATTCTCTAGGGTAGGAGCATCTGGAGTTCAATGTGACAAGATGAGTGATGCATGACTTGGGGCCTGGGGAAGGACACTGGGAGGACAGGCCACTACATAAGGCCGAAGATTCACGAAGAAAGCACTTTTTTTTTTAAAAGCTTTCTCTAGGAAGAAAGAAAATGTCTGAGAAAATAAAAATGGAAGGCACTCTGCTATTTACCTAAACTGATGCAAAGTAGCTCAAACAACTGAATCTGAACAGATTAGTCTCTGCTATGGACACCTACACAGAACTGGTTTTCACAAGAGACAAATGAGGAAAATAAATTCAGTGGTCCAGATCCTGATTTCACCTACAAAGGACAGAAATTTATAATAGCCTTCACAGTGGAAATACTTCGTTTTCATATCCCATGTACCCGAAATTGGATTTGGTAGACTTTGGATTTTCTGAAATTTCAGATTTATGGTGGATTTCTGTAGATTGCAATGGAAATGTGGACTGAAATCTTCTATCAAGAAGGCAGCAATACTCAAAATAGTGTGTTTGCTTGAAATGCATCCTAGTAATTAATGTGCTTCTTATTTAAAGAAACAGAGCAAGAAGTGCATGGAAGAGTGCCAAAAATATATTCAAAGCATAACTTTACAGTACGTTAAGTCATAGGTCTATTCTGGCAGCATGGTAAGAGCTTACATACTTAGAGCTGTGGAAAAATAAGAACTAAAGCACTGAAATATAACTGTGATTTGAGATCTTCAGACAGCCTTGTTATTACTCGGCTTTTGGAGTACATGCTCATGTATTGGAGGATGATGGTTGGAGTTTTTGTGTCCCTGTACCTTTTGTTCACTTGGGATATTAGAAAGTTATTTGAATGTGTAACAGCTGCTGTGGTGTTTAACACCTGTATCTCTTTGGGTTTGGGATGACCATGTCACAGCACTTACAGAGTCCTCAATATCTGGGGTTTCGTAGTCTTCTGAGAGGAAAAGTAGCACCCTTTGTGCAACCCTTAAATCTACAGCTTCTGGAGTCAGGTTATGGGTGACCCTCTCAGCTTTCAGATTTTGAAGAAAAGCATTTTAGCCCTTGCACTGAGAAAGAATGACCAAAAAGTGAATTTCAAAGACTGGGAAACTGGGAAAAAACTGTAATCTCTCGAAAATTACTGTGAAAAGAAAACAAAGTGCTAGCTATTTTTTACCTTAAAGAAAACAAAGTGCTAGTTATTTTTTACCTTTTTTTATTTTTTAATTTTTTTTTTTAATTTAATGGAGACCTGCAATGAATTGTCCTCACGTTTCTCTAGTTCTTTTGTGTCCTTATTTGGCTAAGTCTGCACCATATGGCTCCAGTCAACATTTTTTTTTAGAGGGAGAGAAAGAGAAATTCCAGATTAGTTGAACTTATTGCTTAGAATAAAAGAATAAAATTTCTCCTAGCCCCTGTGTTTCTAATTCTGGCAGCCTGTGATACATCACTAATCTCTAATTCCCTTACTCTCTAGGAACTGTCATTATTTTATATATTGACTAATACAGTTGTCTCAAGGTAAATTTCCCCTGAAATCGAAGTTTACTTCTTGCTGTAGAAGTGGAGCCTACTCCCTTTTATAAATGACAGAGTCCTTTTATAACTTTGCATGTACTGGAAGCAGTCACACTAGAAATGTATGGGATTTTGTTTGTTTAGGTTTATGTTTTTGCTTTTGATGAGGTATTACCTGTACTTAAGACTGAGAAAATTGGAAGGCTAAATACCTATGTCATGATTTCAAGCTTTTTTTCTGAAAAAGATTCTGATGAAACCTGAAGGTATCAGTAAACAACAAAGTTAGTGTGTATGTTATCAGGAATTCCTTAAAGATATTAACATCAAGTAAAAGATTCTTCTTTGTTTCCATTATAAATTTATGTAGGCTCAAACAATGAATGAAAACAGCATTTTATTTAAATATAGAGAAATTACAACAAATATGTTGCAATACAATAAGTGAACACATTGTTTAAATAGGCATGCCATGTTAACTGAAAATACCCTTAAAATACATTTTAAATATAAAGATGTAAGTAATACCACCCATTCAGCACTCCAAGCAGCTCGACAAAATTTTGAGGGTAAATCAGTTTCTAATCTCTATTGATTCTTCTCAAATGGTTTCCACTTCGCAGATCTCTTCCTTTATAACATTTGTGCATGCCTCTTCTGCAATAATCATAGTAAGTTTTCATTTGTATTGTAGTTTAGAATTTGGTAATGGAGTCATTTGGCTCCTGTGCTGGTTTGGACTGGGATAGAGTAAGTTTTTGTTACAGCAGCTGGTATAAGACTGTGGTTTGGATTTGAGCTGAAAATTTTATTGATGACCAAAGGATGTTTTCATTATTATAGAGGAGAAGTCACAGCCTTTTCTGCTTTTCACCCCACCCTGCCAGAGAGGAGACTGGGAGTGCACAAGGAGTTGGGAGGGGACACAGCTGGGACAAGTGACCCTAGCTGACATAAGGGACATTCTATACCAATGGTGTGGTGCTCAACATATAGATCTAGAGGAAGAAGGAGGAAGGGAGGGATGTTCAGAGTGCTGCCCTTTGTCTTCCCAAGTCACCATTATAGGTGATGGAGTCCTGCTTTCCTGGTCATGGCTGAACACCTGCCTGCCCATGGGAAGTGGTAAATTAATTTCTTGTATTAGTTTGCTTGCATGCAGGGAATTTGCTTTACAGAGTTTTCTCACTTTTACACTTTCAATTCTCTCTCCCATACCACCAGGGCGAAGCATGTAATCAGCTGAGTGGGGCTGAGTTTCCACAATACCTCCAAAACCACAAATTAATTGTTGTTGGAAAAACTGAGACAGTATCTTTACTTCCATGTAGACAGTAAATGGCGGCAAACATAAGTCAGAAATAAAACAGGAATCTTATATTTATTTATTAAGAATTGACATCTTTATTCGTTTTTATGTCCCACTTTCTGTTGGTACTATTCTTTCTCATACATGGTGAAGTTTTTCTTTGACTTGATGCCCGTCTGGAACTGAGTGACACCTTTGCTGCTAGTGAACAGCTTAAAAATGGAAGACAAGATCCAATCAGACAGACTAATTAGGGTATCCAGTGAGGATAGAGCCTGAATATTCACTGCACTTTTTTTGGAAATACAGAACTGTGCAAATCCTTGCTCAGGCTGATTGAGACAGTCTGCCAGCCAATCATCCTTAGTGATCAGTGAAAAAGAAAGGAAAATATTAGAAAAGTAACATCCATAAAAGTTTTGGGAACTGATTAACTTAAAAAACTAACACTCTTAAATAAATGCTCTAGCATTAGCAACTTTCTTGATTGAAAGACTGAATTTATAGCAGTACCTTGCATAATCATTTGCTGCAGTTTTGCAAGGGGAAACTTCATTTAAAGGTCAATCACAGAGGCTGAGCAATGATAGAGAACGATAGAGGACAGCCATGAGAATGGAAGACAAACACACCCAGTGGGAAGAAATCTCTTCTGGCTATTTTTTTGTTTCTTAAAACTTCAAAGCAAACCCAGCTTTTACCATTTGAAAGTTGTTTGTCTGTGGTTAGCAGGTGCATTGATTCCCAGGTGCAAACCCAGTGCCTCTGTGGGTGTGTCCCAGTCAGACTGTTGATGGGGAATCACAGGGGCACCTTACTCCTGTGTCCTGCCTGGTTTCTTCATTTGCATGGTCTGGATAGGCAGAAGAATATGTGCTGGGTTTGAATTCTAATGTCAATATCAAAGATGTGTGATGACAGCATGACCAATTGAACTGTTGGCATTTTATTTCTCATTGTGTCAGCAGTGCATCTTCTGCCTACCTTCAATCCATTCTTTTTTTTGGACACCACCATATAGACCAAGCAAGTATGGAAGAATAATTTCCTATGCTTGCATTGGCTTCAAACCAGTCGAGTTATGACTGCAGTCACCCTTTTCAGAGGCATTTGAACACTTGATGTTTCTGTTTCTGTGGATGTGCACAGAAAATAAATACAGGGCCCGAAGGAGGAATTAACTGAAAGGTGGATCGATCTTCCTCTTACAACTATTTGAAACTTGGGGGGATGGAAAAATTTCAGATTTTTCCTTCTGATGAAGGAAGAAGAGCTAATACTGGAAAATGTATGGAAGCACATATCAGCAGTAATGGCTAATCATAGATATTGAAAGCTATAATGTGACTCACAGACATGCCATGCAAGGAGTAACTTGTAGCCACTCTGCTCATTTAACACTTCTTATCTGCTTTCATACCCACAAAAAAAGCAGGATTTTAACCAGCAATATCTGTGCTTCTCTGACCTGCCTTTCAGTGTTGCTTGTGCAATGGGTAAGCAAAAGGCCAGCTGAGAAGTTTATTCTCTATAACGAGTACACATCATGATATGATAGAGTCCTTGACAAGAGTGCTTTACAGAAGGAGTAGCTAAGTAGTAGCTAAAACATTTTGCTCTCTGAAGAGTAAATGCTTTGCCACACTGCCAAGTTTCTGTTTGATTACAAAGAAATTGGAAAGGGACATCCATCCAGGTCTAATAAAGCTATTGTTCATTTCTTTTGGAAAATAATGACCAGAAAACCTTTATTACAATAGCTAAAACATTTGGCAATTTATGTATTTATTTGCATATTTGCAAGGCTTGTGGGTAAAATAGACACCTGCTAAATGTATAGTGTGACTGATGGTAAAAATGGGTTCTTTTCACAGGTTTGTTCTTTACAACCAAACTGGCTTAAGAATTTTGCCATTTACATAACACAGCATAAATTGTTTCACAGTAAATGTGCTTAGCAACTTTATTTATGGAAGAATGACATGTGCATTTTCTATGACACCTAATACTTTGGGTTTTAATTTTGTCAAAATTGTTGTTTTACTCTCTCCTCCCCCAATTATTTATAGTTAAGATCTGTTTAGGCACTTTGTCTGAAAGGTAAGTTTCAATAGGATTCTGTTATAGTGTAGAATTTTGTGTTTGAAGTATTAATGTGTGGCACTTCTATGCAATTCTTTTTATTTATTCTTTTCCTGCAGGCTTTCAGATGCAAAATAACATGAGATTTGGCCTTTTTAAAGTATTTAATTGCTGGGATGGTGAATCTGTCATGAAAAATCAGGAGACTTATATTATGCATAGCTTTCTTGCCAGTTTAGACATACAACAATGCTTCCAGCTCTCCTTTCCATTGGTGCATAATAGATTTATTATTTGTATTGTGGCAAGACTCAAGGTTTGCATTTAGGGTCTGGTTGAGGTAAAAATGAGAAAAAAAACAGTGAAAAGACATTCATTCCCAATCTCTCCTGTCTCTGGTCTGGGGAAAATTTTGCCTTTTCTTCCTATATCTGCTTGCAGTAAAGTTAGGGGATGTGCTTTGGATACTTCCTTGCAGAAAATCCACTTGGAGAACCAATTAACCCTAGCAGGAACTTTTCTAGCGCCCTTGAGCTTTCTCTTCTCCCTGCCCCCTCCATGGGCAATTGGCTGATGTCCATGTACATAGCAGTGTACATGAGCTGTCACCCACTCATCCTCACATGCACATTCTCCCTAGCTTGTCCTATTCCAGAAATGTCTGAGGTTTTATTGGATACTTATTTGCCTCTTTTTTATTTTTCTTCCTCTTCTTCTGTGCCTTTTATCAAGTTCCTCTCTGTTTGTGGCAGGTTAGCGAATAAATTAACAGTGAGGTTCTTTGGCAGTTGTGAGTTACGTACCCAAGTTCTTGGTTTTGTTGGTTGTTCTTTTGATATGACGTGGCCTTTTCCAAGGGTTTCTGAAAGTCTACAGTGAGTAGTCAGCTCCTCATTGGTACTTTGCATACCTGTCCTCAGGGATGGCTTATCCTCTGGAGTATTGGAGGAATTCAGTGCTGCCCAAGAAATTATTCATAAAGATTTTGCAAACTGATCAGAGCTTCGGGTGGAGGTTGTAGTGAAAATGTTGTGCTGAGAAAAGCCTCTGACCACACTTAGCATGGATTAAAAGGGTTTTCCTTCTTTCCTTCAACAATATTCAAGTCTTTTAGCTATTTTTTATTCTAGGTTTTTTGGTCTCTTCTTAAAAAGCCCAAGGGCTTCTGTCAGAGGCTTCTTTTTCCTCGAGAGAGAAGAATTAATCTGTGCTAAGGTCAGTGCTTTTCTGCCTGCATTGCCTCATGTAGCCAAACAATAAACTTAGAAACCAGACTGGTCCTTTGGTCCTTCTAAACCACAGTCAGCTATAGGACTACTTGTTTTAAGCAGGTGAGACTGCATAGTTGCATGGGTCCCAAGGAATGCGGACCTTGCTGCTTTGCTGCTTTTTTTAGCTACTTTGCACTGTTTAACTTCTTTGCTGCTACATGAAATTTAGCATGGAAAAACAAAATCTACTCTGGTATGTTGGGATAAAACACTGCCACCCATGGAGGTATAAGGGTGGAGCCTGCATAAATAAGTCTCATTTCTAATGTCTACAGTTCAGGTAAGTTATTTAACCAATATCACTGTTTAGTTGACTGAAGAGAAAAGCTTGAGATTTCTGTAAAAGAGCAATATTTAATATTCTAGTCATTGTGGTGTGTAAGTGTACAGGGTAAAGAGGAATATACTCTTTCAATTCTACAGATAAAATGTTTTAAGGGCAAAGTATTTTTAACAGTCCCTTTGACTAAGAAGAGCATTGGATGGTTTGTTGCTCTGAACATAGGGTGTTAGTCTAAATTTCAGAGATACTTGATGCATGTTACAATTTTTACTCAAATTTTCTAAGTTAATTTAGGCATGTCACTTTAACCATAGTGTTAACCACCTCAACAACTATTTTCTCCCTGTCAGGGCTGCATTGCCTGGAGCTGCTTTCTTTATCACAATATTTTTCACCTTGTGGATAGCATTTTCTAGGGAAGACAAATATCTTTGCTTTGCTCCTAATGTACTGATTTCTACAAAACTCTGGGAGTCCAGTGGTATAGGAGCAGGAAGTCATGTGGATGGACACATTTTCTTTAGAAAGAGAATACCTATTGAAAACAAAATGAAAAAACCCAGTACTTGCTCTAACAGCAAGATGCTGCTGCAAGATGTGATTTTGTGGCATAAGCATCACGTCTAAAATACTTACTATCCTTGAGGACACAAAGTTTAGGCGGAATCAGCTTAGACCTTCATTCCTGAAGGAATGAAGGTCATTTTATTGTAAATAAAATGCACATATGTGTTCTTTGCAAGTTTCAAATGTGAAACATTTTTGGACATGGCACATTTCTTCTGTTTAAGACAAAATGTACAATGGCCAACAGAAGATAAGTCTTACTACCAGATATTCCCCCCACCCCTGCTTTTCCTGTTAACTAGGCAGTTTTCTGGCCACAGAGTGTGCAAAGTGATTTGAACTGAAAATCACTATTTAAGTACAGAAATATGGAAGCACTGCTCATGTGGAGAGTGGTAAGGAAGAAAAAGAAATTTCTAATCTACTGTGGTCTCTATCTACTTACCTCTGAATGTAAAATGAGGGAGGGGAAAAAAGCCTCTTCCAATTCATCTTAATAAGATGACAGAAGTTGGCAAGTCTTTACTTTTATTACCCTGTCTACTCCAGTATCCTCAGCTAGAAGTCAAATTGTTGGCACAGAAACATCCACTTTTCTTGGTCTTGTTCCACTCCTCTCCCAGCTTGAGGGCTCTATACAGGATTAATCTAAAGGCAGAAAAAAAAGCATTAAGCAAAGCAATAAAAATAATTAATCTAAGTTTGAAAGAGATATTTTCCCCTCCTTCCGCCATTCCTTTGCTACAAATGTGTAAATGTTTTTCTCTACAGTGGGAGGCTGAGGTGCTATTTGCTTTACCAGAATATAGCTTTCCTCTTCCTCTTCTCTCCTCTCCCTCTGTTTGCCCCAGTCTTAAGGGCTATCATTGAGAGCTGCCTTAATGTTACTGGAGTCCACTGTTATTTCAAGCTAATCTTGGGTATCAGCTGAAGCCATCAAATCAACCATCTGCAGCTGTGCACGAGTCTAGAGGACTCCAAGTTCTTCAGCCTTTTTAATTTTTATCTTTTGGTCTTGTTTTGTTCATGACATATTTATGACCAGTGGGATTGAGATGAAAAGTCTTTATGTACATACATGAAAAAAATCAGTGCTATACTATTTTTTCTTTTTTCTTTTAATGATATTTCATTCCAACAAGCTCTTTCTATCCAGACAGGGTTCTGCTTAATTAGATATTTAAATGATTGGAGCAATGCTGTTTCTTTAACTCCTAACTGCAACAAACACATATGAAACACACTGTTGGCGGCATTTAATCAACAGCAGTCAATTTATCATTTTCACAGTTTTAGTGAGTGGTTATGAATCACTAAAATCACAGGTATTGTAGATGCAGCGTTGTGGCACTATCATTAACAAATATACAGTGCACAGAGGGATGACTTGGTAATTGAGTGGGACTAATAAGAATACATCATTTAGCTGTATGTGACAAACTGTGCCTCAAAACACAACCATGGAAAATTCACGTTTTGCTTAATAAATAAATTACACAGCCAATGTATTATACATAATTTGTGTCCTCATGGATTTGAATGATATATAATGCATACTCCAAGTCATTTATTTATTAAGACTAACTATATATATTGTAGGTGGGGAATTTTAAACTCTAGAGTAAGACCTGCATAGGTAACTGTTACAACTACTGAGTTTGATTGGGCAGCAAATGAGGCTGTGCATTTGGGGAGCTGCAAAAACAGGCAAGTATTTCTAATGTTACAAGCTCCAGTGTATTAATAAACTTCACTTTCCTCCATTAATTTGAGGGATAAGAGGGCTAAAGTTGAAGCTCACTGGGGAAGTAACTTATTCAGCAATGGAAAAACAAAGAATTTTTTAAAAAGGAAAGTACTGATTGCAACAAGGAGCTTTGCTGCACTAGGGTAATAATAAATACTTCCTCTGTAATGTTTTGGAAGAGGTAGTTTTACACTTGTGGGCATCTAGGCCCATTGGCCAATTCAAAGAAGATAGAAAATTTAAAAAAATTCTTTTCTTGAGCATCTTGATAAGCAGTAGATGAATATTTGACCCACAGATGCTTTCAAAATACTTTCCAATAGGTGCTCTAAAATTTTCCAGCTAGCTTTTTTTGCAGCTGGCCTATAGCATTTTGTTTCAAGGCTTCTGCAATTCTCTACTTAAACTACTGTCGTGTCCAGATTCCTCTGGGTGTTTTGTTTGTTTCTTTGTTTTTCATGGCGTCTAGAACCTCTGATTTAAGTTCAGGAAATGCTTGTTTTCTTCTAGCAGATTGACTAAAGTACAGTATTTTGTAGGACGCTTCTTATAGCATGTAAATTTGAATAAATTTTGGAAAAGTAATCTTTTGAAATGAAACTGGTTTTATTTTAAAATATCATTACTGCTGTGAATCTCCAACTAAAAGGAAGGAATAAGAACTAAAACATACCTCTTTTCAAGTTGCATTTAATAGCATTGATCAACCATCATTTCAGGTGCACATTGAACAGTGCATATATAGAGTCGACATTTTTCCACCTTGAGTTTCCCCTGAAACATTACCTATAGACTGCATAAATCTGCATATAAACAGGTTTTTACAGGGAGAATAGAATGGCCCTTTTCTGACATTGGTGGAAAAGTTGACTTGCTGAAAAAAACAAGTTGTGTGAAACCACCAAGAGTAACCCAGGCTAATCTGCAAGAGGAGGGAACACTGGCTCCGGGAGTATTGTCAATGCTGATTTCTCAGCAGTTAATTATTAAGCAAAACCCCAAAACACCAGAAAAACAAAACAACCCTTTCTTTTCTTACTCCATAACCAAGTGGTTTTGTTGCTGGCTTTTTTGCATTAGGTATTTGTAACAAATTCTGAAACATTACTGTGATATAAAATTGCTTTATCTAGGTCTGAATTTCTTTGACGCTGCAGAAGTGCCTGAGATTTCTTTTCTGCTTTTGGGGGGAAAAACCCCCAAACCAAACAACCTTCCGGTTTTAACTCTTTATATGAATCAAGTTTTGGCTTTAACTTAAAAGAAAGTTCCCAAGAGGAAACCTTCTGTGAATTTGCTTCGATCCAGCCAAAGTCACTCAACACACAACCTTGAGCTAGAACAGATCTGTAGGCAACGAACAGGAAAAAATGATTGTTTCTTGTAAATTGTCCATCAGGTTTGGGATGTTATTATGCTTAGAATTTAAAGCCAACTGAATAGCATAAGTTGCATAAAGGAAAAGTGCAATATTAAGAGAGCCATGTTTCTTCATATAGTTTCCTTCTTGGAGCTACAAAGCAATGTGTATCAATCGTACCTGATAGGCAATATTCAACAGCATGTGTAACCTTGCCTTGGATGGCACTTGCTTAGCTGCTGCTGCAGCCCAAACTTGGAGTATAACAGTTCATATAAGGAAGTCAGGTAGCTGTCAATTCTCCATTACTTGTTTCATCCTTAAATATTATACTAGAAAGGTATTCAGTCCAGGTAATTTCTCCTTTTTTAAGATTTGGGGTTTGGTCAGAGCAGAGACCTGGTAGGTTCCTACCATCTGCTTGCTCAAAGAGCACCAGACAAAGGGAAATACCTTAATATCTATGAGAACATCAGCTTTCATATCACAAGTGAAACCAATGTGAAGTTTAAACCTATTGATCCGTTGTAAAGTATGACTAAATGGATAACATGAATTTACTAGCTACCCAGAAAATAAGCACAAGGCCTTTCACAGCCTGGCTGCATATTCTATCAGCCCACAGGATCAGTGATTTGTTTTCTTCAACAAAGTTGCATCTTACTTGAGAGCAAGCTTTTAATCTTTTTTACTCTGTGATCAAGATGATCTTAGAGTTGATTGTTTAGCTGACAATTTAAATTCAAATTGAGTCATGCCATTATTTGTCAATAATTCAATACAGACTGTAGCCACTAACTCTTCCCCAATTACTTTCATCAGTTCTTTGGTGTCTTTCCTTTGGCCCTACTGTACTCTATTTTCCTCTTTGTTACAAAGGCACCAGAGTTGAAACTTCTGGAGAAATTCTACTAACTTTTAGTTATCTTAAAATATCTTTCACTGATGAAAAGGAGCCAAAGTGCTAAATTTTCACAGCTCCAAAACACATCAGTGTGAGTATTACACATACTGGCCCAGCCTGGTGAAACCAGCCTGGTGTTCACAAGTAGTGGGGCTGGGTCACAAAAACCCTGCACGCCCTGGAACCAAATATGGTCTGAGGGTAAATGACTACTCATCTTAACTGTTTGTGAAAGAAATGAGTGAAAGTGTGGCATGCTAGTGAACTTATTCACCTTATTTTCCAGTATTTTTGGACAGCTTTCAGCTGCATCTGTCTGCTTCCTCCCTGTTCTTCTCAAAGAAAATAGCAAGACTCAGTAAGACATGGATTTAATTGCAAAGCATCATCCCCTCTTTTAATGCTTGTAACAAGCCAATGAGCATTGAAAGGACCCTTGGTATAATAATGTGTAAAAAAAATATATATACTGATTAAGGCTGCTGGGTAATAAAACGTCCTTGGTATAATTTGAGTAATTTCTCTTTGTGGTTCTATCATTAACCCTACAAGAGTCAGTGCCTGCATTTTGGTACACTCTCTTGTTAGTCTAGCCTTTCTGTTCCCCCAGAATTAAACTTATGCTAAGAGGACTGCATGATAAAAATGCAGGCACAGGGATGGTTAGGCCCCTGCAGTCACCAAGATGAATTAAATAATTTAAATTGACCTAGGGGCCTGTGTGTAGAATAATCCTCCACTTAGATGACCCAGTGATTCTTAACTCATTTCTAAGTCTGTATCCAGTCAATGTGAAAGTGTTAATGTTCCTGTATCACAGTACACTGATTACACTTATCTTTTTCATACCCAATAACCAGAGACAATGATTATATTATTCATAAGATATTTTTACCTGAAGTAATAAAGCATGCAGCTTTAGTTATTATTTCCTAATCTTTTTTTTTTTTTAACTATACTTTTTTCTCCAGCCCCAGGGATAACCCTACAATTTATATTAAAAAACATTCTTCCCTTGCACACCTTTCTTTTTTTATCTCTGTCTATGCAAAGCTGGTATAATTGTATCAGCAATGTGTTTATGCGAACATTCTTGTAGCTTTCAGGGGATACTACCCCTGCAGGGCCAGCCAAAAAAATACTTTCTTTTTAAAATGAAAAATAAAATTGGAGAGGGTTAATGTGGGAGAAAGAGGCTTATATCAGCACATCTTGTCTTACCTTAATCAGGTAATACACAAGGCAAAAAAGTCTGACATGTCCACAAACAGTTACTGTGCTGCCTGCCATATGCTGCCCTAGTGTTCCAGATGGACGGAGAATCTGTGAAAGTCATGTTTCATGAGCATTCCCTTCAGGCTCCCAGGAACCTCCAGGACACAGCTGGAGAGATGTATGCACACACCAGTGTGGCAGTGTGGGGGGTTGTGTATGTGTGAGAGAGAGAAAGAGAGCATAGATGTTTGGTAGGCAGTGAGGCTGGTTCTAAATAATTTTGAGAGAGCTAAAGGGCAGGGGGGAGTGATGTGGAAATCTTGCATTTGACTTCACATGGTATGCCAAGAAAATTTCCAAGTGGCATTTCTAGAACTCATTTGCTCTCAAATTCACCAATATGTGAGACTTTATTTCATTTCCAAGAGTGACACCACATATTATGCTAGAGACAGATGGAACAAATGTACAGGGAAGCAATGAATGGGTCTAATCCCTGCCCCAAATAATCAGACAGAAAAATTGTTTTCATGCATCTTTCCTCTCTATTGTTCCTTGTAGTAAAACACTTCTGACCCAAAAGTTGAATGAAACTCCCAATCTTTCTGCAAGACCATTAGCAAAATTTGTATTTACATTTAAATAGCACCATCTCAGTGTTTCTTCTGGGACTTGCAATTGTATTATAATGTCCTAATTACTGTTCACTGCAGGAGGAATTTTATCAGGCCACAGGTATTTGAATATAAGTTGTATTTAACATGACTGCTAGGAGCTGTTTGTTCTACTAAAATCTATGCATGAATGAGTTGGAGCTAGCCAAAGCATGTCTAGAAACCTGTCCATTAATCTGCTTAACCCTGGAAACATGTGGCAAAGAGCTTGAGCCAGGCTTTAAGGCACCCCTCACTTCTTTAAATGCTATAACTGTCCTCTCTGATCACCCTGCTCCTGGCCAAGGAAGTCTGCTTTTCACTTGGCCCTTCTCTTTTTCTTTTTCCTTCTTGTACACGAGCACTTGGAGTCCCTCTTCACCTTCCAGCAGGAGAGCACACATCAGAGGAAGGTGTGCTCCTCCATCTGCTTTCCTCTTCCAGCTGTGCTGCAAAACAGTAAAGTGAAACCCCAGTGAAAGGAAAGCCCAGTCTGATCCTAGATGGCCCCACACATCAGCAAGGGAGTTGCTGCTGTACATAACCACCTTTCTACGTACTGGGCTACCTCCCCATTTCACTGCAAGTTTGAAGTTACAGGTCAAGAGCTACCTGTAGGAAGCTGTTGATATGGTAGGTTTTCTGGAAAATAGTGAACCTCTTTGATAGTCATGACCTTAAATTAAACTTGAGCTAATTGAAATTTTGTGGCAAAAATTAGCCCAAAATTAACCCAAAATTCTCAGCTATGTTCTTAATCAGTACCATAATATAGCAAAACATGCAGTTGTTGATTCACTCAATGTCAGCTCTTAACATTCTACACATAGTCTGGTCTTTTCAAATGATAGTGTTTTTACAGATGATGTTAACCTAAAGGCAAAACACAAGTTCTTTGTATTACACAATAATCAGTGATGTTTGTGAGGTTATGTCCTACATGGGTGGCCTGATTGACCACAGCAAGTTTTTGTATAAATTCCAGGGATAAAAAAGTGAAATCCTGCCCTGGAAGATAGTTGTTGCTTTTCCAAATTAAGAAATAGAATAAATATCTTTAAATACATCACTTATAACAACCACCTGCAATTTCTGTCATGCTGGGATACTCACAAAGCTCTTATTCATGGGGAGAAGGTGACTCTGGACTTTTTAGGTAAAAATGTTTCCTTGAACATGGAATTTATATATTTTTGCTTGGCAAAGAGTCCACACATCCAGATTTTCACCAGAAGTAATGAAGTTTTACTCAGTTTTTAGGCAGCACTGGGAGAGTCCTGTGCATCCTGAGACCTTTCTTCTTTAGCTGGGTATGTGGTGCTGGTGGCAATGGCAGCTCATGGATGGCTCCTCACTCTGCATGGGGGAAACAGCCCAAAGTGAGAACAAAAAACCACCCCACAAAAGCTCTGGTTCAGAGCTGGAGTAGCAGGTAGTAGAAAAAAGGTCAGTCAATGGGGCAGAGGCTGGTGAGACGGCACTGCATGTTTTGGTTGCCAGGGTCCCAAGAGCATCCACAGCCCTGCCTCTCCCTGCCCAAACCCTCACCTGCCCATGGCCCAGGACCCCATCTCAACCCTCAGGGCTGTCATCTCCTGCCCCAGGGATGCTACACCAGGGCTGGTCTCCACCTCCTCACAGCCTGATCCTGCCTGGCTATGGACCTTAAGCCTGATCTGGACCTACATTTTCTCAGTCTCCAGGGAATAGGTGCCCAGGAATAGGACTGCCCTGGTGTCCCTGGCTTTCCAGTTCCTATAGGGGGGTAGGATTGGTCCTGGCTGCCAGGACCCACCCTGACAGACTCCCATGGAGATCCCCCACCATCCTGGCCCCAGGGAGCCCTGACCTCCTCCTATACACATGCCTGGGTTAATTTGTCTTTAATTCTTTACAAAATCAACACATGCTCTTGTGCAGATATTACCTGCTGACACAGGAATGGAAAGGTAATATCCTGGCCGCTTATTTCTGTAACTTGATCTTATTAACAGGGATATTATTTTAAGACTAGAAGAAAGGCATCACCAAAAAAAAAAATCTCAATGCAATCTTCCATTCATTCTCATCAGAGAAGAAAAGGCCTTGGCCTCATCCCCAGCAAGCTTTGCCCCCATAAGGCACTGAAGCCTCTCTCCTTCCAGGGCTATAAATTAATATCTCATCATTGACCATAATATGCCCTGTAACTCTGTTTATTATTACTGCGTATTTTAGACAGGTGGTAAGTATTGGCACTTTTTATTATGCTGATAAACAATGTCGGACTGCCAGGTGAAATGTGTTGGGGTGATTTCTCACTTCCCTGTAGCCTCCCATGAGTTTCTGCCATGGGAGAAGGGAGTGCAGAGCTCCAGTGAGTCTGTCTTTTGCAGCACCCCTCTCCTGTGGGGATCAGCCAACAGCTGCCACTCCTTCCCACTGCATGCTTTCAAGGCACCTAATGCCATAAACGTACACAGCTCTTAGGAAATCAAGCACAAATACAAGTGTCTTCCCTCGTGATTGTTGCTGCTCTCTCAGATCCATTCCTTGTTGCTGTGCAGCAGCATTGGAGGTCCTGCCCTCCTGAACTGCTGTTGTTTCTGAGATCTAGAGTGGGAGCTTGGCGTGGGCTGACCAAGAGACATGGATATATTTGGCTATTTGTTGAAAAATCCTTAGGCACACATACCCACTGCTACTTATGTGATGCTGCCTGGCACATATCAAGTTCACACATAGTGCTCACACGTACGTGATATTGCCTCAGATGTATCAGAGCCTTTCTCGACTGCCGTTCAATCTCTCCTCGTGCAGCATTGCATCTACTTACCAGCTTTGCTTGTCAGACACCTTGCAGCGTGTCACAGAAGGTGTGTGTGTGTCTGTGCACTGCATCTCCCTGGAGTGCTGTGGGGAGGTACCTGGGCGAGGTGCAGACACCTGGGAGAAAATTCACCTTGATGGTGCTGGTGGCATTAACACTCTTATCTTGCTCCCAGTCCATAAATTAGCTTGGCTGTGCTTTCAAGGCATGCATTGTATATACAAGTGTACAGTGTCCTGTCTGGCACAAACAGCAGCCATTTTTCCTCTGCAACCCTCTTGTCCAACTAAGATATTAATGTAAAGAATTTTATGCAGTTTATTTATAAATACTTTTTTTCCCCTAGGCACTAAGTGAAAAACATATAAAAACAATACTGGCTTTCAACTTTACTTAAATACTCAAATGTTAACAAAATTCAAGGATCTTGGTTGTTGATGCCTCTTTGTTAATATGATGTCTTTGTATATATGCAGCCACTCATTACTGAAATGTGCCCTTTTTTCCCTGCAGAATTATTACAGACTGAACCCAAGTTCTCTAATCAAAAGGGAGGGATGTAGACAGTAAGTTAAAAGGTCACAGGAAGGAAATGCTGGCATATAACTGACTTTTGTTTTGACTTATTTCAACAAGACTAATTTTGATTTTTGAGAAACATCTGTTTTTATCCTCCCGNAAAATTGTTATAGATGGAATTTAATGTTGATTTTATCTGCTTTGTGTATTTTTGTGGCATTTCAGATTTCTTTTCTTTAGTTAAATACACCATCTACTGTCACTGTACAGGTGGGCAAAGGAGAAGGTACTCCAAAGAAAACAGGACTTAGGATCTAAAGTCACAGTGTCCTTTTCCTTGCTCCATAGGCTGCAGTTGTGAAGACTGTGGGATGTCACAGAGCCAGTTGTATGGGACACTTAATTCTCAGGTCACCTGGAAGAGAGAATACTTCCTTTACTAGTCACCCATACCATTCACTTCTGTTTCAGTGACTATGGATGTGATAGCTAGTGAGCTTATAAGAGCCAATACTTTGGATAATAAAAGCTAGCAAGTTATCAAGTGAAATACTGAGTAAGGGTTAACACAGTATAGTGGCTCATGTGGTTTCCTGTCCTAGGTGCACCTCCATTATTTGTGCTGCACAAGTGACTCTGAACAAAATTAGGAAACAAAGGGATGGCAACAGATTTGGAGTAGAATATATTGTGTATGTATCATGTAGTATTTTAGTCGAGATTTGCTGGGTATGAAAGCCTTTGTCCAGAAGTGTAGCTCCATACTGTTTTCCTGAGACAATTAAGTACAGCAGTAATCTCAATAGATTATAAACAAATGGTGACACCTCTATGTCAAATTATATGCTAATTAAAAACCTAGAAATAAGATCCAGTCCTAACTCTTAGATCTTTTCATTACTGGGGGAGTTCTGCATTGTGCTCCACCTGGATATGCTGTATGCTTTGGGGAGAAGGATGAACTGATCTGGGCTACAATTATTTCACCTCCTAGCACTTGTCCACTGGTGTTATGGAGACATTCTGGTGAGGGATGCAGTACCCTGAATGTGAAATTCTCTGATAACTGGGTGGCTAAAAGCTAGATCTGGATTTTTATGCCAGCGGCCATCTCTATTTAAAATGCAAGATAAATTAATCTCCTCCCCCAACATTATCAGAATCCCGCAGATGGTGTTATTATAAATAAGTTCTGTTTATCTAAAAGTATTAGCATTTAACTCTAGGAGGAATGGTTGTTGTCATGTGGTTCAGATCTTTATAGATGTTAGGGGTTTCTTTTGCCTCCAGCAAGATGAATATACAAAAAAAAAAAAAAGACATAAACATGTTTTACTGGTTTTACTGGAATATATACCCTCTTGTAGGCTTTTATTTGTGAATATTTAGCTGAGCAACTGAAGTCAAGGGAGGAAAAAGTTAAAAAGTGTTAATCACAAGTGTGCAAATAACATCCATGGGAGTAATTTTAGCTAAAGATATCATGGTGATGCTCATTATCATAGGTAGATAATTAAAACTGGAGAAAAAGAATGATCTTGTTACCTAGGAACATAAGGGTTAAGAAATAATTTTAAGGATGGCAAGTTAGGATAGGTAGTTTGGGTGAAGATGGGGTTGGTAATGAAAAAACCTCTTGAAAAAACCAAGCAACAATCAATTTTTAGACAGTTCTGTAAAGAAAATGAGGTAATCCAATCAAGGAATGCAAACAGAGCCATTTGGTTAGATGACCAATTACACTGGGGCAATGGTGTCTCATTAATATATGTGCCATATATTTATGAAGAATCCAAGGTCTACATTAAGCAAACTTGAAGTAACTGGGACTTAACAGGTAACTCATGGAGGGAAAAAAAAAAGGCCTAGAGAATTGATTAACTTTTTTCATTGGGAATGGTATTCCCCTTTTTTTGAACAAAGTCATACTCAATGTCTTTTCCCTACTGTATTACTGATGGACTTTGTGTCTATATTTTGCTCTGAATCATTTTGGATAACAGGTTGGTGAGCTTTCTGTTTTCCCTGTAACATAGTCTGCATTCCCTAAATGAAAACAAATGTAAAGCTCTTTACATTTATGCAGTCATTAATTAACCTGCAACAACTTAGTAGCACCAAGGGACTGAGTGTGTTAAAAATAGACATCAAAGTCAATGACAACTTTGACTAACTTTTCTGGTTTTTTGTCACTTAAGCACTTAACTGTATTTAACTGAACAGGCTACCTGAAATCATAATGATGTAGTATCATATATTAGGACCGTCAAGGTTTTCATTGGTCATATGCTTCTTGCTCTCTTAGTCCACTTCATATCTAATGGCCTGTGCTGTTCTTCTACTCCAGGTCTCAAATAAAATTCTGAGAATCCATTGTTTCCTGTGTTGGCCGGTGATTCAGAGATAGGAAAACTGGTTTCTTTTCTATTTATTGAAAATGGTAGTTTCCTTCCACTTTGGAATTGAAAGTGCTGGACTGGAGAAATTGAAGTTCAAACCATGCTCAGGGTCATGATATTTGAGATAGTCAGATAGTCTGGTATTCAGAGGGACAGAGCCATGGGTGACTCATGGGTGTAGAGATCTTTTTAGCAAAGGAAAATTTCCTAGTAGTGATAATCCAAGGTCAAGTGCTGGAAGTTGAAAGTACAAGCTGGAAAGTAATTCTGTTTCAGGGTTTTATACTTTCATTTTGCTACCATCATAACTTGGGGAGAGGGAGAATCTGTATGACTAGCTGTCTTTGTAGGTACTCATATATGAATTGTTAAACCTCAGAGCTCTTCTTTGACACTAGAGAGACTCTCATTAATTATATAGATTCTTGGCTATTTTTGTATTGTATGCAAAATCAGCTGTTTTGATAATGTGAAAGCAGTTTAGTCTGTGCTTAAGACCTAGTAGGACTCACATGCCATATTCTGTAACTAGGATTTAATAGGGATTCTTTTAATAGATTATACTGCTCAGAAATTATAATATGGACATAATTATTCTCTTATCTTAATTAATATAACCTATTTAAAGTGGCCAGCTAGGATGTAGGAGAATCAAACTGTGCTTTGGTGAAGAAAGTACTTGAGGCTTGGTTTCTTGCTTCTTCAATATCCAGGGAATGCTACATGGCTCCAAAACTCCAGGGGAGAGAAATGCTAAACTTCAGTTATAGAGTCAAGCCCCTAAATTTGTCTGAGGAGCAGATCTTATGCCAGTTCTTTTGCTTGTGAGCACATTTCACCTGAGCTGTCTTAGACTTTTTTTTTGGGGACCATGCTATTTTCTTTGAATTCCACCTGTAGCTGGCTGCTGGTACCTGACCCATAGCTGGCATTTCCATTCGGTCCCAAGGTTAATGGCAAAAATAGTAAAGACAAAGTTTACAGTGCCAAGTTGAACTCCTTTTGTGAATCTAGTTCATTTGGGGTTTTGCCTAGAATTAATAAATACAACAGAAGTCTTCAGTGGGTTTCATAGTTTTTTGATTACTTTCCCCTTACTTCTAGCACAGACTCTCTCTGTTCTAAAAAATTTCACAGTCTAACAGACTTTACTCAAAGGAAAAGTTTTCAGGGAATCAGTCTACATTTTCACTTCTTCTTGAAGTGAAATAATGCATCACCATACTTAGAGCCCTGTATCCTAATTCCAGCCTCATGACTGTAATGTTTTTCCTACCATGAAGAATAATGCTTGGTCTTGACACACTTCAATCCACAAGATGTCAGCTGTTAGGATTTTCTACACAGTGAGATCATGCTCTTTCAGGCCTGTTTGTGAGTCAGCTGAAAGGACTCTGCAGTGCTGGTGGGCAGGGCCTTATTTTCATTCTCCGACAAAGTTGCTTTCTTCTTAATTAAGACTGTGGAAAATTTTACTTTGTCTTCATTGTTGCAAAGAAGAGGACAGGAAAATAGAAACTTGATTAGAACCTCCTATGTGCAATGTTTTGGCCCTGACTAGTCTGCCAAGTAAGAAGCAAACGGTAATTTTTTTCATTTAAATGGGTCTTAATTTCTTTCATGTTCTTGTAAAAGTGGAAGCTGAAGGAAAAAAGATGAGCCACCAACAAAAAATGAAACTTTACAACTGTCTATGAAGAACAATATATTGATTGATTGTTTTTGGTTTGTATAAAGGCACTTGACTGAAACTTCAGACACAACAGCACATCATTATTAAGTAGAGAGACTTTAATAGCTTGATGTCTGAAAAAGCACTCCAACACAAAGTTCCATAGTGCCTTGGTCTGCCTCCACAGCCTCCTTGAGAAAAGCCAAGAAAAATAGCAAGGTTTTGTGGCATGGCTTGAAGGTCAATAAATCTTGGCTCTGCTAAACCAAGGATGGAAATAAAAAGTCTGGAACCAAGCATCCCTCACATGAAATGTCTTGTAGCTGAGCTTACTCCCGGGTAATATGGGGCTCTGTCAGTCAAGAAAATACCACTGAAAGGATCTCTAGGAAGAGGTGGATCCAAATTATTTAGGGATTAAAAGCTCAAAGTCCGTACTTAGGCCAGTGCTGCTAAGGGGAAGGTGGCACTGGAAGGCAGGCAGGAGGCATGAGTGTGGCTGAGCAGAGAGGCAGAGTGACCACAGCGTGACCGCAGGGACGGTGACCAAGCGAGCCGTGGTACTGCCTCAGGGTGGAGCTGCCCCAGGAGTTAATGCTGGCTGTGATCAGCACAGTGGATTGGGAACACAGTGCTTTTGGTCAGCAAAGCTGTGGCTCCCCAAGGGCTTCTGAGCAGTGAGACAGGCACTGCTGGTCAGGAGGCTTCTCAGGCTGCATAACAGACTAGCAAAAGCTGTATAAAGATAAAGTGTGTTGGGTCGCCTGTGTGCTCTCTGCATCACTCACACATGCAGCCCAAATCATCTCTCTTAGACAGGATTCCCATTTACACAGCATGTGAAAGTGGAGACAGCAGAAATCTGTGTAGGACAGGGCAAAATGTGACTTCTCGAGGTAGGAGAGGGCTCATCATTTTCTAGTGATTTACTGGTGCTGTTGGAGCAGTGGTAGACAGAACTGCTTGAGCAGTTCTATCTGCTTTCCTAAAGGTTTTAAGATCCATCCACTTCTGGGCTCCAGGCTTGTGGCAAGGTCTGTTCTGCTGTGTTTACAACAAACTCTTTTTTGCACATGTGGTATTTTCTCCCAAACCAACACATCAACTCAGATGGGATCAGTTTTTTGTGAGACCTGTTGGGGAAGAGTGCACATTTAGAACAGCTGCAAATGAAGTAAATGCTAGCTGGAAATGGTCAGGCAGCAGTCCAAGCTAACATTAGAACAACAGAGAAGGTGAAGCAAAGTGCTTATTTTTTTGCTGAATCAATAACTCTGTTCAGGTTAACTTCAAGGTGTTGTTTACTTCATTGCTGTGCATCACATAATTAATTTTTTCTACATTTAGAGATCCAATTTGTGCAGCAGGCTTCCCACTGAGGCTTCACCTAGGTTTTAGTTTAATTTAACTAGAGGGTTGGTGTTTTTTCTGTGTGTTTGCTTCTCCTCCCTGTGCTTCTAAATCTGACTCCTCATTGGGAAAACAAGGAAGTATTGCGGTTAAAAGCCTAATGGAGAAGCTGGCTCTGGAAAGCTGTATTCTCACCCCCGGAGAAATCTTGGAAATGGTGCAAGCCTATGGTAACTGCTAACACTTTGCAATGATAAATTTATTCCTTCATTTGCAAGCAAAATTATTGCACATTGCTAGGTCTTGATGACCTCTGGGTTGTTTTTTGTTTGTTTTTGTTTTTGTTTTGTTTCGTTTCATTTCTGCCAGTTTCCCCTGTTTGCATAACAATGTGAGTTTAGAAAGAACTTAGGGCTTCTCAGACTAAAGGAATCATGCAGTCACATCTCAGCTTTTCTATTTGACACAAACAAACAAGAAAGAGAAATCTATTGTACACTGCCCTGTATGGGAATGATTTGAGCTACTCAGCAGTCTTTCTTTAAAACTCTGTCCTTAAAAAGGTAAATAACTCCTTCTCCACTCCGTCTCAAATTTCTAGCATAAAATCTGGATTGGAAAGCCAAGGCACTGGAAAATAAGGCAATACATGTGGCCAATACATTTAGCTGGAAAAACTTTGCAAGCTATCATGCCCATGCTGTTGTATATTACTATTAGTTGCAAAAGAGCATAGCTTGAATGTTATTACTGAATATTAAAGAACATTTCACTTCTAATTATGGAATGAGGAGAAGAGCTTGCAACTTACCTACCAAACATCTGCTTTGCACACGAGTTTCCATTTTTTAAATCTTCTTCATTTAAAACCCCTGCAAACAGGCTATTTTCTTTTGCAGCTTCCTAGTACCTTGAAGGTGACAGTGAGGAAAGAAAAAACCTTCACACCTTAAAGTCTACATTTAATTAAAATGCATTACACTATTTTGACTAAAATACTGAAATTGAGCAAAGGGTCAAAATATTTTTCAGCTTAATTAGAGACTTGGTGATTGAGGACCTGAAAACAGGACACCCCTGAAATTGTATGAGGAGGAAGTTTCTCAGGTCAGTGCCCCTACTTTCTTTCTGTTGGATGCAATTGCACCAAAAACAAAATTCCACCAGTTTCACATGAAAGCTGGTCTTGATTTTTCCCCCACTACTTCTATTGCAAGAGTTTTTCAAGCCTTATTCTGCTTTTTTAAAAGCATGAGTGCAATTAATGGCAGTTCTGCAAATTGAATTACTTCAATCTTTGGCACAGAGAATATTGCATAAGGATGGTGAGTTGTTAATGATAATATTAGCCTGTTACCTAAGACATCTTTACTAGTAGATCTTCAAGTTCTTTAAAAATGAAGCAACTGTCAGGGTCTCCATTTTCATATGGGGAATTAAATCTTTGAAGTGTGAGATGATGTACTCAAGGTCATCTCTGTTAACTAATAGCATAGCTGGCATTAGAAAGCAAATCCCTACAGTTCCAGGCCACTCTGTTATCCAGCAGATCACACTGACTTCCCCTAGGGTTAGAAAGGATCGCTTGATTGGTGATAAAACAGTGTTAACTATGGAGGCCTGGATTTTTGAAAGAACCTTGGGGCTTAAAATGCATGTCTCCCACACACAACAGTGCAGGGGTGTCATGAGCTGACCCTGAAAATCCTGAAATATCCTATTGTGTTTAGTTTTTCTGTGAAGGATGCAAGCTGTAACAGCTCTGTCTCACAGTCCCACTTTTATTAAATGTATATGCATAGGAGATGATGCTCTGCCCTGTTTTTGAGGCCATTCAATTAAGCTTATAATTAGAGATTTGCTGCTGCAGCAGAGAAACAGATAGTTACAATACTGCTTCAGCTGAGCTCCACTGAACTCAGAGCAGCACAGACACAACCAGAGAGGATTCCTTCTGGAAATTGTTTACTGCCTGAACAGCATAGTCCAAAGGTGGCACTGAGGCACAGAAAAATGATATGACTTGTGTCAACTGTAATGGACTTGGAACAGACACAAGAGCAGTTTCTGCTTCATGATACAGCTACAAGCCTTCCTCAAGGAAGATATTTCTGTGTGGTTTTACACTTGCAGTTTCTGTGACGTGTAAGGCCAGACACTTAAAACTATTTTTCTTCTCATCATCTGCAAACAAAAGACAATCCCAGGCTTTACTTTGCTCCCTGAAGTCCATGTGGGTGTAGATTGGGGCATTTAGTTTTCTAGGCACTTATTTATAACTCCAGGTTGAATGCCAAAACTGCTCTAGGAACAACTTCACAGCAGAGGCAGAGCTCTTGTCCATTGCTGAGCATTTGCTGTTCGATGGTGCAATCCTGCCAAGTGAGAGGAGTGGGCAGGAGGGCATGGCAAACAGAGGGGCAAGCTGGAAGCTGTCTGGTTGCTGCTGTAGGAAGTCTAATCATGTCTTTGTCTGGATTTTGTCTGATGCATTTGATTGCTTGGGGTATTTTTGCCCATTTTTTCATAATTTTTAGCTGAAATGCTGACCAGCAGTGGAGCAGAAAAGCTGAGTTTGGTGGTAGCTGTGTTACATAATTTGAAACTAGCAAGGAGCCATGGCTTCTAAGAAGCACAGTTCCAGTACCCTCAGTATTGTGGCTTTCAGGAGACAAAGTAACATGACATTTATTCACAGTGTTTTGATATGTTATGTGTCATAGTAATAGCCATTGAACTGCAGATATCTACTTTGAATACCAGGCTGAACATAGAAACCAAGACATGCTTGTACACACACACACACCCCACTATGCACACATGTATTCCTTATAACTTCAAAGGCATGAAATTTTCCTGTTTAAAAAGAAACAAAAAAACAAACAAAAATAATTTGTTTTTGTCTTTGTAACTTTTTTCAGAAGCAGATATACCAGCTCCCAGCTTGCTTCTATGCTAAGGTAATGTCAGAGTACAAAAAGAAAGATATCGTGAGATTCCTATTGTTCAACCCCACAGTTTTAAAAAAGGCATTGTCTTGAGAAAAAAAAATGTTCTAGATTAGTTTCTGGATCCTTAGAAGGTGAATATCATCAATTGACAATTAAATCTTTTTGGATTTAAATCTAAACCTTATTTTTCAAGAGTTTGCATCCAAATATTCCCTTTCAACTTCTTTTGATGTGGTGTTGCAAAATTGTGAGACAAGACTGAAATCTTCATCACATTCTCATTTGTAATAAAAATATTGCCCTACGTATGATTCTGTAGTTATGATTTTAGTCTGTCTTCCAATTTTAATTGCCTTTAGGTCACCAAATCTCAATATTTTATGTAAGTTAATGTATAACATTCAGTAAATTATAAGATATGGTTACAACTAAGGAGAAACTTACCTTGAATTATGATAAAGCCATTTTTCTATTCAAAAACTATCCATGACCAAACAGTGATGGGCTGAAATGTAGTGATTGTTTTAGGAACCTCTAACGCTATGTGTACAGCACTTTTAAGTCTGATGTCCATCTTTACCAGCAGCACTTATCCAGTTTTGCGGAAAGCTAAAAGGAAAGGACACCTAAAGGGACTGGAGCCAAATATCTTCAAAGAGAAAGTCATATTTTTGTTTTTTCAATATTCAACTAGCTGTATGTTTTAGTGATACATTCATCAATAATCTAGTGAGTGACAGAAATGTTATAATTAATATGCAGTTTCCAAAATTAAAAATAAATTTGGCTTATCTCTGTGACAGCAAATAACTCCTAATGTCATTTTCCAAGAAATATATGAAAGGAGAATTTATAGTAGAAAGTCCATCCTGTTTTGTAAGGAAAACAGATGTTCATTAATAAACAGGCTGACCACGGAGCACTGGAACTACCATCTGGATGGGATGTTGTTCAGGGTTCCCCCCCTCCCCTTTAACAATTTAGTCAGTGAAGTTCTGGTAAGGATCAGGTGATTTAAATTTTTTTTTATAGCATGTTTGGAAATATGTTAATCTTCTGTTCTTTCTTCCACATAATTTCTTCCTTCATGCCTTTAAACAAGTTAATAAAAGGAGCAAGCCATAAAGCATTCCAGAAAGTTCCAGAAATTTGAAAAAAAAAAAAAAAAGGAAAAAAAAGGAAGAGGAAAAGGCGTTAGCTGTAGGAGAATCTATTTGTCCTTGCAAATCTGCAGGTGGTGTATAAAGTCTTCTCCATTTGTGTGCCCCAGCCATTGTACCTGGAGAATTCTCTCGGTGTGTGCTCATGCTCTTTGCTGTCTGGATTGCATCAGCACCTAAAAATATCAGGCAAAATCAACCTCCTGTGCTCTCTTCTGCACCTGTGTGCAGGGAAAACATGTCCTCACTGCTGAAGAATTCGCCCCAGAGATTGCAGTCCTGTAGGCAGTGATGTTCATGGTTTAGTATTAAACTGTGATAGTAGTGACATGGGAGTGCCCTTTAGGTGGATGATGAGATAATCGTCATCATGAGGGACCTATGTGCATATGATGGGATGTGGTGTCATCCTTATTTTAAGTAGGGAAAAGTGATGCTACAGACAAAGCCAAGAATTAAAAAACAGATATCCTTATTTCTGTATGAGAGTCTTGGTGCATGATGATGTTTTTGTTTTTTACCTCAGTGTATTGTTTAAGACCTTCCAAGACTCCCTACCTGTCCTTGCCCATTTGTAAAATGATTTGGAAAGGCTTATCTAACTGCTGGGATGCTGAGAGGCTTTACCCTGCTGTGGGAATCTCTGAGATACGGGGGTAAGAGACCAGGACATTTTATCACACAACATTTCCACAATGTTTCTTGCGGCTGGTGCAAGGGAGTAACACTACATATGTCAGATCAAGCAAGGTGCTTCAGTTGTCAGATAATTACAAGCTCTTGTTAAGTAATTAATGTTGGTAGACTTCCCTTAATATTTGTGTGCCTTCTCCAGTCAGTTTTACTACATTCTATTGAGACTCCTAAATACTTTCTTAGCAACCAAAACAAGAAATGACTTGATATTAAACGTGTTACCTATTCTGTAGTCACTATTGGCTGACAACTCTACACTGCTTATTAATTTCCTTCAATGTACTGTTTATTGATATTGCCTTTATTGTGGTACCTCACCTCAGCCATGAAGGGAGGACACGCACCTCCATCTCGAGCTAATGGCATTGCTGCCAATGCTGCAGGGAGGCTGAAGAGCAATGTGACTAATAAAACACAACCAATAAAAATATGAAAGAAAAAATGTCCCTACTAGAAAGAAATGCATATTCCAAGTGCTTGCACAGCGCCTGGGGCTGTTAATCATCGCTCCATGGGCACCCCTAAACAACTCTAAACAACAGTTAGGAAAGGATCAGATGGCTGTTTAGGGGACTCAGCAGAGTGGTATTTGTTTGACTGGCAGGTGGCCATGCTTGTAAGGTGCACTGTGAATAACAACAGTGGCTTAAACAGGAAGATGAAGGATTTTACTCATTTTCTGTCTTTAGGATTCTTTTCCACTTTGAGTGAGGAGACAAAGGAGGTGCTGGACTTAAAGGGCACTGGCTCATTGCAGAGAGTGGTGGGGCCTGCCGAGCAAACCTCTGTAAAGGGCAAGCTGGAAGTAGTAGTTTCAAGCAGTTTACCTGCGCTGGCTTGTCCTGGGGGAAAAAAAATCTCTTTGTACTACTGATTAATAGCTCTTTCCTCCCTGTTTCTTGCCCACATTTGTCATGGAGGAGGCTTGTGAACATCCTTTCCTCCTCTCCAAGTGCATATGTAAACTCTCCTCTCATCTCCAATTCATTAATCATAAGCACTTTTGTTATGTGGGTTTCTTCTCCTCTCCTTTCCTTTCTGAATGCATCCCCCTGCCATTCTTTTCCCCGGACTGCTCCTGCCAAGGGGCTGTGCTGCCCATGGTGGTGGCCCAGGAGCTGCTGTGTGCAGGGTGCCCTGTGTGTTCCCAGGGCAGCTCACCTCCTGAAGCTGCATGCTCCACAAATATCATGGATGCAGTGGTCTGCTGCCGAGCTGGCTTTCCAGCCTGGCTCTATGACAGTGGGGCTGACTTGGCCAGTATCTATCATTTTGCAGGAAGTAAAAAATTACACGTAATCATCATCAGTCATTCATTATCAGCCCCTCTCAGCCTGCTGCTAGGCAAAGCTTTCTCCTCTGTTTGTTTCCCTTGTGCTGATGGCTGCAGATAGTTATTTATATATTTATTTTTGCCAGAACTTTGCCACCCTTGGAAAGCAAAGTTGGCAAGTGATAATAGAGCATGGATTGCCAAGATCCGGTTCCCCTTGCCTCTCATAAAAAAAAAAAAATATTTTACTGCTGGTGATCCACATTTACTGAGTTACTTGGACAGGAAACTGTGGATTTTGCTGAGTTTTAGCAGGAGGCATGAAGGCATAATGGTACAGGCTTCAGAAGGGACTGGTGATCTGAGAACATACCTGAAAGCCTTATTGGGATCCCACAGCCTTGGGATCTTGCCAAGAGTTCTGACATCACCCATGGCAGCCTGATCCTATCTGCTGTAAGCATGCCTTCAGTGACAGTGGGGAAATAAAGCTTTTTTGACTTGACCTAAGCACAAATGAGCAGCAAGAAGAGAGTTTCAAATGCTTCTGAGGGAAAACTGATTTTCTAAAAAAATCAGTGATTCCAATCCACATAATCATCCAGGGGCTTGGAGACTCAGCCAAACTTTTCCGAATTAAAAATACTGAGGGATTAGGCTTTCCTGAGACTTTTTCCTAATGCTTCCTGCTTTGAGAAGATTTTTGGCAGATATTTCTCTCTATTGCTTCACAGGTCCAAAAACACTGAGAGGTCTCATATAGGAAGACAAAGTATTTTTTAAATACTGTATTTACTTTGTCTGTTCCAAATGGGAAGAAATAATGTAGTTTATACAATGACAACGGGAAAGATCATTACCTCTGCATTAGGATTCTTAGTGTTGCTAGTGAAGCCAAGACTCTAGACCTTGGCCCTTAGAAACCTTTCAGTGCCCCTGGCTCTCTGATGAAACCTCACTGCCCTCCCCAGAGCTGCAGCAGCTTTGTTGCTAGAATGTGGAGGCAGGAGAGTTTCCAAGTCACATGTTTTCAGACACACACACCCCTTGCCCTGAAGTATCTAAGTTTTTCCTGATGGGCATTCATAAAGCTACCTGGTATGTTTCATAAAGCTATCTGGCTGCAGCAGGTCTCAGAGAAGTTTCTTTCTTTACTAACTTGTCTTGAGAGTGGCAGAGAAAATGTAACCCTGACCAGCTCTATGAGACCTAGTAGTTATGAGTTTGTGTGCATGTATCTTTGAGATTAAAGTGCTGAGAGCATGCACACAGCTGGGAGATGGGAAATGGGGCTGTAGTTGCAAGCAAGAAGTGTTTACTCTTCCTCTTCCCCTCTGCAGAGAGCTAGGTCAAGAGGATTTGCTGCTTTCTGGTCAGGCAGCCCCATCTGCACCTACACTGTCTTTTTCCCTGACACGTAGCTCTGGGAAGCATAAAGCCTTGCAATCCCACATGACAGATGTAATGTGATCCTTGTGAAGTGTGTGACACAGGGACTCATGGAAGTATTGGGTTTAATATAACAGACTACACACCTCCAAACTGCAGTATCTAGAGGGAAAGATTAGCTGTTTTGTCACTCCTGCTCAGGAGAGGAGGATCTACCTATCTGTATAGTCAGTGCTTTCTTTATGGGATGCTAGGAGGTGAAGGAGACCCTGGACAGTTCAGCTGAGCTTTTTGCATGGCTCAGGAACCCAAAAAATCTGTGGCATTATCATGTATCTTGCTATCTGCCTGTACCTCATGGGAAAAGTTGTCCCTAATGTGGGATTTTCAAAACTGTTGGCATTCTTATGCTTCTAAATCTCTCTGAAAATAATTTGTCTCTGGTTATGCATCTTTCCTCAACTTTGCATCACTAACTGCTGCCATTTAGTAGTTTCTTAGAGTTGCATCTAACCCGAATGTTACACATTGGAGGCATATTGATAACACTTGTAGGGACCCCACCAGGAGAAAGCTTAAGACAATGAACCTTAAGTTAAGCCTAGCTTTTGTCTTTGTCACACAGATAAAAACAGTAACAATAATGATAATAGCTGAAGAAACACATATTGATCTCTGAAATGTGGAATAATGATGGAAATTGGGTTGGGTGACTTCTTACATGCCAAAACTCTGTCAAAAGTGAGGTAGACCCCTTCCTTTTTGTTTCACAGGTGAAATTTGAATGGAAAATGGGAAGCAAATAGCTTATTCTCCCTGTCCCCTGAGAAACTGGTTTTATCAAAGCAAAATAGAATCTTCTGGCCACCATAACTATCCTCCCAAAAATATTCCTTTTCAAATGAAGATAAATTTACCATTTTTGTATTACCATTTGCTTAGTTTGCTTTTAGTGAAAATATGTAAATATAATACTTTGGTATTGGCACAACTGTTCTTTCCTAGTTTATTCTGGAAAGGAGCTTCCCGTGTTATGAAATTAGTCCAGTGAAAATAGAGGTTATTCCATTTTGCCATACCTGCTGAATTTACCTGACTGTGTGCATTTAAATCTGGGATTTGTATTTTCTGTTTAAATATTCTAGTGCAAATACAAGCCTTACAGTTTCAGTAGTTTGACTGATTTCTTGTTTTACATGGTATGGGTTTTATTTGATTTAGGATTCAGTACTACAGGAGAAAATAAAAGTGAAATAATCCAGAAGGCTATAATAAGGGATACTTTGAGAAAGAATACTCTACAAATTGTTTACTTGCTGTGAGCTTTCACTCTTTGGATTCACTCACAAATTTCCAGCAAGTAAATTGTCTGCATGTGTATCTGTGGGCACATGTGCTGTGGATATATGGTAAAATGTGCCTGGCTATAGATTTTTGTTACAAACGGAGAAGTCAGTCCATTGTTCCTAAGCTGAAAATGTAAATCCATTTATGGCTTTGTAATTTTGCAATTTTGCACGCTATTAACGTGAGATCAGTTTGCAGTTTTGCAGCTCACATGTCCTTAAACCTCGAAGCAAAACCCAGAGATTTATGAACCCAGGTGAATCAAAGCTTCAAGAAAAGCTCTCACAGAACAGAGATTTGCACAATTCTTATCTCCTGCCAAATTATTCAAGCAGACAGTAGAGAAAATCTTTTATATAATATATGGGAAGTGAGGAAAAAGGGGAGTGTAAGCACCACACTTGGTAAAATGTCTCCTCACCTTCTGTAAGTTTTGATAGATTCCTCTGCAGTCTCCTCCATTAGGCTAATTTGAAGAGTCACCTGCATGTTGCAAGTTTAACTTGCTAAGCTTTTCAAATTGCTCCCTTAAGAAAGAGGTGTTCTATGCTGTGGTTTATTAAACCCACTTTTTCGATCTGTTTCAGTGCCAGGCATATACCCAAAAAAGAAATCTGAGCACATATTGGATAGTGGGGAATTTGAAGGTTTAAAAGTACCAGTATTGGTTTCTTTCTTTGTCTTTTTCCCTTCCCCACCCCTTAAAGTAGTTAGTCTTTATAGATTATAAAGCCAGAAGGGACCACTACAATCATCAAATCTGACCTCCTGTTTAACACAGGCCATAGGCTTCGCTGAATTAATTCCTGTCTGAACTAGAGCATATCTTTTCGAAAGTCAACTTCTCACTTCCCAGCATATGAAAAGGTCTCCCATGACACCTATAGACCTTTCATAATGGACAGATTCTTCCCATGATACGGACAAATTGAGTTTTTCCTGGGAGGTACTGCCCCACTCTGAGCTGATAAAAGAAGACCCAGGAACTATAGGTATGCTGTGATTACTTCTTTTGCACTCTGTGGTGTTCCAGGAGCTTGTGCATCTTCTGCTTTATGAGATATACTTGGCCTAGGGGAGCTAAGTGGAAGGATGAGGGAGAAGAGGAGGTGCATAATGGTATGGCCTCCAGCACTGTTATTTATGACAGTATCCTTCCAGCAATCTGTTCCTGCATAGGGTGAAGGCATGGTTTCAATTCTGCCCTTGAAACATGGATTAAGCAATGTTGCTAATACATATTTGTCCCTGCGGCTGTCAAACATTTCACTGATACTAGACTCTGTAGACAGCTTAATAGCTAGGTCTTCTGTCAATGTTACTGCAGCAGTGTCTCCTTTGCTTTAAGATGCTGTTCAGATTTATTCAAGCAATAGGTGTAGCACGGTGCTTGGTAAATAGCTGCACCTGACTGTGTGCTTGTATCATCACTGCTTGCTGACATCCTAAGTGACCAGATGAAATGGATGGACTAGGGAAACCAAGTGCTGAGAAGAATCCAGTGAGTGAAAGTTGGAAAGATCATCTATCTCATCTGTATTTTATGTCTCCTAACAGAGTTACACGCACAATGCATTATTATTCTAGAAGTCTCTGAACAATAACTACCATCCACAGTGGCTGAAAATGTGTGTAGCCAGCAATATTGGACAAATGGTTTTATTATTGTTGTTATGATGCTTTCTTTACTTGTGTTGATGTAATCTGGGTGTTGCTGGTTTTCATGTAACAGTATTTTACATATGACCTGATTTTATTTATCTAGATGCTAAAGACCAAAATTTACAAGAGTATGGTATGTGTCTTCACATGATGACAATATTTTGCTACCTATTCAAAAACAAAATATATTTGAAGAATGCCATTTTCCCAGTCTATAAAATTGCAGTTCACCTGTCTAATGGGATGTGATGAGTATTTGGCTTCTCAGTGCTATTGCCACTAACTGATGGAGGAACAGAGATTGGAGCTATCTCTACTTCATACTTGCTTCACTTCTGAACTTTGACTTTTCACACTACCAAGCTTTTCATGACAATTTTCTGCTGGAGCAGAATTTTTCTCTTCATCATTGGTGATTGAAAAGTTACGATGAATACCTCAAAATCTCACCCTAAAATCTCAGCCAAATCTCAGCTAAAAGTACTTTAATGGGTTATTTTTACTCCTTGGCACTTTATTTCCTCTCCTTAACGTTTGCAGGTGACTAAGTGACCCTGATGGGCAGGATACCACACGTGAAAAGGTCTGAGTCTGAGGCAGAGTCTGGGTTAGAGGTCTGCATTGTGCTCAAGGGCATTTCCTATCCTGGGACAATCAACAGGGCCAGCTGTTGAGGCCTTGGCAAGATGTGAGCACACACAGTCTCATAAGCCCCCGAAATGAAGCCAATGCCTGATCTTTGGGACTTCCTTTCACTTGCCTCAAGTTTATTTTTTCTTCCAATATTGATTACAGGGCTGGAAGAAAAGTACTTCTGGACCTTGTTCAGTACCATTTTCCATGAAGAACAAGAGGTCAGAGAGTTTCAGAATTTAACTCCTGCAATACCTGCTACAGAAATTACAGTTACAGTAATTTGTTTGAAGTCTCTTCAGTGCCTATAGTCAAGTGCACAATCACACCTTGGAAAATACTTACTCTGTGTGACTTTGCTGTAGCTTCAGACTTTCTTTGCAAGCCTCCAGGGACATGAAGACCTTAGCTCTGACTTACATTTCTTCTAGTGAGTCCACTTTTGCTTATTCTACTTTGTCAATAATACCTTTATGTCCTTTCCTTGCCTTTCTACCTACCTCTATGATCTATGGGTAACTGTTCAATCCTCTCTAAAACTTCTGTTTTGCCTTGAGACAAATGGAATGAAAAATGCACAGTGATTAAACTTATGTTTAGTATGGAGAAATAACGTTTTTATTTTCTCTCTCAATTCTAAGGCAACTATTTGAGGAGTGGGAGGGGATACTGCAGGCTTGGAATTTTTATATTCTCTAGGGCAGGGAGCCTGAAGTAGGGTATAGTATCCTCACACACATTGAAGAATATTTTAGATTACCTCTTTTTGTTTTTCGTGAGAACTGTTGAAAACTCAGTGCTCATGTTCTTTCACAAGCTTTTCTACTTTCCTACCTGGTTGTTGTGAACTGATGGTTGAAATAAATAATCTGGGAAGGGCATAGTCATGCTGCTTGTCTAGTAGTGAAAAATGCATCTTTTTATAATGTTGATGAAATGAAATGGTTTTATTCATCACGGAAAACTTGGCCATTTTGGTCACGTCAAACCTGAATTTCTTCTTGGTGTGAGTCATCCTCTTAAATGAAGAGAATAAATTTACTTGCACATCCTCACTGGGAACTGCTGTGCACTTTTTTGTACTGCTAACATCCAAGTTGACACTGTTTTTTAACACTTAGTAGTCTATCCTTACTGACCTTCATATCTTTCCCAGACCCCTTGGTCATGAGTGCTGGTTTATTACCTAGTCAACCTTCCATTTTCTGGTCCATTTGGGGTTTGGTAGGATTAGTTCAATGCTCAGGGAAGGAAAGCAAGCGTTATGATCAGCTTGACCAACCCGAAAGTCTGATTGCTGAATTACAAGTAGCAAGTACTGTGAGTACAGTTTATGAGCAATTTGCAGAATGAAATTGGTTTGCCCAAAACTTTTATTGGACAGCTTCAAATAGAAAACGAACTTGTAAAAACTGCAGTTTGTTCATCAACTGCGTTCATGAGTAAGACAAATTATGCGGTACAAACTCTGCCCGCTGTTAACTTCACCAAGGGAGACATAAGGAGCTGCTGATGCCACTGGAGAGAGCTGAGGACCCATCACCCCTACTGTACAAGGATATTGTTTAAATGAAAGAACTCAAGTGAAATGAAGCAAATGATGGAATAAACATTGCAGATGCAATTGAAGGTGCATGCCAACTTGTATGAATTAGAAATGAATGTTAATGTTCCTTAGATAAAGAAATTACCAGCTTGTACAAAATCTCCTTTAAGTTCTTAATTCCAAAAATGCAATCTTTAACTTGAGGCTGGAGTTGTACTATGTCATCCAAAGTACCTAACCCTTCTTTCTTACCCTAGCTCTTCCTTCTTCCCAGGACTGACCCCCATAAAAACTAATGAGGAAGGAAGCATGGTCCAATTGATGTGGCATCTTTGTGACATGGTCGATAGTTCTTTCATTTATGCAAATCCAGTCAGGTATTCTGATGTGGCAGCTGTATGTAACATGAAAACCTAGATAAAACTTTGCTTTAATAATTGTCCTGCCGTGGCTACACCTGCCTGTGACACAGGTATATCATGAGCTGCTCTTTCCGGTGTCCTGGGTGAGGAGGATAAATGCTGAATGGAAGATTTTTTAGCTGAAGGGGTTCTTATGTTAAGTTACTATATAGTCTTTTAGGCTGAATTTCATAATTATGAAATAAGTTGAGAAGGAACTTTTGATCAGTTTCTTTAGAAACATTTATTAAATTCCGTCTCAGTAAAGTCAAAAGCATTTCATTTCTGCATCTGAGGATAACATTTTGTCCACAGATTGTAACTTAAATGTATTTTTATCTGAAGTACTATGTTTCAAAGGCTGGTAAGAGATTTATTGTGATGTATTAAACCATCTGTTTCCAAGGACTGTGCTTCGCATTCCAGCATTAGCCGATGCTTGTGGTGCTGTGTTTTTGATTCTCAAAGCTCCTTTGCCATTTTAACTTATTTGTAGGTAACAGAGTGTTTTCACTGACTGGTAAAGCAGATGTCCTTGAGCAGTCAGGTCTAGAGGGGAGGTTATCTAAAGGGGTACTTGCAACTTTTTTCTATTGATTTTTTTCCTTTCCTGTACAGACTCCTAATAAACTTTGGAATCAATAAAAAATTAAATGCAAAGTAGCAGCTTTTCCAAAATGCAGCAATGAATGAAGAAAATACTTTTACAGAGGGATGTACAAGATATTAACTTCTTTTTGTATAGCTAGCTATAAGGTGGGATATATTTTAGTCTATTTCAATAAAACATATGGGTCAAACTGGTACAAGTCTGTGAGCGATCAAAGTTCAAATGGTGTGAACTCTTCTTTTGATCTGCAAGGAAAACAACAGTTGTCAGGGAGGCTTTCTTTCTCTTTCTAAGCATTGCATTCAAACTCAGAGAGCTTTCAGAGGTTGTTCAGCACTGGCACTCTTTTGTTATAGTTGGAACAAAATAAAACTTGGAGAGATAACAGTTTATTTGCCAAAAAAGGCGGGCTTGGCTCTACCAAACCTATTCACAAAATTTGTGAAAAGTGAATATGACAGACACTGGTGAAAAAAACAAGACACTATTTTGCTGCCTGGGAAACATTTTCTTTTTGCTACTTTTGTTATTTTTAAAATATTGTCCAGTCCAACATGGCTTTTCATGCACAATAGTGACTTGGGAGCAGATGAGCATATATTGACTGCATGGTTGACAAGTGAAGTGCGGTCAAGGAATAAGAAAGGGCTACCAGCACCTCCAACCAACCTTCCAAAATCCTGCTGTTTTAAAGTAGCTTGAATTCCATGAATTGCATGGCATTTAGCTCCTTTTCCTAATCAGTGTTTTTGTCTTTCAATGCCCTGACAATCCAAATTTCAAGAAACTATTTGTTCTCTTGATGTAAATAAAGCAATTATTCTTCAAGGCTAGTTTCTTGTTTTGTGAGAGGATAGATTATATCACATTAAAAGGGAAAGTCTAAGAGATTTCTCCTTCTCCTTAATCTCAGTCTTTTTTTCCATAGGAAGGAAACACTAGTCAGGGCTGTCCCAGGCATGAGTAAGAGATCCTAGGAACATCTCCAAGGATTCACATGGTATTTCCTGGCAAATATATTGCCTGTGTGGCTGAATTGTGCTGCTCTGCTTGTGCTGCTTAGGAATTGCTATCCTCTGATACAGTTTTTGAACTCAAAAATTCAGGAAGCCTACAAAAATATTATGTTTTTTGGGCATTACCATGACTACCAACTGAAGAAAGGTACTAGAGAAAATACCTTGTTTGACTTAATCTCTAGTTGCATGCAAAACAAATATTATACAGGCAATTATTATAGAATTCTCAGAAAGTGGACTTCAAGCATACAATAAAAGCAAGCTCAGAGCTACTCATAAGCAAATATTAAAAGCACCTTGAGCTCTTTGGTTTTATTTTTTTCATTCTGAATTGGCTGTTGCTTTGCTAATCTTAGAAACATGGACTTATTATTAAAGTGGCTGTCTAGGTTCTTAGTAAAATCTGGCATAATATTTTTTGTTACTGCAAGTTAAGATTTCTACTTTCAGTCGTACTGCAGACAGCAGTGAATCAAGGTTATGTTACACTAGTCCTAAGGATGGTTTTGCAGGGTAAAATATTTCATTTACAATCTCTGGTTTAAAACGTAGCATTTCTGAGTGATGGAAACCTGTACTATACAGCCTTGGTGTAATATCTGGTATACTGTACTTTGGGGAATGAACAGAAGCCCTGAGTGCTGACACAACCATTGAACAGATGATCTTATATTTATAGTATGGTATCTCATTTTGAATAGAATTTATCCAGAAAAATATTCCAAAAAAGTTGCTGATATCTTGCCTTCTGAAGGCTAGTTTTAGGAGGAGGTCTGTCAATTTAACTTTCTGCTTCAAGTGGACTCTCAGTATGTGATTTTTACTAGGTTGCCTACCTAAATTCCTTTTTTTCTCTATCCTTCTCCCCTTTTTTTTTATAATGCATATAATTTCTTTTCTCTTGAATGGCTGTTATACAAAACATATGTTATTGTGGTTCTGGAGAGAGTTTATATAATAGCTATTTTGGTAATCCCTTTATACTACTTTGTTAGGAAATCACAACTGTTGTGCACTTGCAAAAAATCCCTAGTTGCTCTACTGTCTTATTTTTTTTCTCTAAACACTAGACTTAGAAGTGCTGCTTCTGTATGCCCTAGCCTTCCTAAAATAGAGCCCCCTCCAGGAGAAATTCTTATTCCTGGGGAACTTCCAGTTTACAGATTGCAAATCTTGCCTGTGGTCCAGGAGAAGAGGGAGACAAAGAAAGATTTCAGAGTTGAAAATCTATAAAAATAGAGATAAGCTAAAGAGGGAAGACAGAGCTACACTGAATACCATGGTGAGGTCCTGAAAACTCCCTGCTAAATGAAGAAATTCTCCAAACATTTATGGTTGATTTTAGGAACCAAGAATTTGTCAAATGTTGTGAAACAGCAAGCAGCCAGCGTTAGACAGAAAATATCCTTAGACAAAACTACTGATGCCAGCCAAAAATCTGTGCAGAAGTTATTCCTAATGTTATTTTTTTTTTCCCTAGTGATTTGTGTGTAGACTTGCAAGTTTCTTCTTATACGCTGGAGGAAATGAAGCTTTTGAATTTGTACCCAGAATGCTCCTTTGCTGAAATATATAGATGTTTTTCCAATTTGCAACTATGCCAAAATCATTTGAGAAAATCTCTAAGCCATTGGCAATGCTACTGGGTGAAAGGCTTTATGTAGCTTGTGGAGATATTTTACCTATGCAGGACCTTTTCCAGAATGTGCCATGGTCTGCAATTGGATCCCTGGGAAATAGCATCTACTGAGAGAGTTTTGTAGGCTAAACTACACGTGTATCTGTTTGGCCATTTATTGAACATTATGGGGGCTATTTCAGCTTGTTTTATAGAAGGTTTTGGTGCTGAAGCTTTCAGACAAAGAAAAAACACACTATGAAAAGGACTTCTGTGGCACATATTTAACCTGAATTTTATTCTTCTGCTGCCTACTTCAAGCAATGAAGGTGAAGGAAAAAAAATGTAAGAGATGCAAGGTTTAAATCTCTGTGGAGTGAACAATTTCCGTTCCCATCTTCCACTCATATCAAAATGTTACTGATCAGTAAAATGCGTCACTTTGGAAAAATCCCATCCTTTTACTACTATTTTGCCTGTCACTGCTTTTGCATTGAAAAACACACATTCGTAATGCATTAAAAAACCCCTCTGAACTGATTCATTTGGAAGAGATCCAAACAGTACATTTTTCTCCATTCATGGAACTTTTGTCTTCATTTTTCTCTGAAACAAAATTTTGGCAAAACCCCATGTAAGTTTTCAAAGCATCTTACTTAGGACACTTGAATTTTCCTTTGAAAAATTATTCCATCTAAACTATTTCCAGCCAGTTATACTTGGCAATGTTCTTCATTTTTTGAGTGGTTGGTCTCCATACTCATGTCCAGGAAAGTGGGTACACTTCTAAAAATTTGTGTTAGTATTAATAATACTGAAATAATAGTTGCATAAAATAACATAATATATTAAGGGGATGTACAGAATTTGCTGTGGTAGAAATATATTTTGATGTAGAAATATATTTGTATTATTTCTTTTATTCAGCTGATAAAAACAGAGTAAAAGTCTCACATTACTCTCCTAAGAGCCAACTTCAGGGTGTGACAGCCTTATTCCACATTCTTGTGTTGTGTTCTCTACTAAGTCTGTGTTTCCATGATAGGAAGTAATTCTGGTTGTCACTGATAACAACAGCATGGAGTTATGGGCAAGGTGGAGAAAAATAGTTTTGAATCTTGGTGGGATCTTGGGTGACATGCTAGACCTTGGGTAGATGCAATGTATCTCATTAAGGTGATTTAATGTCCCAGTTAAAAAAACCAATATAATTTGTGGAATGTGTGTTAGACTTACCCAAAAGGGAGAGACACGAGGTTACTTTTTATGCAACCTAAGTAGAATTGCGAAATTGAACAAAAATGAGAAGTACTTTAATTAGAACTAAAAGTCTTTACATTTTGCATCTATTTCGAAAATACTTAGAAGAAGATTGTATTGGCATTTTGAAATAAGCAGAATTTGGTTTACTTACAAGCTTAAGTATGAAAAGCAAAATATACTTTAGAATTAGGTAGTAAAACTCCAGGGTGTGTTCAAGCAGAAGGTACCGAAATATGCCTTTTAACATTTTCAGTATAGAACATGTTAATCAACTTTTGATATTGTTTTTCCTTCTTGACTATTCTTAAAATGGAGCAAGAAAGGCCTAAGCTGCATATTCAAGTTGACAGTGATAAAACATTTATTTCCTTCCTTTCATGACACTATATAATAGACAGGTAAAAGATGGATTTTATATTTTATAGAGTTTAATTTCTTCTGAAATATGAAACAATATAAAATTATGTCTTGACTTTTTCATATAAGGGAACTCTGAAATATCATTTGTGATTTTTGGACTTTTTTTTCTTAAGAAGCATATGAACCTTTTTGTATCAGTCTCAGTTGAACCTCTAGTAAATTTTCTACAAGTATCTATGCTTGTAATAATCATTTTTATTGTAGCCAAAATTGTGGTTATTTAAAGAAGAAATATAACACACATGGGTGACTATATGGTTGAATTATTTTAATTGTTAGTTTATTGAAAGATTATTATTTTTTAGATTTCAGATTTCATCAAGGGAGATTAAAAAATCAAGCATTTTCTTTAAAGCCTATGGGAATTTATATTCAGTTTTGGCGAAAAAAGTGTTTTTTGATTTGCAAATCAGACTTTGTGAGAGTTGTGGGGATATTGTTTCTTGTCTCCATCCTCTTTCAGGGACAGCCTTTCCAGATACACGGTGTTTATCACCCAGATGCTGAAGCCAATACATGCGATGCTTTCCAGCACACTGCCTTTGCATTCTCCTAGAGGAAAGGTTGAAATTATTTCTGAGGGTGAAAGCTGCCTGAAAAATGGACCAACAGAAGAGAATGAGAACAGACAATTTCTGACATGTATATACATATACATTTTTTTGTTTTGTTTTGTTTTGTTTTGGCAACATAAGAGTATTTTCACCTGAGCATGTTTGAATTTTGGAATAAAATTTTTATTGTTTGCATTAATACTAAAGGGTAACTATCTTTCCTGGAAAATTCTAATTGGAGAAACACTTTTTAATGAGTTGTATTCAGGATTTAAGCCTTTTTTTGTTAACTACAGAAAAGGTCTTCAGATAACATCCTACCTAGAATATTTCAGCTATCAAGGTCAGAGTCTAAGGTTTACAGCTCAGTTTCTTAATGTCCTGAGGTTCCAACTGAACTGATTCAACATAACATTCCTACCTTCCCTATTTAGTCTGAGAACTTGGTCTAATAAGCAAACCCACAAGATTATGGAAAAGCCTTCAGCATAGATGGCGTCTCCACACTGACTTCCCCGCCCCATTTGTTGTTTTGTTTCCACTTCAGAGAGCATCTTATCAAGAAGCTGAAATATCATGAGAAAAGACCTTTTTGTCCTGAAGAACTTTGCAATCCTTTGGTGACTGATTCACCGTTAATGAAAGGAAAAGTTTTCTGTCCCAGATTCCCAATTTTATTTCTTGCTGTTGTTGGTGCTTTTAACCAACGTATAGTTAGAAAACAACCACACCCAGATTTAATTACTCCTTTCCCTTTCTGGGGTGTGTTGAAGGAACGGCAGGGTCACAGATTGATTAATTTGTGTCTTCTTAGTCTTCTGAGTAGGGGAAGAAAGCAAAAAAAAAAAAAATTGTAGGATTTCCAGGAAAAATCAGGTTTAAAGAAGTCTGGTTAGAATCAATGACTCAAACAGCACTACACATTGGAACAGAGCTGTGGCACAACCTACAGTGACTGAGTCATCTCCAGAATGATGTTCGCATGATATACATGATTTTTTTTTTATTTGAGCCCTCTTCATGACATTTGGAGAATTATAAATCAGATCTGACTAACAACCTTGAATAAGCTGTGAGTTGAGACAAATCCAAAAAACAGAGCCTCAAGATTTTAATCTCAACCAGTTTGTGCAACACTATGCAATGCAGATGAAGGAATTGATCATAAAGAAATGACTGTGTATTCAGGAAGGATTTTTACCCCTATTTGTCCTGCAGCTTATTTTAGAACTGAGTTTTAGTCAGTCATTAAATTGATCAATCTATTATGCTACTCTCTGTCTCAGTTGCCTGATATTAGCTGTTCTGTCTACTTCACTTACAGCTTGTTTTTCTCTAATCACAATTTTAACTGATTGATTAAACTGTGTGTTTGTTGAAGGTTTTTAATGGTAACATCTCTCAGTATCCGAAACAGAGGGGAGTAGAAAATAATTTTTAAATTCTGTTTTGGTGCGCGCGTGCATCATGGAGATATATCTTACTTTCTTAATAAACAGATTTCTAAAATACTTAAAATAAAATCTGAAAGCTCTTCATGCCCTTCTGAAAAGTTCTTTTCTATGCAGACACAAGTCGTATTGTCTTTGATTTTCTTGCTTCTTTTTTTGACCTAAAGTTGCCTTCATACACAAATGTCATGCGTGGAATTTTTTCTTCCTAAGAGTTTAAAAAACTCATCTTCTTCTTGAGCACATCCATTTTAAATGCCTAAATGCAGTCCACTTCTTCCCAATTTTTCAGCATAGCTAGGTTCTGAAAACTTTCAGTTCAAATTATAGGTTTTTGAGACAAAAATCAGATGACAGAACTGAACTTACTTTCATGATTCTTTCAGGAATTTTGGCTTAGTTTGCATAGCAGTATTTGATGCTTCCCAGATTTCAGATGGAAATGTTACAAATGATGTCTTCATAGTATCCCTAATCTATTCCCTGTGAGACTTGTCTGAGAAGGATCTTGAATGCCTTCCTTGTCCAAAAGCTCCTAGGCAAAGCCATGCTTTACCATGGCACTGGTGCTTGCACACCTCAAGAGAAGAATGGATGCTTTAGTAGCAAATATGCAAATCATGTCATTTTTATATCTTCTCTTTTATCAATAGAAGATGAAGGAAGGTAAAAGATCAGATTCTTCAATATTTCACTGGAGAGGCTGATTTCAAGAAACTAGAGACAGAAGATAAATTAATTACATTGTTTGTATATAAACAGTCCCAAAATCAAATTCTTTTTGATCCTTCAGAATTTGGCTCTACTATAAAAAAATGCAAATCAATACATCTCAAATTCTGAACTCAAATTCATATTTAAATTTTGCATAGATTCTGTATTCTCTTAGAATAAAATTCAAAGAAAAAAAATAGTTATCAAAGTACATGAACCCTGGGAAACAAATTTAATGGAGACTATGCTTAAGAAAGCATAACTATCCCTCAGTTGAACAGAGCATCTCCCTTTCTGTAGATTTTGGCATCATGCACATATTCTGAAGATGTAAAGCTGGATTTTCTTTTTGCTTCTTTTTCATTTTTAGATACAGTCTGTGTATCACTTCCTGCCATTCTTTTTTTTGTTGTTGTTGCATTGCAACAGTGAACAGAATAATACCGACTGAACAAGAGCTGACTGAAAGGTTTCCACGTCCAAATTTTTGTAAGTTTACATTTATAATGGATCTAGCAAAATTACACCTTGGGAAATCATCTCTTTACATAGAAAATTTTATAAGAGTTTCTAAAAATGTGTCCTCTGAGAGAAAAATTAATGTGCATATACTCCTCATCCTGTGCAATCCTGGCCCCTCCTGGTGGTTCTTTTCACCCTTCCATGTGAAATTGCCCTTGGAATGAAAACAGAAAAATGCAGTAGGGAAAATGTAGCTCTGAACCCTGGTGTAATTTACATAGCACTTACAATAGGCAGAATGAAACTGTTAAGAATGGACCTATTTGCTGTATTTTCTTTAGATATTCCTGCTGCAGAAACATTTTTAAATGAGAATTTTATTCCCACTGATGCTTATTTTCAATTATTTTAAAACAATACATTAAAAAGCTTTGCAATTGAGAAAATACTAAGTTGACTGAATTTTCACATTTGATTACTGACCACTGCTGAGAAGCCAAGTTTCCTCCATTAGCCGTAAGTAGATGAAAACATGGCACCTGGGACTTTGGCTCTTTGACCCAACAAATAACTTGTATTCATTCTGAGATAAAATGTTCCCTTTAGTCCTCATCTAATTACTAAATAGATTTAGTAGCCTAAAATCTTCAATCAAAACCTAACCCTAAGCCTTCATATAATTTTTCCTTCCATTAATATCCTGCTCAAACAGGAGCTATTTGTTAGCAATATCTCTCTGGTTTAATTTGTTATATTAACTTGAATAAAAGTAGGGTATAGACCTGTCTCATGCAAAGTATCTACCTGCCTCCTAGTGCTACTAATGCTTGCCTGCTAATACTTGTAAGCAGCATATCAGTACTTTGCTTAGCACTGCATCTGCAGCTGTATGAGCTGTATGTGCTGTCTCGACACAGATAAAAAAAATTACAGTCCTTAGGACACTGATTTATGATGACCAAATTAAGAGTGTTCATGATCTTATCAATTTCTCTCATACTTTATAGGCAGACTGAAATATCTCGAGTTTGTACATTTACTTGCCCATCCTTGGTGTGTAGTTGTAATATAAAGTTTTGTGGGAAGTTAATACATGAGATACTTTGAAATTTAGTGCAAGAGTTTTGGGTAATTCCCATGGTACTGTGGTGTATGTGTCACCACTTTTAGTAAAAAAATTCATCACCATTTCTCTCAATTACCAGTAACTATTTTGCATTATGTAGATGCTGTCCTTTTTTCCTTTCTTTTCTGTATTACTGGAATATATTTTCTATGTGGAGCTATCAAAGAAGGATGGTTTTCTCTTTTTTCTCCCTCTTTGTCTCTTGTACAGGACCAAGAACCTTGTATTTAAGTTAGGATCATAAAAATAAGAAGTCCAATCAGAAGATTGTATTTTAATCCAAAAATCCATAAAGAAATAAAATCTTTTAGGAGAAAGAAGCCTTTAATTTTAAAGTTAAAATGCTAACAGAAGATTTAGAGTTAGAAATAATAGATTTTTATATTAAAGCTAAGCTGAGAAATGATTGAAAGCTAGGGTGCTTAAAGCTTCTTAGACCTTTCTCTGCCATCTATCTTCACCTTAACAAGTTTATGAAACGTGAGTAGCTGAGATTGCTGAGATTTCTTATGTCTAAGCAAAAAGTACTGGGAAAAGTGTGTCTAGAACCCCAGTTGCCACAATCCAGTGCTCTTTGCAATCAGGCAGGATTGTCTGGAGTACAGTTTAGAGGACCTGATGGGTGAACTCCGTATGGGAAGATGTGCATGTTACTGCTGCTTGATCGATCAGCTGCCTTTGACACCACCAATCTCCTGGGTGCAGCTGATTCACTCACAGGACCTGGCTGGGCTGGATGCACAGCTCTGAGCTGGCTCTGCCTGTTGCTCTTGGACAAATGACAAAGACCCTCCCTTGTGGGCTATGTCGTTTTCAAACCTCTGTGTCTTGCGACATTTTTGTGGGATCCATCATCGAGAGCACACATGCACAGCTATCTGTCTGCTTTTGCAGAGGCAGTCAGTATTATTGCCCAGATGTGCCAGTGCCTTTGAGAAATAATTGTGTGGTTGAGAAGAATCAGGATGCAGCTTTTTGTCGATAAGACCATGTGAGGTTGGCAGGGAATGGCAATACTTCAAGAGCTCAACTTTTGTTGAGGGCTCTTCCCCATGGGATGTCAGTGTGATGCACAGACCCAAGTTTCAGCTGGAAGTGCCATCAGTCATGACCACATACGTGGCAATGTTGAGGAAGGTCTTCTTTGGGGGTTAGCAAGAAGTGTATGCTCATTTGCCTTCAGTGAATGACTAATTTCAGTGATCTGTTTGTTAACTGTATGTTACAGCAGTTCAGTTCACTTTGTCTTTTGCCATGTATGAGCAGCATGTGGAAAACCGATTAATATGTTGTGATCTATCTCATAGAAAAAAGAGGCCCAGGTAAAAATGTCACACATTTTTGATTTTTCATTTGGGACTTCATTCTTCCAAACCAACCTCTATTTGCAGCATTTGAAAGACAGTCCTGTGCCTACTGTGGTGAGGATTCTGTGGATGATTGGCCTTATGAGAATGTATCTTGGAGATGGACTTGGATTCTTTTCCACAGAAAATTTTCATTGCCAAAGACTAAAGGAAATTAATTTCACCCCTGTCCTATAAACTTCAAGATTAAAGTAAGATATTTGGAGTAGTTTTGCCACTCTGAAGTAGCAGAAAAAATATAATTTTACAATTGTCACAAGCAAGAAATGGCATGAACAGCATCAGGCATTTCTTGAAAAAAGGAGGGCTTTTCTTCAGACCAAAATATTACTTTGAAACTTGATTCTGTGATGGTAATAATATGCTATAAAATCCAAGATGTGAATCATTAAAAACCACAATTAACGATGATGCGGTCCTCAAAAAGGAGAGATACAACAATAGTAATTTTGAATAATAGTTTAAAAATGACAAAAATCAATGAATACTAATATGTGTAGTAAAAAAAACCTCAACTGAATTAGCTGACAAAAAGTGAACAAACGGCATCACGCCTTGGCTACAGAAAAGCTTTTGTATAAAGTAAACCAGCAAGAATACAAATGAGAAACTGCTGGCACATGTTTTGTGTAAAGAATAAGATGAAGTATACCAAACTGTGTCAATTATTAAAACTAAAGGCTAAAACTTTTGACATATGATCTAGAAATCATAAATACCACTTTCAAAGAGCAGTGTCAGACACTCTAATCTTCCAAGTTGCTTTAAACGGGAGATAAAGTTTGTAAACAAAAGCATTTTGCTGAAACTTTCAACAGATCAAAGTGTAACCTTAGACTTAATAAGAAATAATAAATGCTGTTAAAGTCTAACAGTGGAGAAAGATGCATGCTTAGATGAGCTGCCAGTAAACACTCAGTGAGAAATCGTAGATACACAACTGAACCGTTACTGGAAGTGTTTAACTGAACATTTGAATCAAAGACTATTATTACACAAGTCAACAATCCTAATGAACTGGTTTTCCTACCTATCTGCATCATTGAATATTGGTCTTAAATGCAGGACAAAATTTGTTTATGACTGCTGAAATACATACCTGCATGCAGAGGGCACATACAGGCATTCAAATATCTGAGAAACTTCCCCAGCTCATTGCAAATAATTTCCACATATGTCAGTCTGGTTTATTTCCATTGTAGTTCATTAGGGATGATTCGGATGTTTTGTGTTTGTAAACCAAGCAAGATTATGGATTTGTCCACTCAATTGACTGGGTAATTCTTTGGACTCATTAAAATGAAAATACTTGGTAACAGTTCTTAAAAAAAATACATGGAAATGAAACAAAAAAACCCCTCCAAACCCTCACAGTCCTCACTTTAGAAAGACCTTCATAAAAATTGGATTAAAAATATTCTGTAATATCCTGACCAGGTCTGTACATACTAGCAATTTAAACTCGCCCTTTTTAAAATGACACCAGGGAGCAAGACGAGGCTGTCCATTATCCTCTTTTCTTTTTGCAATTGTAATGGAACATTTAGCCTGATTTTTCAGCAACAAAGAATCGCTTCAAGGAATAAAAATTGGAAACTCCATAAATTTCAGTTCATTTTATGCAGATGACATATTGATTTGCTCCTGTAATCCTGGTCATAATCTGCCCATAATCCTGCAAACAGTGGATTGGTTTTACATTACCACTGCCTTCTTTGCAGCTACAGTGATAAAGCCTGTTTTGTTAAAATGAATGTGCTATTGCAGAACCTACTTAACAAAGTATGACCTGATGAGACAGGGAAATGCTAGATACCTAGAGAAAATTATATGTGAAGGTGCCATCCACATATAACTAATAACCTCTCTTCTCTGAGTGAAGTAAGAATGGTTCTATGTATGTCCTTAATTTTCTTCAAACTTTTTTTGGAATATAAAACCAATGAATATGATAAATCTTGTCTTTTTGTTTGTCTATTTCAGGACCTTTCTCTTTTACTACTATATTTGTAGTTTGTACAAGTGATAGATTTGAAGTCTGTTTCTGAAGCGTTGTAATCACTGTTAGAAAAAGGTGGGTCAACTTCAAAACAGTGTGAGGTATTTAATATAAAAAAATTGGTTCCTTGTGCTTTGGATGGCTCTAGCTGCAGAACTATTGCTGGAGTAAGTATTGCACATAGAAAAAATTATAATGACAAAACCCTTATGCTGAAATTACCCGTTACCTGAGAACAAAAACTCTAATTGGGGAAATGACTGAAAAACTGTAACGCATTGTTTTGTTTTTGTAAATTTACTCTTTGAGAAACTCTCAGGGTGAATTCTCAGATCTCTGTCTAATTATTTAAAAAATCTTGAAAGATTGGAACAGATACCAAAATTTGGTGGTGCTTTCCAAAGTCCAAATATCACATATGTTAAGGTGTTCAGCAATTAGATCAGTCTGGACCATTGTTTTGCTGTCAAGCAATATTAAAAGTGAATTTTTCAGCTGTACATCATACAAGCAGAATACATAATGTTATATTAGAAAGGGATTGTTGCACAGACATATTGCCAAATTATTTCCTTTCTACTACTTAACTCTCAAATTAGATTATTTTAGCAAAACCTGAGTTTAAAATGGAGCTTTAATTTTTAGAATAGGTGTGCTCTGTTTGGAATAAGATTCAATAGTGACTCATTCCAAATATATATTGATTTTCTTTAATATATTACACAGGTTATAATTAACTCTTCAAAGAATAGCTTCATTTCAGACAAATTTGTCATTTAGCTGTCATAAAATATACATACCATAAAACACAAGCTTGTGACGGAGTATCCTAAATTAGCTATTTGAAAGGAGAGTGACAAAATGGAAAATTGACACAAATGGCTTCTGCTCCCAAGTTTTTAATTTAATATCAGCTGGACTACCTACCTGCCTACCTACCTATTTTTTACTAATTGCACTCACACATGACAATAGTACTACCTTCCTCTGAATATATCACACCGAAAGTGAGCAAGCAAAGTTTTCTGTCAGAGAAACTAAAATAATCAGCACATTAAAAAAACCTGGAAAGCTATAATGTTTGTTTTCAGCTTTCACAATTTCCATAATACAGCTGATTATTTCCAGACACAAGGCACTCTATTTCAGTCCTCTGTGTTTTATTCTATTTATCTGGTAGTGTAAATCTACTGAAGACCAGACTGTAGATTGTAGGCAATAAAGATGCAAAATCAACCGAAGTCAAAATCAGGTAGTGCATATACAACGCTATACTGAGGACAGACAAGGCCAAAATGATGCTGTTTTTCTTCAGTAAATCATTAATGTATATTCCAAACAAACAGGGAACTATTCACTTTGCATATAACTTTTTCTTGAAAGTAATAAAAAATAAAATCCATAAAATGTATGACCGGGGACAGATGACTTGTAGTAGCACTAGTGTAAACCTTAATATATCAGTATCAATAATAATGAACAGTATAACCCTGACAAACTGTGGACAAGGGGATGAGTTCCTTTGACTGATGTAAGGAGAGACATACATTTTAATTGTATCTGTTCTAAAGAAAATCTGACCCACATCTAATCTTTCTGCATTTGTGCTTTTAATATACTTGAGGATGGCTGGAACCTAATTCTTGTGGGCAGTCAAGATACATGCACTGAAATATGGTCATTTTCTCTTACATTCTTCAGACTTCTAGGGAGGTGAATGTGGTAGCAGCTGAACTACGAGGTGATCTTTATGGAATGGTTGATTTTATTTCCTCAGTACTCCATGCTCAAATGGAAATACAGTTTGAGCCATCTCTTACTAGTAAAGGTTAAAAAATGGAAATATACACTTGGGTATTTTTACCTTGTCTCTGTATCTACTGCATTGCAGGTTCAAGGCATTTACTTTATTCCTTCCATTAGTAGATGTATTCATACATGTGTCCAAATGCAAAGAGAAAAAAATCAAACATTTTCTAGCTAAGTAGCTGGTGTTCCTTATTTCTTAGTAGACTTTGGTGCAAACTTCAGATTAAAAATGCAGATTTACTTGCTATGATGAATTTTCCTTATTAGTTGGAGAAACAATAAACATAAATTCTGGTGAATTTATTACTTTGTGTTGCAGAATTTTATTGGCTGTTCCTATTTTGAAAAAGCTGGAAGTGCTAGGTTGTTTCCTCCTTGCAAGGTCTATGATTTTAGCATATAGAAAGTCACAGTAGTTGATTTGAGATGTTACACATACATAGTTTATTAGGTAAGTTTTGAGCCCGAGTGTACTGAGAGTGCTAGCAGATGTAAATTAACGTTTTTCTACCATTATGGAGGTTTAGATGTTCCAGCACAATCCCACAGACCTGTTTAATGCAAAATCACTATTGATAACAATAACAATTGTATAAGATTTCACCAAGTGTGACATCTAGTCTATGCCCAAGTAGGTGATGCAATAGTTAAACAGCCACTTGTGATTTATTATGTGTACAAAAATTTGGAAGAACTCTCAGCAAAGTGTTCATTGGTAAGTCATGCTGCCTCAATCTGTTTTGTTCATTATGTCTGCTCCTGCCTCGATGAGTTAAATTAACTTGCTATATAATCATGGCCACGCTGTTGTTCGGAATTAAGTTCCATGAGCTCTTTTCAACTGTTGAAATAATTTCCCAGACTCCATTATCAGAATTTTCCTCTGCAAGGGTAGTGTTTTATGTGTCTCCTGAGTGTCCTATAAACTCCCAGTATTAATAGTGTGTTAGTGGTGATATTGATGCGTGATAGCATGGATACTGCGTACGCTGTTACAAGGCTTTAAGACTGTAAACCATTTTTAGAGGCGTTCTTAGCAAGGCTAAGTCTTGATAGCGTAATATACCACTGCTAATTATATTGATCTAATTAATCTAATTAAATTGCAGCTAGATATGTTGTACATGTCATTTGTCTGTATTAACATTATGTAAACCTATTCTGCTTGTCTGTGCATTTTATATACAATGCCTCTTTAGCATTTGACCAGGAAAGTGATTGTATACCTCCTGCATCTCATACTGGTGATAAAGAGATGTGGTCATCAGGTGGTTTATGAGATACAGAAAGCCTGGCTGTTTTTTGAATCTGTTTTTTTTTTTTTAAGAGACAAAGGATTTTATGTTTCTGGAGGTTAGAAAATGTCTTCTCTGCTTCCTTATTTGTTTCTATCACCTTTGATAAAACATGCCTTCATTTTTTTTGGAATTCGGATGGACCAATTTCAACATGCAACTAACAGGTCATAGAGTCCAGAGTCACTTTTATTGGACTGAGTGAAACATAACTACACTGCTTCAGTATCTCTCTTACGTGGTAAAGAATGAGTACAGGGAAAATTCCCTCCAATAGGAGCAGGTAGCTCCTTCCTGCTGCACCCCACAGCTGTTAGTTCTGCCTTCCACCAGCTGCTCCAGAGGAGATGCCTTAGCAGAGGCCAGCAGCTGATTGAACAGCAAATCTTTGACTTTGTTGGCCATGGCCTCTTCTTGTGTAGCAAAGGCTCTTTTCATTTGTACATATGTACAATGTACCATTGTGGTTCTAGCAATGAAGGGTAATGTAAGCAGATGGTATCTCTACCCTCCTCCTAACACAGGACACACACTTGAATGTCATCCAAACTCACCCTTCTCCTGGGTTTTCTTTTATCATCAATTAAATCAAAGCAAATATTCCTTTGGCATGAGCTACTTTTACAGACTTTGCATAGTTTCTGCTTCTTGTTTTTAATTCAGAGACACTCCATCACTTTCTATCATCCCAGTCTGGCATTAGGAAGACTCACTTGGTTCAGTTGCTATTCTGAGTCAGCTGTGTCACTCTGCAGAGTCAGGGCAGACTGTGCCATGTTAAGGGAAGAATGTGACTCTTCTTCCATGTCAGCCTCTTACAGCAATTAATGCTGTCCCTGCTTAGTTAGTGAAATCAGCTGAATGCTAAAAATATGCAACTCTGGGCAGGATGGGAACCCAAAGCATAGCTGAATATTGTGTTCAACTGTCTCGATGTTAGATTTTTTATTTTTTTAAGATTAGAATAAGTAAGATAGAAATGCCTTATTTATCTTTAATTATTCTGTAGGATTAAAAAAAAATCTACAGTGAACATTATATGGCAGGTTTTGCTGCTGCTTATATGGAGATATATGATCCTCCTTTTTGCAGCTGACCACTGTCTTGTTGATGATGAAACTGCCTTCACATTTCTAATGTAAGGAGAATGAAGTAAGAGATAAACAGGAAATAGAAAAATATTTTTAAAATCTCATTTTCCTTTGAGCATTGTAAGAAGAGGTGGTTTCTTCAGCTTACTCTTGGTAATGGCATTAGTTTAAGTAGAACATTTTAAAGCAATTTTCAATTCTGAATAATTTAGCTAGCTAGCTATGGTTATAGTTTTCCAGGTGAAACTCTTTTCAATTTCCAAATAAATTAGTTCAGAAATCCACATGGGGCTTTCAACAGTAGTCTAGCAAAATTCTAGAAAGATATCTGGCTTACTGTGCTTGGACAATAAAAATATAGTATGAGCCCACCTTTTCCTTTTGTGTTGTCTCCCTTTCACTAGTTGGCATAGGACAGGACTCCTCTAGGAAGAAAATTTTAAAATCGGAAGTCTTCCACAGGTTGCTTTTTCCCCCCACTCTTCTCCAAGGTCTTTCAGACCATCTAGAAGCCATATGAAGAGCAAAGGTGGCAGCCATAATCCTACTTTTATCTGTATGTGGTGTGTGTCTATTGAAAATGTGATGAGGGACTGGAGTTTGCTGTTTAAGGCTTTTGCTCAGGCTGACACGTGGCAGGGAGATCAAAAGTAGTGTGAAAGAGGAAGACAGGAAAGATGAAGAGCTCTGCAGATGACAAGTCCAAGTCAGTGGAAATACCCTCAATGGTGTCAGTAGACTGAGAGTCAGCTCCTCTTAGAGAGAGGCCCAGCATTAATTTTTCTGAGAGAGTGAAATCCCGGGGTCTCCAAAAGACAAAAACAACAGGCCTGCAGGGACTTTGGAGCAGAGCCAGCAGAAGCTGCTGTCATCTCTGTCCTGCTGTCCTTTCTTGAACTTGGCACAATCAGCTGATCTGTATGAATGTGATGTTTTTATGGCACTGGTTATAATTGGTAGTGGTAGCAGCATGACTGAACAAGACAGCACATTGTATGAAAACAGGTTGAAGGGAGGATGAGATTTAGTTATAAAATCTTAAACCTCATTTCATCAGAGCATTTTTTTGGCTAATCAGAATGTTTTCTGTGAATCTTGGAAATTGCTCTGATCACAAACCAGAGAGTATGAGAGGGTCTCATTCATAAGTGCTTTATCTTCTCAGGAACAAGTCGATAAGCCTTTATTGTTTAATTTTTCTTTCTTGGGAACTGGGCAGCTGACATTTTTTCAAAGTCCCTTAATTTGTAGGGGACTTTGTGGGAGTCACAAAACCCCATTAACCGTATTTTTCATCTGGCTTTAGGAGGAATATATATTAAAATGGTAAAAGAAAGACTTCAAACAGCTTCTGATAACTCACAGTTTAAGCATGGCTATAAAAAGAAAATGAAAAGGCAATTAAAAATGGAATATTTCTTTCTTCAGTCTCCCCCCCAACTGTAATTTGTCACTATTTCTTGTAGGCAGGCAGAAAGATGAGGCTACAGAAGATCATTTTGCTCTGCAAAGCTGGCTGCTATAAAGCACCATAACTTGGCATTAGAGTGGGGGACTAATTTTTTAAAATCTGTATCATCCTCCCGAAAAAGTTCTGAACATTTAGTTTTGGGTTTTTTTCTGCAAAATTGAGAAAGAAATGGAAAGAAATTCATTAATGTCTCAGCAGTACTGGCTGGTGTCACTAAGGGTAATAAGAAGCCATGTTTCTTCAGATTCTTCTTCTTGACTATTAGTACCCAGAAATCCCCACAACACCTGTGAAAAACCCACACAATATCCCAGAAAATCAAAAAACAGGGCTTGAAACACTTGCATTGTCCACGCTTGTGTGTGCAAACTGTTATTTATGCTTCTGCAAATGCATTTGTGAGTAAATATCAGGAGTTTCTCTGGTCTGCAGAAGGTGTGGTTGCTCATGTGGGTTTCTCTGCTGGCTCCAGAGGCTCCAGAGACAGAATCACCTCTTCCAGAAAGACTACTCTTTGTTCTGACCATACCTCTCCTTGCAGAAATTGCAGTTCTGCTGGGACGGAGGTTTTGAAGGGTTGTGCTCCCCCCAACCAAAGGGGGACCTACATCTCTACTCCATGCCTGGGCAGAATGGCAGCAGGGGCTGCTTTCCACACCAGAACAGGACAATCAGAAGGCCACAGGTTGCCTTGCCTGGATTTTACAGCAGTGTTGTGAGGTTTGTGTGGATATTTTGGGCAAAATTATTACCTGTATGCTGGTAAGGAAAAGTAAAATAATTATCATTATTTTAAAGGTGCTGAAAGCCATTGACATTCTCTCTTGTTTGTCTACATGTAAAGTTTTACTTATTTATACCTTCTGTTTATGAAACAACCACACTTTATCATCCAAACTCAAGTTTTGAGAAAAGTTCACAAGTGCATATTTCACATGAGCCATATGTTGAGCTGAAGGCACATAATTTACAAACCTTTTAAGCGATTGTGTTACCAACAATTCACATTTCTGCTCTCAAGATAAAGTCCTTGCCCATTCCATTTGATCAGCATCTTATTCTTCAAGCAGGTGTCATGGTCTCTGAATTTTGTCCAGATGGCAGCTGATGTGGAATCAGAGACTGAGTGAATAAAACCAAACACTGTGAGAAGAGCCATTGAGCCTTTGTTCCTCAAGTTACTGCTAGTGACAAGAGATTTAATGCAGCCATTGCTCATGATCTGTGAGTTTATTAGAGCTAAATGATTAGGATTATCTCATCAAATTATAAAAATATGAGAAAGTGATTAAAAATACCCCCTTAAATACATTGCACGGTTCATCAGCATTTGCAGTTAATATCTTTTGAGGTATGCATAAATCCATATATTTGTTTGTGTCCAGAGCTAGTTCAGCCTTCCACATATGCCTTTGATTTGTTGAAAACCAACTGGAAAGCTAGTAGACACAATACAGTGTGCCATGAGAGTTTCAATAGATGTGTGTGCAAAAAAGGATCGGTCTAGGGGGCTGTCTCAGTGAGTGTGTGACTGCTAATTGGACCTATGAGGGTCAGCAATTTCCTCTGAGCAATTCAGGCTCCCTGACAGAGACGCCTTTGTCTGAGTGCCAGCTCCTGGAGCTGGAGCTGTAGCCAGGTAGGAGCCCTGTGAGCAGCGGGCACAGGGGAGTGTGCCTTTCCAGGGATATCTGCAGCCCTTCCCCACGCACCCATGTGTGAGGTGGGATGTGCTGGCGGATGCCCAGTGCTGTCTCTGAAGCAGGTTTGGAGCCATCCATACAGAGCTCTGTCCTGCTAGAGTTAGTTTGGATCTGCCCTTTGGTTTTATGGAGATTCTGTGTCTAGGTGCCATGCCTGCTCCCTCACAGTCAGCAGTCTGGGATTTATCCAGAGTTACTTTGCTCCTTCAATGGCCATTTATACCAGCTGGGTGTTTGCCTCCAGAAAAATCCATATCTTTGAGTTGCCTCTCAAGGAGGCTCTAATGACACCAGTGGGCAGAGCCCTTCACAGTTTGTAAAATAACCTCCTGCCATGTCAGATTAAGTTACATGCCATCAAATTATTTAAATCATCACAGTTGCATTTGTTCTACAGATGTGTGCGCTCTCTCTCTTGAGACTAGCATTTCTGCACTTTTACAAATAATTTCAGGGTTTTTAAATTTATTTTTTAGTAGCTAAAATCCCAGAGTTATTTTTAAGGCTAGAAAAAAAAAAAAAACCACCCAAAAAAACCAGAGAGGTGATGCTCTGTGTATATTTTATGGTTTTTCTGTCCAATGACTCTAATGTCAAAATTGCTACAACCTTCTAAGAGAAATGCTAAATCATAATGTGGTAAGAAAGGCACCCTCGACAGGTCTGCAAATGACAGCTCTATAATTTCAGCATTATTTGAATACAATGTAGAAGTGCCTTATATGTTTAAGCAGCTTCATTTTGCATCTGCTTTTTAGAATAGTTGATTCATACTTGTCTGCACAGGCTTTCAATAGTTCTTCTTTTCTTTCTTATTCTCTTTGTCTACCCTTTTCTTTTTTTTTTTCCTTATTTTTCTTTCTTATTCCCTTGAATTCTTTTTGTATAGTATTTATTTAATCAGTGATGAGAGGGTCAGGCAGAGCATGTGTTATACTGAGTTGCAGTGTAACAAGTTGAATTTACCTCTGTGCTCATTGCAGCCATAGAGTAGAATAACTTGAATTACATGTGGATCTTTTGCTACCTACTTTCATACATATGCTAACATGCATTACTTTATTTGTGGCTCAAAAATTGCCATTATTATTTCTGAGAACTGAGCTTTATTTGATCTGTTTTAATATTTCTGCATTATTTTTCCCATTGTTGCTGAAGTCTGTATGGATTGGTTGAAGTCCTTAAAAACTTACAGTGATTCCTACTGAGAATATTTTATCAGGAGTTGGGGCTTCAAATCCTACTAAACCAAAAAAAAGTTTTATAGTTCTACTTCTTGGGTTTTGTTTTTTTCTTCTTTGCTGTGGTGTTTCTGCACCACTGTACTGACAACTGAGACACTGCCCTGTGTTTTCGGTGCCTCATACCAGATGCAACCAGTGAAAAATGAAATGCAGTGGTATGTACTGGGAAAAACAATGTATTTTGTGGAGTGACCACCCCAGCTAAAGTTGTGTATCGGATGTCAAGATCTAGGAGGCCTGGCTGCCAACTGAGCTGTGCCTTTAGGGCAACCCCTCAGAAGGACAAAGGCTGTGCCAGCCTGTAGCATGATGACACCACTGGAGGTGAAGTCTTTTTATTCCATTTAAAAAGACCCAGTGACAGTCCTTTGAATGAAAAATTTTCAGAGGATACAAAAAAGTTCTCAAATCAGTGTTCTTCAAAATTTAGCTTTCATTTCAAGACACCCTTTTTTTCTCTGTAGGTGTCCAGTTTATATAATTTCTCTCTTTTGAACTGTTCTGCCTGTGTTGATGCATTGTTTTCATGTCCTTAGAAGGAATTAATAAAAAGCTTGAAGCGTTGGTTCCATCTTTGCACCATCTTTCCTCTCCCTGTAGTGGTGTTTGCTGTTTTGGAGGGCACCATAGCACTGGGAAGGCTCCCTGGGGAGTGTGCTCATGCATGTGTGAACATTTCACAAAGTGTGAAATTTGTATGTGAAATTAAATAAGGTAGTGTGCAGCCCTGATATCACAGAATGGGTGGTGTCAAGGCTCTGAGATCAGCCTGGGTGGTGATTTCTGGGCTTGTGTGAAACAAAGAGCTCTTCAGATAGCACCATAGCATGTAAGGTTTATAGATGGATAGATAGAAAGGAATAGGTAATAACCATAAAACAGTATTATGAAAATATAAACCATAATTAGTGATAATGGCTTACTCAATTAAATACATTAAAGTATGGATGCAGAGTTTTGATGCATGGATGCTTTTGTCCAAGAGCATATGTGTGTTTATATACTGATCTAACAGTGATGTATAACTGACATTAAATACGCATCAAAGGATGAATACTCTGCCCTAATGTTAAATAGGTCTCTTTAGTGCTGTCTAGTTGTACAAATATATGGAAGAAGATAGTCCCTGTCCCCAAATTTCCTATCTAAAAAGAAAAACACAGATAATTTAACTGCACGTGTGCTTCAGGCAGCTCAAGGTTTTAAGTGAAGTGGGCCAGTTTAAGTCATACCCATGGATGCTCTGCTTTACCTGCTGAAGGACCTGATTGCCAGTGGAATGCCTCTGCTCCTAATTAATCTAGGAAGCCTAGTCTTGCAATTAAAATTCAGGTTCCCTGTTATGATTTCAGTGTCAGCAGCTTGGGGGGCTGTGTGGGAATAGTGCTCCTCTTCCTCTTTCTGCTGTCTTCAACAGAATTTCTGCTGCTCTCCTTTTCAATGATGAAAATAACCTCATTTTCTGACCTCCAAGCTTTGAGTGTGTTATTAAATAATCAGAGTCCTTTTAGTAGCTAGATGATTAAAAGAGGATTAGATTATGGTTAGTACCAAGGAGGGGGAAGTACTGAAACACATCTAAGTGCCATGTTTGCCCTAATAAGTGCCAATGCCATCACAATCCCTACTGGTGCTGGGGACTTACTACAGCCAATGTGCACCTGTAGCCTATCAGTGTGGAGGCCCAGCCTTGGTGGCTCTGTACTGATGACCTTCCTGTCACACACTCAGTAGAGGGTCTTATCAATATGAAAAAACAACTTGGGTTTATTTGCTTTCTCTCTTATGCTATGTTATGCCTATTGCTGACAATAAGAATTTGCCTTTTTTAATTTAAAGACCTGTTTAGTTCGGAAGCAAAGCAAGCTTTACCTAACTCTTGGATCCACCAGAACTTTTGGGATTTTTTTAAACTTCCTTTTTATTCTGAGGTAAACTTTACCTCAAGGGCAGAAATACTGATTGCTTTATACCCCAAACTTGGGCCTTCCTAATTCAGATTGGGGAAGTCATGTTCCAGGCTGTTGCTTTTCTAAAAATGGAACAGACACAGCAATTTACTTTCATAATATTCTTCACTCTGCGTCCTCCCCACATGGCCAGCATCTCCGGCCTTAAACATTCCAGTTGATATTTTCTCTGCCTGGTCTCAGGGCTACAGTGATATTAAAAAAGAAAAGTCCAAGTAAAATGAATTGTTCCTTATTAAGGTAGACTATATGGGGAGAGAGAAAAAAAAAAGACACCTTTTCCTTGGAATTTTAGCATAAGCACACAGTCAAAATGGCAGGGTCCATAAATGTCAGTGAGAATTTTATTGGCAGAAAGAGTTAAACATAAAGATATTCAGGTGCTATTGTCCTGCAGTGCATGAGCCCCGAATCATTTTAAACACGTGGGTAGCCAACCATATCTGCAGGATCATGAACTGGTTCCTCCATGATTTAATTAAAACTTTGAATAGATGGGGTATGCTCCATGTAAAGAGAGCTTCTAGATGCCTTCCTTCTTGAATACTTGGTATTTAAATCTGATGCTTTTGAAATGAAAAGAAAGATTTCCATAAAGCGAAATGGGTTCAAAAGTGGGTCTTAACATGAGATTACTGTTTTCATTAAGGACATTATGTCGCATCGTTCAACTCAATGTATTTTTTCCATCAACTTCATTAGATGCAAAATTGGCCCCTTAAAGCATATGCCTTGATAAGGCATTATGTCTTATGTGACTTCAGTAAAAAAGGGGAAAAAAACCCAGAACCATAAGATCCTTATCCTTGCTGTTTCTTATTTTTGTGACATGTTTCCTCTGATATTTCTGCATTTTGAATCATAAGGGCTCTATTCTCACTGGGCTCTTGTCCCATGTTAATCTGATATTCATATAATTTTGCTAGAAAAGAGCCTGTGAATGATCTCTCCCTTCTAATTTATTCAAGACTAAAATTCTGCTACTGGCAAACTTGCCTCCATAGTTCCCTTGTCTGTACAGTATAACCAGATGTTTTGTAGTTTGGGTCCCTCTGCACATCATTGAACAGACACAAGTACCTCTTTCCTGTAGATTTCTCCAAGAAGCCTCACAATGGAATACTTGAGGAATGTGTGAAAACAGGTCATAAACTGAGCTAAAATGAAATTTAAAAATACAGAAAGTACTTCTTAAAAAGCAGAAGAAAAATTGCAGACTTTTGCAGAGCAGATTGGACTGTCATTTGGGCCCTATGTGCATAATGGTGTGGTTGAAAAGCCTTGTAAATAGGAGTATATTCATTTAAACCAACTTCTAAATGAAGACATAAAATTATAGGAATAATGTGGAATTGGCTTTGAATCAGTAGTACTTCTTTAGCACCTATTAGCATATTCCCAGAACCACTGTCAGGGAGGGAAATGACTTCTAAAAAAGAAAACTGGGATAAAAAATCTATGAAGATTTAGAATGCAAAACTTTGCATTTGGTTTCAGTGCTTTGGTAGTCCATGCTTAAATATTTTAAATCTTCTGAAGTTTTGGGTTTGTTGTTCTGTCTAGTGTCACAGATGCATTTGTGGTAGAGGCATAGTTAATTTTTGTGCTGCTCTGGCTGGGCCAGCCATTCCTCCATGGAGTTTTTCAAAGCTTATTTCCATTCAAAGTGAAGTCCAGGGTAGTAGGAGACTATGATTCTTTCACTTAATAAATAAGGAAAAAAAAACCAAAAAACCCAAAACAAACACAAAAAAACCCCCAACCTCACACAAAAAAACACAAACCAAAAAACTCAATAAAACAACAAAAAAGTCCTAAAACAAAACAAAAAACCAAACCAAACCAAACAAAAAAAAGTGCTAGGCATGTGATACTTTTGAATACAGCCTGAATTTCCCCAAAGTTTGAGAGAATTTTAGTGGCAGGCTCTGAATTGTATCCATCTCTGCTTAAAATGAAGAACAGGAACTTACCGGCAATTTCTATACATCCTCTGAGCATAGAATTAATGATTCGATTAAAATGAGACATCCCTGACAAATTCTATAGTAATTAAACTACTTCATAAATTAAGACAAGCAAGCACATTTGTATAAACACTAGAATCACTGACCCAGTTATTTGGAATAAAGTTTTGTCCATTATAGTCTTCAATACCAAATGGATGAAAACAGAAATTTCTCAATATCCCAGAAAATAGTTTTTGGAACACTGGATGAATATTTTCAGACGATGGTGTGACATAGAGGAGTACTCTGTTCTCTGGTGCTCTAACCTGGTTTGAATGGTCTGCATCAATCCTTACATTTAATGACAGAAAACTCAGCTTAACCTTGCTGTAAACTAAGTATTTATACACATCAATGAGAGAAATAAAACACCTTATTGATTTTACATCTGCCTTCACCGTGGTAATTAAAATGTACTTTTGCAGCTTGCAGAATAGTAGTCTGTTTGTATTAGATCAAAGAAAAGCTCTGCCACAAACCTTATTTTGTATCCCTGTTGTCCCTTGAAAATTCTTAGATAAATGCAGAAGGATGAGCCCAGTCTTCATAAACTACCACACTTTAGCAAAAAGACACCCTTCGGACAAAGGAGATAATTGCTTGCAATGCTGTATTCCAGTAATTTCTAGGTCAAATTCAGTGTTGAATAACCCCAAAATTCAGCCTTCAGTATAGTTAATGGCCTTGCCTGGATATATGCTTTGTCAGGACTTTTCTGAGGAAAACTTCCTGCTGTAACTGTTCACAGGAGCGTCATCACGTCAGAAAACCTCTTCAGAAAAGCCCAACCCTTGAGAAGGGCACCGCAGACCTTCCAGTCCTACTGGATTTGGTGCTAGATCATCCCTTTCAGCTGTATGCTACTACTTGGCTGCTTTGGGCAGGATCTACTGGCTTCCTGGACATATGAGTCACATCTCATCTGGAGCCTGGTGCATTTGCAATTATTTCTGTTGGTGGATCTGGACTGTGGTCATGGACCTGACATTAATGTGCGGACATCAATAAGTACAGCCACTTAAACACCTGAGTGTGAGTGAGTTTTACACTGTCAGTCCAATCCTCTTGAGCTTTTTGACATAATTTCTACCCCAAAAATTGTCCACCTTTGGTCCTGATGAATCAGATGGTTTCCTAGGAGTACTTTGACTGAGTAATTTCAGTAATATTGGAATAATCTTCACCAGCATCTTGGTTTTGCATAAGTGTGTGTAAAGTCAAGCTTGTGGCAGCACAAAATTTTTTGAAAAACACATCTGTTTCCTTTGTTTTGGTTTTTTTTTTTTTTTTCTTTTTAACTTTTCTCAGGTTCTCCAGAGCTGAATGGCCACATGTTGTGTGTAATTTTCACCCATGGAATTGCTATTATTTTCTCATCTGTGTCTCCAGTGGTATGTCATGATCAGATAAGTCTCCTCAGGTAGTTCATGTACAGATCAGGCCTGTGGTTTATCCTGTGTCACACTAATGTTAATTACGTGCTTCAGCAGCCTCATGGTTTTAACACAGATTTAACTGAGCCCAAAGAAATACCTGACATTAAATTAAGCCTAACAGAATATTTTCAGTTTGATTCTCAAGACCCAAAAGTTTGGGAAAACTTGAAGTTTGTAGGAAGTAGATTTCTATCAGCACCTTTCCACTTTCCACTCCCAGTACAGGTTGATAGAGAGCTATCAACCAATTTAACCAGTGATTAATTTAGCTCCCCCTGTACATTTTATCCTTCTTCTGTCTGATTAGTTCAAGGTTTGAGATTTGAAATAAAGCCAAGATTTTATGTATGGAGCCCTCTTAATTACTTCCTCTCAATTTTTCTTTTTTTTTTTTTAATCATGTGGTAAGAAATGTGATGATATATATGTCTACTTAGTAACTCACTATAGAGGTATTTAAGCCAGGTCTAAAAGAGCTAGTTTGGTAGCGGAAGCAGTCTAGCCATAGCAACATAAGACAATTTATATAAACATACACTTATACACAAAAGTGTGAGCAATTCATAACATGCTATATATACATATACATATATGTATATATGTATGCATGCATGTGTGTGTAAGTATATGTGTATATATATATATATATATGTATGTGTATATTGTAAGGACTGCATGATGTATGCCTGTATACATACACATCTAAAAACCTTGCTAGTACAATTTAGCAAGTAACACATTTCAAAAGGAGAGAGAGGGGAAATAGAAACACAATTGTGATTAATCATGCTCATTATCAACTCAGACTTATGACCTGTATAAATTCTAGGGCATTTTTTTTGAAGTGTGTGTGTGGTGGTGGATGGGAGGAGGGGTGCATATGTGTGGAATGAGAAGATGAAAAATACACTCTTTTCTCTGCCAATAAAATGACCCTTCCACCCTCTCACTTTTCAGCCTTCCCTCCAAAAGTTAGGTGGATGTCTAAGGCTGGCTAAAGCCTTATTATTAAGTTAACTCTAGGTGGTTTCCATTAGCCTTACAGTACATGCCACTGAGCAGACATACAGTAACTGAATTGTTTCAACTTATCCAAATAACATTGAAATAGACTTAATTGTTGAACTGCAGGAAAGACCATGTGTCTCCAGAGACTATTAGTGTCATTTAAAAGGCTAAATGTATCATAAAACCTGTCTTTAACAGAATAAAATTGTACAGACCAACACAATTTTAGCTAATGTTTTCCACATTTCTTGTAAAAAAAGTCATTGGCTATAAAGGAAAGTTCATAACGTTTCTAGGAGTAGTTTCAGTGCAGCACTTCCCAACTAGTTTTAGACTAGTATCCTTTTTACTATTGCATAGCAATTTACTTTGAAAGTAGTCACAGCAAAACCTACAGGATTTACTTACGGAACACATTTCTATTTATCATGAGTAAAGAGAGGCTTTGGCACAGCAGAAGATTCAAGAAGCTTCTGATTTCAACAGATAAGCATTTTTCTCTCTGTCTTCCACAACATTTAAATTGAGCTTTGATTAGAGAATAATATGGTAATATTTCAGAGGAAAAGTAAAAGTGAAGGAATGCATTCTGATACAGGTTGTCAGTGAGATTTCCTTGCCATCAGTGCTTTAGTGCTTTGGCATTTTTTGATTTTTATTCTGGGAATTACCTCCTTTTTTTTATTCCAATGTTACATATTTTATTTTGTTGAGTCTGTTAATAAAATGATTTGGATAAGGAAAATGAGAAAGGTAGCAGAAAACAAACAAAATAGGAAAGCAGAAGAGCAGGGGCGGGGGGGGGAGTAGATAGGCCAAGGAAGAATGAATAAAAAATTATAAAATTGCTTTTATGCTATAAAAGAGCCAAAGAAGTATTTCTTCGGTCCAAAGAAGTTCAAAATATTAAGGGGAGAAGAGCTAGAAGGAGGACAAATAGCAAATCAACCTTCAATAGAAGGAGCAAATCTTTCTGTTTATCTCATATTTTCGCTGGAGTTTTATATCAACTCACAAGGAATCTGTTTAAAATAACTTCTGCTAACATTATTGTTCTTTTACAAGTTTTGTTTCTATGGAAATGAATGATGTAATTGATTCTTTCCATCACAATCACTTACTTTTTAACCTGAAGAAATCTTTTTCTTTTCCAGTTAGTCCTCTCCAATCTAGGGAACAAAAGATATGGTGTCTCTTTTTTTTTTTTTCTGGAAAACCTCAGAATCATGATATAATTACCTATGTAGGAACACCAGTGCCTTTCCTGAAAAAGTTAAGAATTTCTTGAAACGGCAGTTACTGTCAAGCTTTTCCCATTAGAGCTATGTGTGAATGGAAACAACTGTAATTTCTTCATTGCTTGCTATTAAAATGAACTTGAATCATGTAACTCTTTTGAAAAGGAGACATTATGATGACAAAAAATATTGGTTAAGTCTAGCCAGGGTTTGATTTATTTGGTTTTAGTCCTGCGATAAGGAGAGGGTATGTGCTAATGAAGCAGTTCCCGTTTACAGGGAAATTCATCCAGTAACAAGTCATAGAGCCACTAATTCTTTTTCATTCCCATTTTGGGAATTTACGTAGTGTCTGGTCTCCTGGCACTGCCCCTCAGCATGGCCCTGAATTCACCTGTAATGAAGGAAATCCCCAGTTGCACAAACCTACAGCATCTTTACCTTGAACTAAAAAGTCTCTTACTATTTCCAGGCTATCGATGGAACACTATTGCAAAAATCAGCCAACAGATGTTGCATTCAGAACTGTGTAAATAAATGTGAAGGGAGAACTCCCCACACCTCTGATGCAGCAAAGAGAACAGAATGACAGTGTTAATTTGAAATTTTAAGGAAGGATAATTTCACCAGTACATGCTAGACACAAATTAAAATATCTAATATGTGTCAATGCAGTATTTCTACTTCTGACTTGTAAACTTGTTCAATCTCCACTTTTTCACTTTGCCTTTCAGGCCTGAATGAATTTTAATACAATACCCACAAACTTTTCAAAAAAATATATTGCAGGAATATGATTTTTTAAAATGTGAATTGATTTTAAGACAGTCACCTATGAAGCAGATATGTACATCCCTTGGAGGATAGTGATTAAAGTCCTGAAGTTGGGTGGCATTGAAATATATTGAAATGATGATATAACAAACAAAAAAATGCTGTTTATAAATATGGATTTATTGGTATATATGAGACTCTGAATGCATTTTAATTCTATGAGCAAAGTAAAACTCACAGAAGACATTAAACATTATTTTTTTTCATTTAGCAGCTGAAAAAGAAGAAGCTTTTTTGATTTACCCAGGCTCATATGGGAAGAAACAGTAAAGCAAAGAATAGAAACAATCCACTTAGACACTCATTCCTACATTCTTCATAGATGACCTGAATTAGGACTTATTTTAGTATAGTAATGACAAATGTAATGTGCAAAACTAATGAAATTTAAATTAAAAAAGGAGTGACTTAACTGTCCCCTGACCTTTCCTGTCTCAATGAAGTCTCATTCTAATATAAAGTGATAATTGTCCGGTGTTGGTCTTGTCACTTTGCTCCTGATGGGAGTGAAAAGATGCAGCTAAACCTTCTAATTTCTAAATTCTGCAAAATTATGGTAGATAAGGTGCTGTAAGTACTGTTGAGAAGTAAGTAGGGTACTGGTAGAAAGAGCTAAAAAGATGCTCTTGGCAGGCTGTAAAACCACCTTCCCACCCTGCCCACTATCCAGTGTTCACTTGTGTGAGGGGTCCTATTTAAACTGTTGAGACCACTCAGCCTAAGTCCCAAAATCTTGTGGGATCAGTCCCTACCAAGATTACATACTTCTGCAGTCTTCATTGGGCATACAAGCTCTCTGATAATTACTGGAATAAAATCAAATAACAGATTTCTACATTTTAAGCACATGTCTTGAGCTGATTAACACAGGACCTAATTTGCTCTAATCAGCCCAAGGTGGATAGAATGTGAAACAGATGACTTTAGTTTTTAAGAACAGGTAATTCTGTTTATTTGTGGTGAATAATGACATTTTCCTACTGATGGGTAGTCACCTTGCACCTTAAATTGCATCAGGTCAATGCTGAGAGTAACTAGTGCAGCAAGTTTGAATTCCCCTGTACTGCGTATTAGGTAACTTTTCTGTCACTGCCAATTTAAACTAGACCCACATATGAAAAACAAAACATGGGTTCATGGTAAATATAGCAACTTTTAATATCCCCAGCTGGAGAGAAAGTTTCCACTAGTATAGTAGAAGAAAGCATGTAAGGGTCTGTAAAATATCCTCAAAAAGAGAATTTCAGAAAGGAGAAAATCTTTCCCTATACTTAGAATTATTAAAAGTACATACCTGGAAAACAAAACCTGTGAGTAAAGGGCTTAGCTGAAGCAATGTGTGATAAAAATTGAATTACTTCAAGGTTGAAAATGTGTCTGAAAACAAATTATTAATAACTGAGATTTGATTTGGTCAGTGTCTACATATGTAATTCATTCTTTAATTCTGAAGTGCCTTAAACCAGCAAAAATGGTGACTTCAGTGCAAGGGTCATTAACTAAAGTAAAATTTGAGTCAAGCATTTAAAATGTATCCATCTGAGACTACTGGCTAGTGCTCAAAACCAGAATCCTGAGCATCCCATAATGATATAAGAGTATATAAAGTAACAGCATTCAAGTTCTGAGAACCTCCTCTTTGCCCTTTCACTTCTGAAGGCTGGAAGCCAGAGTGATGGAAGCATGCTATTACATTAACACCCACTCCACCCCCAAACACACACTACTCACACTGGTTTATGCCTGTTGTACCCCTAAGTCCAAACCTCTGTTCCAGCACTTTTTTGCATTCTGACTGTTTGCAGTCTGCCAGGCTCTTTTGTTGGGAAGGAGTTAGGGATGTTGGGATAATGACATCAAAGCCAGAATTAGAGAGGCAGCCCTGGTGAGACCTTCAAAGAAAGAGAACTACTCAGCTGTAAAGGATAGACATGAGTCTGGGAGCCTTGATTCCCACACCAGCAAGAGCTTAAGGTCGCTTGCTTAAAGGCACAGCATAGAGGCACAGCCTCAAACTGGTAGAAATCAGGTAAAACTCCACATTTTCTTCAGGAAATAAGTCACTTGTTTACTTTTGCTTAGGCAAAGCTGAGCAGTTTTAAGTGTAGGGCAGAGATTCACTTTCTCCCTGACATATTTGCAAGAGGAAAATTGAAGTGACTTTTCTCCTTTCAGATAAATAGTGAAATGAATTCTTATTATCTAAGGCGATCTGTTCTTGTAACTCAGGGGGAAGATGCCACATTATTTTTTTTTAACAGGAGTAACCACTTTCTGGTACTTGGAGCCCAGCACTGCTAGCTCCTGCTCTCCTCAGAGGGTTTACAGTAATGTTTTTGCAAAACTCTTTTCTCAAGATTGAGCTGCAATTAGCATGGGCTTCAGTCAGTTCTGTGGAGATGTCACTCCACATAATGCTACAGGCTTCATGCTGCAACATGAAGATGTCACTTTAGATAGCACTGTGGGCTTGAAGCGGCAATCCAGAGATGTCACTTCTCTGTCATGAACTGCTGCAGGAGAATCTGTCCTTTCTGATGGAGCTGGCCTCATACTTCACAAATACCCTTTTGATGTCCCTCTCAGTGGGCTTGACATCACTCTAACAGCATGACAAGTTAAAACATGTCCTTGAGAACTCATGTTAACAAATGCAACGATGACCGTGACTACACAGTGTGCCTAGGCAGGAGCAAAGTGTTTTCTCAGTCACAGGAATACCTTACTCTAGTGAGAACTGACTCACAAGTTGTTGCAGGACACAACTTGTCTCTGTCTGCTATGACAGCAAGCCCGTGGTCATCACTGTGTCAGCTAGCATGGCTTCTCAAGGTCATGTTCCACGCTGCTGTAAATTCTAAAGGAAGATAAAGGACCACCAGGAATTTATTTTCTTTCTAGATACCACTTTGGCTCAGTTAACCTTTAGCAGTGGTCTCTCTTCTTAAGTGGCTAAAACAATAAAGAACAATGCCACAAAGCTGAGAGTATGAATCGTAAGTTTCAGGCCAGTCTAAATAGTTGAGTCTAGTTTTCCCTTCAATATTCTAAACATTATAAATGTTGATAAAAATGCGTATACAACTTGCTATATAAATTCTGAATTTCAACTATTACAGCACTTGTTGTGGTTGGAATAAGATTTTTAATGAAAAAATTGCCCAACATGATATTTTCCCAGTTAAATGCCATGTGTGATCCCACAAGTACAAATGACGTTTGGTAGTGTCCCCTTTTGTAATTGCTTTAAATTAAAAAGCAATTAGAAGCCCACTAATTTCAGACTAGACCCACTGGGTCAGGACTGAGATCACCAACAGAGCAGTTAGAAGGCATGCATTACACATGCCTCCCTCCACGTTTATATTGCAGGTAGGTCAGTAATTCCTACCACTGTCAGTGGCAGCCTTTTAAGGTGGCCCAAGGACACACACAGCATTCATTCATCCTTTGACAGGTGCTGGTACTGGGGAAAAGTTTGCCTTTGGTCTTTTTGCTTCTCATTGGTATAAGAATCCTGGGCCTTCATGGGGAGGTGAGACATTACTTTTTATCTTTTTTTTCTCTTTAATTAGAGTTGGGATTGAATGCATGAGAGATGGAATTTCTTGTTTGGACTTAGTTGTTTATTAATTTTTATCTATAGTACAGTGAGTGCTACAGCACTTCTAGCTAACACGCTAAAAATGAAGAAATGGCTGTGTATTTTGCTCGTTACAAGGTTTTTTAAGGCCTAATTGTGGGTGATGCTGGTGATGTGGGTGATGCAGGTGGGAGCGCTCTGGCTGCCCCGCTGAGCCCTGCACACCCCCTCACCCCACCTGGCTGCTGCTGCTGATCCACTGCCCGTGTGCTGATTGCAGAGAGTTTGTTTAAGCGGAGGAGAGAGGAATGATAATGAGATTGCTGAGCCCCGCTGATTGCTGAAGGGCGCTGGGGATGACCTGGCTCCCTCGGCCCATTGGCTGGGGTGGCCCTGGCTCCCCGGCACAGCTCCTGCCCAGGCACCACAGCAAACCCCGGCAGAGAACTTTCTTCACAGAAAAGGCACTTCTGGGCTTTTCCCAGAATACACTTTTTCTTGGCACAGCTTCCATTTTTTTCTCAGGGAAGCTGTTAAAACTTTTCCTGAAATGATCCTCCTCTGCCTTCTGGCTGAAGAGGATGACTGATGCCTTTTCTTCCCCAGTGCAATAGTACATCTGTGGAGTAGAGAGAGTAGGTAACCAGCTGTCATGTCAGGTTTCCTAAACATACTTGCATGTCATTTCTCACTTGTTCATCTGTATCAAAGCAGAGAGCCTCTGCTGCTAGCTCCGCTGCACATTAGGGCTAAAAATCATTTCATTAAGGCTGAAAAAAGTGGTTTATTTAAGTCAAAATCACTCTATTCCTGTATCTGTTATTTCTGCTTCTCTCTTCGACAGGCTGATCATAACACTTATCCTTCTCTCTTGCCTTGTTTTCTACATCAAAGATGCTAACTACTGTGTTCTTTAATTTAACAGCTTCTGCAGCACAAGAGAGAATAGACTCATTTTATGAATAGTGAATCCTTGTATGATGTCATCTTCACATAATCTCTGTTTTGCTGCTCTGAAATAGATTTTATTTCAGTAAATGTGCAGACCATTGCTACAGTGACACTGTACTGACTAAAGGAAGTGGTGTTACAAGTACAGTAATTCTATTTTAAAGCACACAACTGAAGTGTGGTCATTATTCTGTTCTTCTAGTTAACAGACAGCTCTTTGCTTCCTTTTTTTGGCCAGAAAGAATGGTTTTACCTGAGATCTCTTCAAGTGCAAACTCTAGGCATTACAGCCAAAACAGAGGCTCCGACACCCATGAATTATTGAATTATAGTTAAGAATCAAGATACACATTATAATATGGGCATAGTTAGAATTCCTATTTGCTTGCCTTGAACCTAACTAGAAGCATACTAAAATAGTGTAGCAAACAACATAAATACACATATATATATATAGATATAGTCAACATATATGGTTGTACAGCAAAACAATGTGCAGCAAGTGCTTCATTTAAGCATATGAACAATGTGTCCACCCAAGAGTAAACAAAAACTTGTGTGGTTGCAGGCAGGTGGGAAGTGTGGGAAAACATATAATCGACAACTGAAGAAACTGAAATTGCAAGACAAAGAACAAAAGGACAAGATAAGCACAAGGGACAGCAAACAGGCAGGATATCCTGCTGAATGCACAAGTATCAGGATGACTGCCAAAGCCAAAACAAAGATAAGCAGCACTGGAAGCAGAGGGAATACCTTTTCGGGAGAGAGGCAAGCTGCATAAAGTATCAGGCCTCCAGAGGAACTTTACCCATAAAACCTGGTCACCTTGACCTGCTCAACTATTGACCACCAGTACTGCATCCACTGATGCATTATCTCCTTAGTATTACATACTCATAGCTAATTCAGGATATAGTGGACTAGTAGATCTGTGTGTGTCAAGCTATTTGGTGATAATTTGTGACAGCTAACCATTGGCACATCTGTCATTAATGAATGCCAATCTACAAACTTTTATTTTAAAGTCGATTTATTAGTCTTCTAAATATTCCCACCACAGCAATTTCTAATTCTCTGACTCAGTTGCAATAATTTACCAAAAAAAAAAAATTAATCATGGTTACTACATTGAACAGCATGTTCATTTTGTATTTCACACTAGAAGAGGGCATAAGATGGGTGTCTCTCTCCTTCCTTGTGACAGAGCTAGAGGCTGGTCACTGCCAGCATCCGTGTGAAGCAGAATGTGTAGATATAAGCTCCTCATTGCTGACCAATAAAATACACTGCCTTGTGGAGTTACCTTGCTCATACAGCTTTGAAACACTCAAGGGAAATATGCCACTGCTGCAGAGATGAATGATGAAGCAGTTGGCTTCTGTTTATGTGAAGTTTTGATTTTTTTTAATAACTTTTTTTACTCTTTGAAGGTATGTAGGAATGTGTGCAAAATAACTACAGACTATAACATATCTAGAAGCCTCTGAAGTATTTGTTTAAATTTTAAATGCTGCATCTGCACTGCAGTTTCAGATATTAAACCCTGATGTATGTTTTGAATCCCCACAAATTATACAATTTCTTTTCCCTTCCTGCTGCTTCTCCTTTAATACTACTACTATCAGCAAGTTTTTTTATTGCTTATCAGGAGTAATACTGACTTCATCTGCAAGATTCAGGCTAGTCACAAGTTACCTCATCATTAAGAAAAGCATTCTCTATGTTCATTAACAAAAGAATAGTAGCAAGGGTTCATGTAACCTTCACTATAATTTTGCTTTCTCCTCTTTCTTGTTTTATACCATCCTTTTAAACTATTAGTCAAGATCCTCACCTGATATAAAGTGATGTCACCCCACTGAAATTTTGACTAACACAAGGCTCAGAAATGTTCTTCCTTCAGATCTTCATGGACAAGCCTAGATTTGTAGCTAAATGATTGTCAGCGCTTAACATGAAAACATATGAGATCTAAATGAAAACATTAAAACGCTCAGATAACATGAGTTTGTCCTGCTTCCCTGATTTGAAGAATGTAGAAGTTTTAGTCATGCTGTACTGGCATCAGTACTATTGTGTGAAGATATATAGACGTACTATCATGTTCATGTCAATCAATTTTTAATTATTGCTGTTACTTTTTTTTCCCCTTGTTTTCTTTTTGGTGATAGATTACCTTGATGCAGTATTCATGACTTGGAAACTGCAAGTCTCTCTGAGAATTGATCCACAGGAGCTGCAATAATTCTGCAACCAGGTACAAAACATGCTAAATGCTGTGAAATGTTCCAGTCTTTGGTCCTTCTGTGTAATTGAACCCCTGAGCTGTCCCAAATGTTTGCAATGGCCAGAAATAACTGGAGCAAGAAAGGCTGAGAGAGGGACAACCGTCATGGCACTTTTTCGTTCAAATTTCTACGAAGAGGCTACAGCACCATTCCTCATGGACATGGATTTGCCCGTGGGTCTGTGCAAAAGTTATGGGCTGGGCTTGTGTCATCCAACACTGCTAGATTCGGGTTGGCATTAGAAATATAACTAAAACAAAATTACTTTCTGGTCTAGAGTTAATCAGTTATGTCTAGTCTGGAAAATTTGACACATTTAGGAATATTCTTTGGCATGAAGCAGGGTGTCACAGCCTCTGTAACTGTTAGTGAACTGTCTACTAGAGAACTCCGACATGAATTATGGCACAAGGTCCTTGGAGAGAAAACAACGCTTGGAAAAGGCTAAGGGGATTCTGGCTACTTGGGACAGGCCACTCTTAGCCCAGCAGCTACCAGTGCAGCCTTAATAATACAATAGCTTCAGGGGGAGAAATTTTTAAATTATTTTGATATTGCAGCTTTCTGTGATATTAAAACCAATGATATTGCTATATGCAACAACAGATGCCAAGTGCTTGAAAGAAACAGCTTCCAATGACTCAATAATCATACCACCCTGTGGTATGTCCTACTGTGTATAAGTTTTCACATTTGCCTTCTTGCCAGAGTTTCTACATATTCAACTGAATGACATCATGGACACTAGATTTTTTTTTTCTAGTATCTCAGACTCATGAGAGGAAGAAAAATTATGATATTGATACTGACTGGGGTTTTTTGAAAGGACTTTTAAAATGTGGTTACTTTTCTCAATGGTGCTGTATACTTAAGCTGAAGAAAGTGAAACAAGGCAACAAATGTTATGAAACACAAAAAGTAACATCTGTTATTATGCTAAAATCCTTTAACAAAGGAAGGCAGACCTCTATGTATGCAAAATGTTTCTAGAACATATATAATGCGAGGGTTTTGTACTTTGTGCTTGATTATACAGTCAAGAAATAACTGAGATTAACAAGAAACCATGCTTGTTCAATTAATATCTCCAAGTATTTTCCTGATCTCTGGACTGCAATTCAACTATTAAGATGACAATTTGTTTGTGTTTCTTTGTTTCCAAGCAATATCGACTCCCAAGTAAAGAAGTAGAATTTTAGGGGAAATTATCTCAGATTTATTTTACATATCCCTTACCTTTTTTGCTTCTGTATTTCATTTATGCAAAATATTAAATTGATTAGTGATGGGCTAAACAGAATGCAAAATCCACTTTTAATTCCAATGAATATGAATTTGATATTTTTTAGTTGACATTTCCCTGGATTGGAAGAGAAAATATATTAACAAAATGATGTGACTATTGTAGTATCATCATAGGGTCTAAGTTATACTAAGGGAGGCAGTTTATAAACATGTAATTGAGTGACAGACTTTCTCCTTATGGGTTACAAACTACACATTAGACAAGATGACAACCATTTGCTACAAGAAATAGACCAGACAAGTGTTTGCTATCAATTGGTTTAATGTTGCAATTCTTATTCAGCAAAACTTCCATCAAAATGAAAAATTCAGAGAAGTATTGTCTGATGAAGGTGTGGGAGAACAAGTGGTTTTTAAATTTGAGAATCACTAAGAAGCAAAGGCAACCATCTTTATCTTGCCAGGGAATAAGGTTCTGTTATGAGAAAATAGCTAGTTTTGACTCTTGACCAGCAGTATTTTCATGTCTTTTGATGTGTCAAGAGCATCTGGAATCTTGGCTTACTCTCCAAAGAGAATTTTTTCTATTATTGCCACTGTTCTTCTTCTAGCAAAATTGAACTTAATTTCATTTTTTACTTAGTTTATCAATTAGACATATTTGTGATATAATGTCCTTTATAATTACTAAAGCATGAGATTTTTCATAGAATCATAGAATTGTTCAGATTGGAAAAGACCTTTAAGACTATTAAGTCCAACCATTGAGTCCAGCACTGCCATGTCCACCACTAAACCATGTCTCTGAGTGCCATATCTACACATCTTTTAAATACCTCCAGGCATGGTAACTCCATCACTTCCCTCGGCAGCCTGTTCCAGTGTCTGACAACACATTCAGTAAAGAAATTTACCCTAATATCCAGCCTAAAACTCCCCTGGTGCAACTTGAGGCCATTTCCTCTTGCCTATCACTTGTTAACTGGGAGAAGAGACCAAACCCCACCTGAATGCAATGTCCTTTCAGTTCCTTGTAGAGGGCAATAAAGTCTCTCTTGAGAATCCTTTTCTTCAGACTAAACAACCCCATAAGACTTGTGCTCCAGACCCTTCATCAGCTCTGTTGCCCTTCCCTGGACTCATGCCAGCACCTCAGTGTCTTTGTTGATATGAGTGGATCAAATTTGAACACAGGATTCAAGGTGTGGCCTCAGCAGTGCCGAGTACAGGAGGACAATCCCTGCCCTGCTCCTGCTGGCCGCACTATTCCCCATACAGGCCAGGAAGCCATTGGCCTCCTTGGCCACTTGGGCACACACACTGGTTCGTGTTCAGCCACTGTCAATCAGCAGCCCCAGGTCATTTTCCACCAGAAGCTTTCCAGCCACTCCCCCCCCCAGTCCTGTAGCTATGCCTGAGGTTGTTGTGACCCAAAGGCAGGACCCAGCACTGGACTTGTTGAACGTCACACAGTTGGCCCCAACTCATTGATCCATCCTGTCCAGAGCCCTCTCAGAGCCTTCCTGCCCTCCAGCAGATCAACACTCCTGCTCAACTTGGTGTCATCTGTGAACTTACTGAGAGAGCTCTAAACTCTCCAAAGGTGAACTTTCCGTCACATATTTTTAAACTTTCAGAGATAGGGACAACTTTGATTATATTTAAAGTAAGTCATTGACATATTTCCCACTACAATAAACCTGACTCCTCTGCCAAATTTAAAATTATTTTGAAAATTCAGTAGTTTTAATCTCTTTGGTTAATATAATTTTATTTCATGTACAAGTAGGTTGCACTGTGTTTGCTGTGCATTCTTGGATACCTGCCAGTCTCTCTCAGTAGAACTCCTGTGATCTTAATCAGAATTTACAACTTATTCCTCATGTCCAGTTTCTCACTTTATTGAGCTTATTTTTTTGATGAAAAAAAAAAGTTAGAAAAAGACAAAATTTCCTGAGTTACGATCTTCTGCAGACAGTAATACATATTTTTAGATTACACTTTATTGCCCTGATCGAAGAGATTTTAAAAGTGTAGGAATATAGTGTAGCCTTATCTTGCCAGTACAGAAATTAATTAATTACTATAAACCAAGGTACTCTTTACTATATTAAAGAAACTTCCAATTTCAGCTTGAGATACAAATTATTAAAGAATTATTTAAATGAGGTTTCAGATTTTTCATGCTTGGACATTATTATCCATTTTATGATAAATTATTTTTTTTCTTAAAGGCTTAATTGTTTTAACCAAATTACCTGAAAAGCTTGGTTTTAATTACAAACATGATGCTTCTAAACCCCATAATGGTTCAAAAGCTTGATGACATGACACATAAAAGTTAGAATTCCACACAACAGGAAAAGTAACACAATACTGCTTTTAAAATAATGTGATTCTAAGTCAGTGTCTTGATTTGTAAACATATATGTTAGTCAATACTGAATCTCCAATCTATCCTGGAGCAGCTCTGATACCATTTAATTTTTAAAATCAAATTTTCCAGCTTGACAAATATTTTTCTTCCATTCTGCTATATGAAAGAACCACACCCACAAAACATTTTATAACATGAGCAAAATAGTGAAACTGCATGCAATGCTGACAAAAACCATGCAACAATTTATATAAAACAATTTTTTCTTTCTTTCTTTCTTTTTTTTTTTTTACTACGTATAGAATTATGGAGTTTTGTTTAAATAAGGATAATAGATAAACATGTTTGACATGGATGTATCATCCTTTTTTGTTTAAATTGGCTGTACCTGCCAAAGGTCTGTGCAGGAACACAGCAAGTTTTATACAGTTGGATGGAAAGCGACTCTAGACACTGGCGACAGAAGAATCCGTTGTGTTCATTGGCCAGTGTAGTCCTTTGGTGACAGGGAATATTGCAGATTAGTATTGGGAAAGCTTTCACCTACTGGATTGGAGTTGAGAGAGTATCACACTTGCAAAAATTTAGCTTTTGACATTAAATTGTGGACTTGTGATTTAATGACAGAGAGGGCTGATTTATTTTAATTTTTTCATAATCCAGTATGAAGGATCAAAATCTACCCCTTGTACTTAGTAAGACTTCACATTTTTTCCTGTATCATTTTAGCTTCCAAATGGATGATAAGATTTAGCTGGTTGGATTTACCTGCTGACTTCATGGATTAGCTGCCAGATGACTGTCACCTTCCCTTGCAAAACTCTTGTGTACCTATTTTGGCTTTGAGTTTTGTCAATACTGATAGTAGTTCCATGACAATAAGTTTTGAGCAGCAACTTTCATGTTCAATTTTTGTCCTAATAGATGTAGCTTTGGAAATATTATTTGAAAGCTGATGGGCTGGGTGCTGGCAGAACAGCCTTTCTGGTTCTGCATTTAGTCAATTTTACTAAAGATTTTTAAATTTTTTCATTGAAGGAGAACCATCAGCCTCCCACATAAAACTGCAGTTTACTACTACTAGTAAATTAGTAGTTTAGTACTACTCCCACTACAATTGCACACAGATAACTCCCAGGCTAGTAAAGGCTGGAGGTAGAGATAATAGCAGTAAGTTCCACTCATACTTTTTCTGTCTTATGTAGTCCTATTTTATAGTGTCTTCTGTCTCTTGGAAAAACCTACCACTGGCATTTAATGTAAGAGTCAAACATATTTTCTTTTGGAAGTGAATCTTGAAATCTTGCTTCTTCGAAGATAACTAGATTAAAAAATAGATTAATGTTGGAGCTGAAAAGTTGCTAGGTCTCAGCTAGAAAGGCTTTTTTAGGATTTCATGTTTCACACATATTTTGTAACTTTTAGGCATTGTTGAAATACCCTTCATAATGAACCACTTGTCTCGCAGTCTTTCATTCTTGTCTCTTTGACTTACTCTGTGAGTATCCTTCCTCACTGATTATTTACTGATTATTTGAATGGAAGGAACAAACTGTGTTTAATTGTGAAGTTTTGAGAGGACTTAGTGGGTAAGAAGACTCCGACTCTGATGGGAGAATTAAGAAGTCAGAGTAAAGGAGGTGGTGAGACAACTGCACATCTGTTTTTGCAGTGGACCTTGTTTTTTTTTTCTCACCAGAGCATTGCCATCCTCACCATACAACTGATTCAGCTCTCAGAAAGTTTGATTTTCTGCTGAATAAGGTCCAGACACTTTGGATTGTGTTGGTTAGATTTTTCATTTCCTTACTTGGACAAAGATATACAATGTTTAGGGATTAAGTTTTTCCGATTTCAATTGCAACCTATATACTTCATTGCCTAAGTGCTACTTTAGCATCAATTGCTAGAATATAAATAAAAAGAACCACTTTCTATTTGTTCATCTAAGACCTTGAAAAGCAGTAAATCAAAATCCTTTCGTGGTCTACCTTCAGTTCTCATGACAGGACCAATACATTTGGACTGCTGCAACTTATTTGGATGATGTTTATCAAGATGGTGGCTTTAAAACACATAGCAGCTTTTTACAGCAAATCTGATTACTATTTTATGTGTCTAACCCTATAGCAAAGAGGACTTTAAACATTTCCCCCTTCCAAGCAAGCTTACTCCACAATTCAGGGACAGTCTCTGTGTTCCTGGAAACAATTTAGACGGGCAGAAAAAGAGAGATTTTGTCTCTGCTAGCCTTTCCCCAGCAAAGTGAACTCCAGTTTCTACCTGCTCTTGAGGGGTCAGTGAGAGAGAGAGAGCAGGACATACAAAATAACAATGTTTCCCATCCCAGGAAATTAAGCAACATGCACTATTTCCTCTCTGAGGAAAATAATCAACACTGTAGAAGATTGACAGCTGTGATTAACTTTTTTTGCCAAAAAGCCTAATTTTGCCACTCTGTGTAGACTGAGTAGAATGGAAATAGCTGTCCCAGGTGAAGACCCAAGGACTTTAGGAAACAGGAAAGGAGGCTTTTGGTACATAAACATATCTTCTAGTAGAAGCCATGGTAAAAAAAATAGAATTTGCATTTTGTCAAACACAAAGCAGAGTTTCCTTAATGCACCACAGAGAAAGCTCAGGCTACATTATTGCATCTAAGAGTTAAATGGTGATAAATCTTTGAACCTTGGAACTGTTTAATTTTCATTCTGGCCTTTTCAGCTAGTCCCCTTGCTTTTATTTTTTAAGGCATAACTTTGATTGCAAGTTAAATCTTTGAAAATATGTCTGTGAATTTCATCTCTTAGACATGTAATTAATCTTCATATAGCTTTGGTAGTAATGCAAACACACCTGTAGGATGTTTTCCATTGAAAACACAAGGAGAGAACCTGTAATAAATCTGAGAGTGATAGCTTTATTGTGACTGACAGAGCTGCTGGAGGCCTCTTCTTTATGAGTATAATTTGGGAGTATATAAAGGAGAGATTGATTTCCACAGACCACTCTCTTTTCCTTAGTATTTATTCTTAGTCTGTATAACCCACTCTAATTTTTATTTTACAGAAAGACCTAACACATGTGACATGATTAAACCAATGCATATTGCATTTCTATGAGTCAGCACGGGCCAATTTAAGCACAATTTAATTTTGTACTTTGCAAGCCCCATGACCGAGTGCTGTGCATGATTTATCAGGGAGTTGCAGCTCTCTTCCTTGTCAAGACTTGTTCTTCTGGATCCTTTGGAAACAACAGTTTAACCTTTTGAACAGAGCCAGTACCTTCTAGCAGGCAAAGATGAAGTGCTTTGAGAAAGAGGCTATGGGAGTAATGAGATGTGACTGTGAGATGAGTCTTGCTTGACAAGGTACAACAAACCTCACATCTCATGCTAAGAAGTGGCTGTCACTTTGATCTGCATGAAGCTTAGTGCTCCGTGGATTTGAGCCACTGTATGTGTGTTGAGTCAAATCTTTCTGTTAAAAAAAAAGTTCTCTCGATGTCCACAGGGCCACCCAGGAAGTGCAAAAGCAAGAAGCTGACTCCTTGACTAACCCTCATAGCATTCACTTGGTACATAACAATAACACTTTTACTTAGAGGGAAATTGAAAACTAACATTTTAAATAACTTGATTAATGCGTCCTTGCCTTAAGTTTCGCCTCTTGCGCCATGCTGCCTCTAGGACACTTTTTCTTTTTTACAAATCACATCCCCTTGGAAATCTACAATTAGCAGTTTTCTTAAATACCCCTCTGTTATGAACTGTGATTCTTTCTTACTTATTTATTCTGTAGGATGACTAGGCAGTAATTCTGTGTGGGACAGAGAAAGTGAGTATTGATGGGAGTTCACCAAATACAGCAAATGAAAAATTTATGGAAATGAGAGGCCCTATAGAACAAAGAGCATCTTTCTACTTGCTTGTGCTGCTTTATTCTTGCCCAAATCCACAATAGGACCTTTTATCTGCTGCTTCTTTTATTTAAAATCAAAACAAAATGAGGAGAACACAGCTTGACCACAGCCGAGATATGTCTTCATTTGAGGTCATCACATTTCAGTGCTGCGTCAAAAAATGTGTTACAGACAGAAAGATATTCAGTCTAGCTGAAGTAAAGACACTACACTGCCAATAATTGTCTTCTGTAATAGTCACACTGAAAGTATTAATTAAAGGAGAAGTTGGGTGTTTTTTTAAAGTGTGATGTAATTCATTGCCAGCTGGCTGACCAAGAGCCTGGGGTAGGTTATATTTGTCTCTCTCAGAATAAGAAGAACAGATCTTTTATTTTTCTTTCTTAAAACCCTCTATGCTTGACTGTACCAGACCAGGCAGATTGCTCGAAGTGACTGGCTGCCAATGTAATTTGTGTTGGTAAATAAATATAAAATGTTGGGATCTTTCAAAGATGGGATCAGGAGGCAATGACTGATGCCAAGCAGAGTGCACTCATTTCCTGAGAAACAAAACTGCTCCATCAGCTCACCTTAAGCTTGATTTCCACAAACTCCATTTGTTCTGTCTCTTCATAAAAAAGCTGTTAAACTGAAAAATCTCCTATGTCTATTGTGTAATGTCAGGCTCACCTGGCTCCTTCATGCAGCCTGAATAAAGGGCTATCCTTTGCCCTGTCCCATAAGGCTTGCTTTGTGTCTTCCTGTCAACCAGCCTACCAATGCTTGTTAGTGTATGTGCTAGCTGTGGCTGGGATAGAGTTAATTTTCTTCGCAGTAGCTATTGTGGGGATATATTTTGGATTGGATTTCTGCTGATAACAGTATTGATAGCCACAAGGATGCTTTCATTACTGCTGACCAGAGCTAACAGAGTGCTAAGACCTTTTCTGTTCCTCACACCACCTCACTTATGAGTGGGCTGGAGGTACACGAGGTGTTGGGAAGAGACATAGCCAGGACATCTGAATGAAACTGACTCAAGGGATATGTCATACCATATGGCATCATGTTCAATATATGAAGCTGGGGGAAGAAGAAGGAAGTGGGGATGTTTGAATAGATGGCATCTAACTTCCCAAGTCACTGTGATGGAGTGCAGCTTTCCTGGGGATGGTTGAACATCTGCCTGTCCATGGGAAGTGGTAAATTATTTCCTTAGGTTGCTTTGCTTGTGCCAGTGGCATTTGCTTTACCTATTAAGCTGTCTTTATCTCAACCCATGAGTTTTCTCAGTTTTACCCTCCTGGTTCTCTCCCTCATCACACTGTGGGGAGTGACTGAGTGGTTGTGAGGTGCTGAGCTGACAGCTGGGGTTAAACCACGATAGCATAGTGGAAGGAGGTGGAGCAAGGACATAGCTGATACAGGTGTGATAAATTCAAATAGTGAGACACATAATACATGTGGACTTGGGAAAAACAGCTGAGACTCTGGTGCAAAGATTTCAAATTTGTTCAGTTCTCCCAGAGGAGAGAATTATGGCACAGCAGAAGGCAACATCTCCCAGGCCTGAGGAAGGCAGCACTACTTCAGAAGTGGGTATCACCTGATAAAAAGAGGTGTAGATATACCTGCTGTTTCCTCATCCCTGCAAAAGGCTAGGAAAAGGTGCAGTAAAGTCTTGCCCATTGTTGGTAGTAATAAGTTAGTCTCCTATTGCACTCTACTTCACTAGGGAACTCAAACTGTCTTTTCCTACATCACGGGGATGATTGACGCTAAATTGAGAATTGCTGTTAAGACAGACATGCAGAAACAGAAAAAAAACCAAACAAACAAAAAACAAAAAAAAACAAACAAAAAACCCCCGCTTATTTTGTGGAACCATTCAGAAAGGGGAAAATCCTTTGTAGGAAGGAATAAACTCCACTAAAAGCAAACCACTATGCAGTTCAATAAAAGGTTGCCCTCTCCAGTCAAACAGATACAATTTGCCACAGTGTATAAAGAGGATCTTTTTCAATTTAGCTATTTCCATTAATGTATGAACCACTGATCAATAGTAGACATCGCTTAGCTTTTCAGGTCATGAGAAACAACTCACTGGCAAGCATTGTACTTCTAGGAGACAAAGTCGGTGGGGTAAATATATGACCATGCAAAAAAATTGAATACTTTCCATGGAAGCTGAGGACCAAATTAATAATTCTTCTTTATTGTGTCAAAGGTATAAAGATTCAGGACTATTCCAAAGGCTGTGAATTTCTGGGCAGCTATATCAATGTGGTTCTTGAATACATCCAGAGACCTCTGGAGAAGGAAACAGACCTTGGGTTGAGCATCACCTGCCCTTGTAGACTTGCAGGGTCTAGCAAATTTCACATGTAAGGAGGATCTGGGTAAATAGACTACAAAACCACAGTCAGGAAACTACATGACAAAATCATAATTTGTAATTTCTGATTGCTTTTTGTTAGAGCAGCTTTCTGAGGCCTCAACTATCAACACATCTCCATCATATCCAGCACTGAACATATTTGTAATTGGACACTGTTCTTGTTGTGCAGTCTATAGCAATAAAGGCAAGTAATATATTAGCTGTTATACAGATGGAGGACTGGGAGATTAAATATCTTGTCCAGGGTCAAAAAGGAAATGTGTGACAGGTCTGGGACTTGTGAACCTGGAAATGTCGAGTTGAAGGCCTCAGCTGTGGGCTGTATATTTACCCTTGAGTGTTAGCTGACTGCACATTTAACAAAACACTCCAAAGGACACCAGTATGTTATTGCTTCTACTGGAAAATGACTGGACAACCATGCTTCTTCTGACAAGTGGCCAAATCTTGCCTGGGCAAACTATTCAGTTTTGATAAATTGCATTAAGTAATTTGAAAAATAGATTGTTTACTCTTCTGAGTATGCTTACATAGATTCTTCACAGAACACACTATGTCTCTTTCTTGTAAATATTAATAAATAATGTTTTTAAAATTTCACTTAGGAGCAATCACAGGCGAGAAATAACCATGACTGCAAAGCCTGAGCTACTAACTCAGTTCAATGTTATCAGAAGAGTTTTTGTCAACACTGAGTTCAGGCAGTTAAAGAAGATGGACTAAGTATAGCAGGGATTTTGCCTTATCTGAACTACAGAGCCTCTCTTATAGCTTAGTAAAAGAAGAAATGCTTTGGGAATCAATGACCCAGGTTGTGGCTCCATTGGTAGTTTGGCCCAATTTTAATTAGCTGATAATGTGTGCACTATCGTTTGCAAATAAAGGGTATAATGATTTTAGATGGATGTTGCTATAAAGCCCCCAAATTTTACTTGTGCACTGTCCAACATTAAGCCTTCTGGTCTCTTCTGGGTCATCTCCACTTCTAGTGGGAATCCTGAAAGGGTGTTCAGGTTTGAATGCAGCAGAGATGCTGAGCGAGGAGCTTTTCTGACTGGTGCTGTGCTGCAGTGGCTTCTGACAGCAGGATACCCAAACTCTCCCTGTAATTAACTGTGTACTGAGGGTCCATTAGAAAGGCGTGTGATGACCCTAGGCCATGAATTTCTGGCTTTACCATGGCCCTGGAAATATCAGGTTAGCCATGAAATAATTTCAGTTTACACCATGTGACTAAAATTGAGGCAAACCTTTTAATACTCTGAGTAGAGGGGTAGGAGGTCAAAGAAGATAGCATAGATGATGCTTTTTCGGAGTCTGATTAATGCTTTTCCATGTAGGAAAAAAAAATCAGAACACATGAAATTACTAAATTCTTGTTAGTCATTTCATAGTTGCTTTCTTCTGTAGTGTGATTGTCTCTTTTTTTTGTGCAAAAAATGAGGAAGTCTATAATTTGATATTCTTAACTGGGATTTGCATCTTATTTAAGTTATTTTGCTATTTAACAGAGGTACAATACAGAAGTTCCTGGAGGAAAAAGGAAACCCAAAACTCTCCAGAAAGACAAATATAGGCAAATCTAACATGCATGAGTTAAAACCTATTTTTAGGTTTTAGGTCCTCCACTAAATCTATTTTTTTGAAAATGAAGAGAGTGCATATATGTCTATGTGTGCATTAAGAAGGTCCTATTTCTTTTCTTAGCAACTTCTGAGAAATGTAGAACAACTCAGGTTGGAGAGAAACTCATAGGATTGTCTGGTCCAAACTTTCATACAAAAGAGAATCGAGATCATCTAGTATCCTGTCCAATTGCACCTTGGAAACTTCCAGTCATAGGAACTCTACCACATATCTGGGAAAAAATGCTTTATGAAAAATGCAATCAAATGCATTTAAAAATCCCTGTTTACCAGTAACACATCTGAACAAAAAGGGAATAAAAGTGAAATGCCAAGGGAGATCTGGATCTGATTGAACATAATGATCCTCACGCTAAGGAACAGAGAAGATTTAGCATAATATATTATCAGTGCTAGGGGACCTTACCTTCCTCAAGGTATCTCCTTGTTTCCTCTCTCCACTCTTAAGTTTCAATTTGTGCTTACTTTAGAGGATTTTCTGTCTCTCAGAAAGGCAAAGTGGCCTTCTTGTTCCCCTATGATCAGGTTGCACACAAAACTTAACTAGGTGGTTTACCAAGTCCTGTGGGACTGCTCCTCACAGAAGAAAACCAAATTCTGAGTTAATGCTGTTGGGACTTGCGGCCCTAAACAGCTCATTGTCAGACTGATCTGCTCCTAAAATCCCCAAATGGGTTTGGGAAGCCCCTTTGAGTGTTTAATGATAATGTGGTTTTCCTCTTTCATTAACTTTTGTGTACAAACAGCTATCATGCTCACTGGATACTAAGCACTTTACTGCCCATCTACACCCACTGTCAATGCTACTTAAGGCTAATCACATACTAACTGCATCTCCCAGTGACAAAGCTGCATCCCCACTCTGTCTGTATTGATCTCCCATCAGTCATTTGTAAGTGACCGGGCTAGACATGGGGCCTTGGGCATTTTTCCAATACAAAAGCCACTTAACATTAAAATTGCAGGATCTCTTTTGGCCATTTTACAAGTCTTTATCAAAAGCATATAAAAACCTACCTTTAATCATAACTACTCAATGAATTTTTTTCACCTTTGACCATTGACCCCTTTAAGATAATGAGAGCATTTATGCACCAGACTGCCCTTCTTGAAGTTTTATTCATTGCCTGAGAGGGCCACTAGAAGCAGTGGCAAAATGCTGGAAAGGAAATCCTTTTGCAGGAGTGTTTGTTTCATTTTAACAAGAGTATTGCTAAAAAGGGTCATTATTAAAGAGGGTCATTATTTCAGTTATTTATATGCCCTTTGGGTCATGTGCCCATCACTTTACCTCATTCAGATGAGCAGTCAGTAGGGCTGCCTTTCTGTTCCCAGTCCTTTGCCATGTGCCCTTGTACTTCTTGGCATGGAGACTGTGTTTGTTTTGCATGTCTATGTGAAAAGCCAAACTAGTACAAATTCTTTTACTCAATCGCTGCCACATACGAACACTGAATATATAATTTCAGACACTCTGTGGTTGTTGGATCTTGTTCAGGAGGTTAGATGAGAATTTTGATTGCATAATTCTTCCATCCTTTCTTTTCTGCACTGTTTCAAGTTCTCCCTAATTTGAGGATACATCTATGGCTTCAGAACAAGCTTAACAACTGTCTTTTTTTGAAATTCAGTACTTGGTACAACTAAGAATTTAGTACAACTAAATCAGCTTGTAACATAGTTTGGCTATGCTCGAGTAGCAACTATTTTAAAAATCACTCTGGTTGTGTGCAAGGCTGTTCACACTGGCCTGTGGAAATCATTAAAAATACTTGTGGTGAAAATCTACACTATTTGCATATAAACCTGTAAGGTCTCCTCCTTCCTAGAACTCCAACTTGCTTTATTTGTTGGACTTTGAAACTTTAAACATTTCACAGACAAGTCTGACTTTATTCCCATAAGAGGATTCATCAGTGCATTTGAAGGGCCATATGTTGAGTTGACACTATCAACTATAGGCAATATGCCAACGAAGTACTCAGGCAGGCAGCTCTTCCTGAGCTCCATACTATTTTTTTTTTGACTATCTATTTTGATTTGTGTCTCACGTAATGCATCAATTACATATATAAGGAGAATTTCTCCACAGGATGTTAATGGAGTAGTGTATAGTAAAAGGTCAAAAGCACTGTGACTGATCCTCCCAGAATAACATCCAGAAAAAGCTTTCCTAAAAAAGACAAAGTATTTATAGTAATGATAGCAAAATACAAATGTCACTTTGGAGTCTATTTGTCTAAATAAATGGCTGTCAGCATTTTTCACTCTATGTGTTACTTCTTAGGACTAAGACCAGCCCGTCTGCTCCAAATTTCACAGATTTTCTACACATGGCATCTTTGGCTTTATATAAAAACAGGTCTGATAGAATGCTGGGATAGTATAAAGGAAGCAAGATTAAAATGAACTCACCTAATGTGATGTGTTAGCTTCTTGTTGCATCGTTTTGTGTCTGGCAGTGTCACTGCTATACACTGGCAATATTGTGCTAGTAAATTCAATCATGCCAGTGGCCAAAGACAGAACAAGTGAGGTGCTCTCAGCACCCCTGCCAAACACCAGATTTGGTGGAAATATGTGTGTGACTTGAACTAGTGTTTCTGTTCCCTTAGCACCCTCAGAGAAACCGGTGCTGAAAAATGATTATGGTTGTAATCATATTGTACATGCTTCACCTGGTGATAAAAGGGACTCTGTGATGGGACATTAACAGCCTTGGATCACCCTCCCCGAGGTGTTGGACTGAAGCATGCCAGGTGGACTGAATCTTGTGCCTAACTTTGCTATTTTGGACAGTAACTTTGAAATTTCACGATGGACAACAAGAAAATACTTTTTTAAACCATTGCTTTGGCAATACATATATAATACTAATCCAACTTACAAACAATTATATTTATTCCAGACTTTAATTCTTTAATTAAGCACACAATCAATTTCCATACATATACATATACATATACGTATACATATACGTATACGTGTACATGTGTGTATATATATATGTAACTTAAGTGAGTCTTACCAGGGTTATAAGCTAATTAATGTGTTTTATAACCAGCCCAGCCATTGTCTTTGTGATCTGTCAGTGGAAACTATAAAAAATTCCAGCTAAAGGACAAGATAAAAGAAAAGATCCCATCTTGTGGAGACTGGCGCTAAACAGAATGCATCAGGCTGGATGGATTTTGAGTTTCCCCTCAGAACTTATATTTGTTCCAGAGAGAGGAGAAACAGGCTCCTGGGGTATTGGAATCAGAACTCTAAAACTTTTATAAAGAAGCACAGAAAGACTGCATCTTATAAGAAACAGTGCAGAAAAAGCAACTTATACTAAAATTGTCATGGAGAATTTCCAGGAAGGACAAATTCCAAGAGATGATAAATGGAGAGATATAGGCAACATTTATAGAGAAGAATCAGAATTCAAAATGTTGCAAGAAAAAATGTAAAACTTTTGATGCCAAAAGAAATAGGAGAAATGGAGACAGAGATACAGAAGCGAAATGAAGAATTTCCTCATTAAATTGAGATACACATTTTTATAACTTTCTTCATTTGCTGCACATTCAGAGGGGCAGATGCTCTCAGCTGATGCCAAACCAGAGTTAATTCTTCTGCTCCTCTTCCTTTGAGATGCTGAGGGAGATCTGTCAGCATCTGCTGCAGCAGAGAAAGCTTTTCTCAACAAATAAAATGACTGTCAGGGAGGTTGATTATGAGAATGGAGCCTACCTGGGTATTGCTAAGAGTCTGTACTGATGAGTCTTCATCCACCTGGGAGACTAACCATACCAGTTAAGTTACCCCAGCCTTCACTGAAATGAACATATATACATCCAAGTGTGTACCCTGCCTCAATGTTTGACTTGTTTGGAGAACAAAAAAAAGTGCCATTTATTGCAAGTAAACTTCAAAAGTTATTGCCCAATCAATGTATTCCATTGGAAGCTTACTAGACAACTTACAACACTTATGAAATAATTATATGTTGTTTTAATTTTCCCATTTTAGATCCCTCCTTTTAAACATAAATAATTTCTTGCCTCCTTTCTTCAATGGGCTTATTTCAAACAGATAAAATTTGGATTGCAGTTGTTGCATCCATAGAATCTTAATGCCTAACCTCAAAAATCTAAATGCTAAATAAAGTCTTTCCCTCCAGAGCTCTAACTATATCCATTTCTCTGTTTTATTTCTGTTGGTTTTTTGTCATTCCTCAACAAAAGAATAAGTAAATCCTCATTACCCAGAATCAGTTGAGGCTTGTCTATATAAAGAATATATTGTGTTTTTTTGTGAGTCTGTGTGTGTGCAGAACTGCATTGCATTAGCATCCCTGAATGCAGGCTTTTTAATGTACTAATCTTAGGAAGGTAAAATCAACATTCAAATGGTAATTATTTAGGAAGTAAATTGATCAATTTGTCCTAAGCTCCATGAAGATGAACTGAGGTCAATCCACTTTGCCTATTAAGATTTTGAAGATATCTGGTTGGATTACTTTCACAGTAAGCGCCTGTTTTCTGCCGAGGTTTAAGGAAACAGGGGGAAAAAAGAAATAATAAAAAAAAAAAAATAAAAGAAGACGATTGGAGCTTTAATGTTAGCTTTCATCTAAGCACAATTTTCCTGGACCCAGCAAGATGTCCATGTAAATAACCTCTGTGTTATTAGCTTTTAGTACTATATTTCTCCCTGTGGTAAAAGTGAAATGGTTGCTAACTAAACAGAGTTGAGCTGTCTTGGTTCTATGGCCCTATATATATGCACTCTGTGTTATTTTTAAGGCTTAGGAATGTGTGGATGAGCCACTACAATCTATATGGAAGAAAGTCTGAAAGAAGTTTGAGGCAAGCTATTCAAATATCTCTGTGATTTCAAAACTGAGCACAGTGAATTTTTTTAGCTCAAATAAAGCATTACCAAATTGTTATTGCTAAAATAATAGTCTATGAGCCTTAGAATTAGCATATAAAGTGTTAGGGTAGAAGCACATATTTCCTGATGGCAAATCACTAGACCACATGAATTCAAATTCCATAAAATCAAAACTTTTCTTTCATTTCAAGAAAAGTATATTTTGTAGAAAAACAGACAAGTAGGCATAATGTGTCTCACTAGTGGCTTTTGCTAGCTCTTCAGCTTGAAATATCCTCAGTTCAGAAATGATCCTCTGCAGTTCAAGGAGTTGAACTCAGTGATCCTTGTGGGTCCCCTCCAACTCAGCATATTCTGTGATTATGTGATTCTGTGATTTTTTCCACTGTCTCACTGCTTTTCTAGAGGTACTTTCCAGATGGTAAAGATTCCTTAGGTCTTAAACATGATAGTATGATAAAAGTATGGTAACTTAATACAGATTTCCCTGATGATTCTGTGACATAAAATACTTCATAAATAAGAAAATTAGTAAGACCAGTAACTCATATCATATGGTGTTTTTCAGCTCATCATTGTCCTCATGATTTGAACTGGTGGCTTTAAGATTAATTTCTTGGGATTCCCAAATTATCTGCCTTGGACTTGATTTCAATACCAAGGTTGTGGAAGCCAAAGAAAAGGTGGTGGAGATGACAGAATTTTTCAAGATGGGGTAGGTCTCACCATTTAGGAAAGCAGTTATCTATGTGGCCACTGAAACACAGAATAAGGTAAGTTGGAAGGGACCAACAAGGATCATCAAGCCCAGCTCCAGGCTCTGCAGGGGACTGCCCCAAGAGTCACACCATGTGCCTGAGAGCATTTTCCAAATGATCCTTAAGTCTAGCAGGCTGATGCTGTGACAACTTTCCTGGAGAGCCTGTTCCTGTGCCCAAACACCCTCTGGGTGAAGAATCTTTTTCTAATATTGAACCTAAACCTCCTCTGACACAACTGCAGGCTATTCCCTTGGGTCTTGCCACTGGTCCTGTCAGAGCAGATATCAGTGCCTGCCCCTTCTCTTTCCCTCATGAGGAAGCTGTAACTGCAATGAGGTCTGTCCTCAATCCCCTCTTCAGGCTGAACAGACCAAGTGACCTCAGCTGTCCCTCATATGGCTTCCCTCAAGGCCCTTCACCATCTTTGTTGCCCTCCTTTGGACGCTCCTAATAGTTTAATATTTTATACTGTGTCACCCAGAACTGCCCCCAGCACTCAAGGTGAGGCCACCCCAGCTCAGAGCAGAGCAGGACAATCCTCTCCCTTGCCTGGCTGTGATGCTGTGCCTGATTTACCCCAGGACAGGGTTGGCCCTCCTGGCTGCCAGGGCACTGCTGACTCGTGTTCAGCTTGCCATCAACAGGACCCCCAGGTCCCTTTCTGTGGCACTGCTTTGCAGCATCTCATTCCCCAGTCTGTCTGTATATTCAGGGCTGTTCTGTCCCGGGTGCAGAATCCTTCACTTGCTCTTTTTTAACTTCATATTGTTGGTGATTTCCCAGGCCTCTAGTTGTTGAGATGTCTTGCAGGGCCTCCCTGCCTTTGAGGGAGTCAACAGCTCCTCACAGTTTTGCATTGTCTGTAAACTCAGTATCCCTTCTAGTCCTGAACCTGCATCCTAGTGGATAAACCGATGGACTCAGAACCCTGCAGGGTAATTAGTCAAGGATTTGTTAAAGATGAGGGCTGGAAGCAGTCACTGCACATAGCAGGAGGAAGGTTCCACCTCCTCCTCAGAATTTGTTAAATGGGATTGGTACCTTCTACAACAGGTCTGTGGCTCCGGAATTAGAAGGCCAGACAAGAGATGAGGTGGGAGAAGGTCCTTCTGAGATAGGGGGGCTTCCTAAAACAATGCCATCTGCCTCAAGACCTCCTCTGTAAGAAGGAAAAGAAGGGTAATTGTAATAGCAGACTCCCTTCTAAGGGGAGCAGAGGTCCTGATATACAGATTGGACCCAACTCTCAGGGAAGTCTGCTGTCTCCCAGGGGCTCAGAGAAGGGATATTACTGGAGAACTTTCCAGTCTAGTAAGGGCCTCTGAGTACTATCCACTATTTCTTGTTAAACTGTCAAGGAAGAGATAACAAAGAGAAGACTGAGGGCTATCAAAAGAGGCTTTGGGGCCCTGGGACAATTAGGGGAGGGATCAGGAGCCAAGGTGGTGATTTTCTTGATTCTTCTGGTAACAAGGAATAATGTTGACAGTAACAAGCAGATCTATCAGTTTGATCTGTGGCTCCAAACTTGGTCTCAGTGGAAACACTGGTTTCCTGCTGATTTCTATTCTCTTTTATGGCAAGAATGAAAACCAGTGGTGTTAAAGGCTCTCATCTAATGGCAGCGACATTCTCTTGTCCCATCAAATGTGTTGTCTTGGACAGCTGCAGCTTGAAGAGTTGTGCAAGCTGAAAGAGGTGAGAAGCTATACACAGTGACTCAGCTTCAGTAACTGGGTCTGGGTCTTTGAAAACCAACATTTTGAATGATTTCCATTGTAAGACTTCTCTGTATGCAATCTGCAGGACAATACATTCAACACAGGACCAGAGTCCTGGTATCAGGTGACGCAGTTTCCAGCTACTTTGGGAAAGAAGCACAGGTGCACGGGCATGGTAAGAGCTGGAGTGCAGTGTAATCTCTAGGCAGTGAGGGGGCTTGGACTCTGAAATACTCCTGATCTCCAGCGAATATACAGTCCTTGTGCTTCATGGAAATTCAGAAATCTTTTGAGATGTGTAGTACATAATCGTAAGGCCAGATGTATTTATAACTTCCTTTCAGAGATCAATAAGGGGAGATAATTATTTTATTTTGGAAATGAACAATTTTCACTGAGTGGTTTTTTTGCCATGAGGCATTAAGAGTGCACTTTTTTTCTCAGGTATATAAAGAATACTAGGAAAAGATATGGTGATTCTTCCACAGTAAGAGATTCTCAGTTTTAGTGTGAATTTTATGGCGCTTTTTTTTGAGTCTATCTTTGTAGTATAATCCTAGTATTCATTTCTTTCCTTTCCATGAGCTCAGGATGTACGTTCAAGTTCTAAAACAACGGTCCATCTGAAGAAAGACGATAGAAAGGAAAATTTTGTGCTGTTACAGGGATCCATAATAATGATAACATTTCCATGGAAATTTATAGCAGTAACTTCTGGCCTTCTTCTTCAGATGTTTTATAAGACATTAAGGTATGTGGTATATAAAGACAGTAGGAACAGGTATTCCTGTGACCCCTCTGGACTACACATGTACTGGATGCTTGTGACTGTGGGGAGCTAATTTAAAATATTGATACAATCTTCCCTAAATCTAAGTCCCAAATCTACTTTTCAGTATTTTTAGGAATGAAAACACTCTATATTCCTTGTACAGTTTCACTGGCCCTCCAGGTTAAATTTTGCTTCATAATAGTGAGCTCTAGCCTCGTGGCAATGGATAAATTCCAAATAATCTTTGACTGTACAATAAGAGACTTTGGTGAGTAAAGCAGTACATTAAATATTTCTGTGTGAATTTACAGTTGATTAATCACTGGAATAGTGTTTGGAGGTTGTCATTAGACAGTTCAGTTGTAGATTTGATTGTCAGCATTATCATATGTGAATCCCTATCCTGCACAGTGATGGCATCAAGGAAAGCAACAGGATTAATGGTAAAAGCAGTTATGTACCTTTTATTTGCAAAACAGGTGTTTTCATATAGAGGAAAATCAAAGATTCTCAAGGAAATAAAACTTTTGGTGCTCCACAGATGAGGAACTATGGTGTAGAGAGGAGAAAAAATGGAGCAAAAACAGGAACCCAGAAAGGGAATGTGTGTGCATGTGTGCAGAGAGCTATAAACTCAGACAAGATATGATTTGAAAAAGGTTACTGAATCTCTGAATCCATATTTCTGCCAGAAGAGTATATTCCCTAGTAGAATTTCATGTGGAGGCAGAGGCAGAAGAGAGAAGGACAAGAACAACTATGCCATTCCTAGTTACCATTCATAAAAAAACACTAACATAACATAAAAATTTAAGAAATAAGGCTTAAGGAAGTACTTGAAGTTTGAATGAGCTGAGTTCCCTTTCCTGTGTCCTGCCTAACTGGCTGTTGAATGGCAAGGATGTATTTGGACATGAGTGGACTTCTGATGAGACAATTCTGACTGTTACAAACAGCAAGGATCCTCCAGGTTGTGAAGATAGACCTGAACCACCTCATGCTTATTTGTCTTAGAGTCATAGAATCACAGAATGGTTTGGGTTGGAAGGGACCTTAAGCTTGCTCTAGTTCCAAACCCCTGCCACGGGCAGGGACACCTGCAGTAGACCACGTTGTTCAAAGCCCAATAGAGCGTGGCCCTGAACACTTTCAGGGATGGAGCATCTACAGCCTCTCTGGGCAACATGTGCCAGTGCCCTACCACCCTCAGAATAAAGAATTTCTTCCTAATATCTAATCTAAACCTACTCTTTTTCAGTTTAAAGCCATTACCCCTTGTCCTATCACTACATGCCCTTGTGAAATCTTCCTCTCCAGCTTGTCCTATGGGTATGACAGAAGATTAATGGGAAATGTGATTAACAACTACAAAGAGGATTAGGCACAGCTCCCATTACAACAGAGAGAAAACTTCACAAAGTAATTTGCAAATTGTAAAAACAGTATTTAGAACAATTCTTTGGTTGGAGGACTATCTATTATGAGAAAATGACATGTAAAATGGTATTGACCAGAAAACTGCCAGGAATAGACAGTATTCTTGCATCTTACGTTTTTAGTCTTTTTAGGCTATGAATACATCTGGTGAAAATTTTACTTCTATGATCATATTCAGTTTTCCTGAATTTTTAAAGGTATTTATAAAGCACCATTTCTTTTGTATGTGCAGGCAAACTATCAATAACAGGCTGCAAGGTTTTGTCTTGCTGCTGAACCTCTGGCAACTTATTGTACACCTTGGAAAGCTCCCTATTCAGTTTTTGGGAACACTGAAAGGTACTACAATGCATGGTTTCCAAATTTTCCCAGATGAGCACAGGAGAAAGAAAAGGCCCGTTTGTCCACATCATTAAACCACCTTGCAGTCTGGTGTAGTTGGCAGACTCTTCTCCAGAGAGATTCAGAACAAAAACTGCATGGGTTTTTCTAGGTCAGGTTGGAAGTAGGCTGGCAGAGCTGTGTCAGGCAACTTCTATGTCTTCCTGAACTCAGGGATCCAAACCTGAGATACTCTCAGCAGTCTGAGTCCCACAAAAAACAAACCTATGACTATTCTCTTTTCTGGAATATTATATTCCCTTGCAAATCTGTATGTTTAAAAGCTGTGAAATATGCACTATGAGTTTTGCACTCTTATTACTTTCTTTACTATCTTCTATTCTTATTGACATTGTATGACTTTGTTAATAACATAGTCTTGGTCTTTCCTCTTTGACTTTTTTTGAAAGTGAGGGAAAGATATTTTATATTGCCAGAGCACTAGAACTCAGCAGAATTATGTGAAGGATTTTTTTAAATGGAAAGCATATAATACAAGGCAAGTCCTTCCTTTAATAATATTGATATTCCTCTTGTGCAACCCCAAGCCAATTTGTATAATGCCAGTTTTGTATTAACTTGCTTGCTGTTTTTATTATCTACATAATACAAATTAATCTCTTGTGTTGTGGAAAGACTTGGCAAACAAGCCAAGACTAGGACAATGAGGTGCAGAAAGTCTTCCTGTTTCAAAGAACTGTGAATAAATATTTTTTCTTTTATTCTTTCAGCACCACCTTCTCTGTTTTACCCCCTGTTGGTTTAGGCAAAGTCACCTAAAAGAAGTAGGTCAAAGTAGCTCTAGATTTCATGGTTCGTGATGGTAAGGATCCTGTTTGATTACTTAAATCACAAACACCAGTTATATTGAAAGAATAAATTTAGTTTCAGCATGATTTGTAAAATAAAGCCCTGCAAGAATGGACAGGACTTGTAAAACAGAATTTAAAACTGAAGAGCATTACTTCTTTCATGAACCTTTATGTAAGATTCTATAAGTTTTGTCAGATTTCAGTAAGTTTTATTCTTATCTGGAAGGGGAATAAGCAAGACAAAGTCACTAATCAAACCCCTCCAAAGGATAACAATTGTCCTTAGTCCTGGCTTGGGTTCAGTGAAAAGTGCCTGGTTTTTGGTTTTAAGTGGAAACTTTTGAAGGGAACCATAAAAATATGTATGTATGTTCCCAGCAGAAGCCATGCTGGTGGGTCCCTGCCATGTTGGCTGCCACTGGCAAGAGGGTACCAAGAAAAGTCTTGTAGCACACCACGGGCACAGGGGCTTGCCTTGCGCAGGGTCTTGTGGGGCACACCTGGCCCTGTGTTGCCTGAGAGCATGGCACTGTTAGAGCTGCCCCAGGGTTCCTTTCAGGTACCAGCCCAGACTCCTTTATTTCCTGGAGCAGAAGGCCAGCTCTGCCCCCCTTGTGCAGACAGACATGTCTTGATTCGCTTTCCTGGTGAGGACTTTGGCTTCAAAGTGACACAGGGGTGGTGAAAAAAAACCTCAGTGGGGAGCACCAGGTGTATGGCCACTTTGCTATGTTTTCAAAAGATTCCTTTTACCTTATTTTCTATGCTAAACAGTTTTGATCTTGCTAGACAACTGGTTCTGCCCAAGTTCAGGTAGGAGAGTGAACAGCTCTTTGCTTTAGTGGCAGCAAAGCATGTAAGAAAAGCTGATAAAAAGTGCTGGAGGCCCAGACACAACATAATGAGGTACATATTCAACAAGACACTAGTTAGGCATACAATGAATCGGCTCCTTACGTGTCTTCCTCGAGCAGGGAGACTGTGAGCTTACTGTATTCTTTTTCAAGCATGAAAACTGCCTGCACACGTATTCTGAGTACCTGAATTCATGACTAATGCTATTGCACCAAATAGAAATATAAGGGACAAATCAAATATACCTGTTCCTTTCCAAACCAACCTGTACAGCTATTTGAAATGCTTATATACATATTTTTATGTGCTCATTTTTTTGTTTACGCTCATATGTCTTTAGCAATCCTGTAGAATGATAGACTTTTTCTTTAAAAAACTCACTTGTAGGCTTGTACTTAATTTATTGTGTTCCTGTACTACTGTGACTTTTTTTCTTACGAAACCTCACAGCTTATAAATTACCATAAGATTAAACCAGATATTGCTAATGTATTTTAAACAGTTGTTAAATTACCAAAGTTGGTTGATCCCTTCCTTGAAATTTGCTGATCCTAACTTTAAATGACTCCTAGGTTATTATTTATATCTTTTAAATCTTTTATAGCTGTACATGGGTGCTTTTATGAAACCTGGCGTAACATATTCTAAGAACAAAAGCATATTTATGTAAGTAGCACTGGGAGCTGAGTTGGCAGGTGTTTGCCACAAAGTCTTAACCCCTAAGCATTACTAGTAGACATCAAGTGTGTCCTCAAAAGGTTGTGAGAGTCTCTTTTTCTACAGAGAAACTGTTCAGGTTCAAAATGTATTTAACTGGAAAAAATGGCAGGGCTTGTGCCATCATCAAGTTTGTGGGCTACAGAAAGAAACAAGGATTTAGAAATAACATTTGCAACAAATACCATAAACAGAAAATCAAGACAGTTGTGGTGGCCAGGGCTTCTCAGAGAAACTACAACCTTATATAGCTCATGAGAGAGCCAGTCAGAATTGTTCTTGGGAAGAAAGCTGTCTCAGATGTATAAAGGAGCAGGCAAGACCATAGTCTCTCCTCTTGCACAAACCAGACAGGAAAACTGTCCAGCTGGAGGAGGTCCAAGGCTGTCCTGCATGAAGGGGTAGCAGAGGGACCAAAGCCTGTAAAAAGAAAAGGATTTTGTCTAGAGCAAGGGTCAGTCATCTTGAGTTAAGGTAGTGAAATCTCACACAGAACTCCAAAGCTTTCCTTGGCTTCTGCTAAAGCAATGCTTTGTATGAATATGCTGGAGAAGGTCAGCAAGGAATGAGTAACAGAGTAAGGTAAAATGTGACTGGAGATTTCCTTTCAGCTTGTATGCACAAAACTTGTTGGGTCCTTTAGCTTCTCCCATGTGGGAGCCTAATCCATGGTTCAACATCCTTATCAAAGATTACCTTTCAATAAAAATACTTTCATTGAAACATGTCATTTCACTGCAAGTAAACTTTGGAGACAGAAAGTATAGACAATTCAGGAAGATTTTGTTAGGAAAAGTTTCTGGCTCCAAAACTTCACTTTAGAGAAGCCAACATCCCCATGAGCCCCATGATCTGGTTTTCATAGGCTACACCAATGAAGTGAGGAACATTAATTAAGCCCCTGCTCTCACTGAATGAAATCAGGGTATAATCACCTTCTCTGACTCAGAGGGCAGGCTCAGGCTACAAGACTCAGCTTTGGAGGGAAATGGTTGCTGGGAAGCTGCTGTGAGACTTCCTTGGAGAATGTAGGCAGCACTGCATTGCCCCTGAAGTATGTCAAGGGACACTATGGGCTGGAGTCAGCACAGCCACTTCTTCGCTGAATGCTGCAGCTGGGAAGTGTGGAGGTGGTAAGAGGTCTTTTTTTCTATTTTGTTGTTGTGTTGTGGTTGGGTTTTTTTGGTGGTTTGTGTGGGGTTTGTTTTTTGCTTTTTTTTT
>VXBI01014847.1:116148-223549 GCA_013397375.1 Toxostoma redivivum
TTTTTTTTTTTTTTTTTTTTTTTTTGTATATTTAAAGGAAAACTTCAGAGTTTTTGGAAGAGGGAGAAATTTTCCTATTCTGTTTTTATGGTTACTTGCTAGCAAGTGGTAATGTGGTATGTTAAGGGGCTGAACAAAGTGTTCACACATGAGATGTGTGAGATGTGTTAGTGTTTTTCTCTAAAAATAGGGCTTATCTTCCAGTGTGCTGATAGAAGCTTCTCAAAAGGGCTTTATTATGCTTTACTTGCATGGAACTGGCATGGAATTGTGGTTCTCCACAAGCCATTCATCTCATACTTTTCCTGCAAGTCTCTTCACTGATGGCATACAAAATTCCCGAGAATAGTGCTCTGTTCTATGACTAACATGCAGTGAAAAGTTCTATTTTAGGCTTATTTGATTTTTTTTCTGAGAGGAAGTATAACTGTTAGTTAATATCCACTGCAATTATACCAAGAAAAATACTTATTAAAAACCTTCCTTGTAGCTCCAGGTTTCAGTCACCCACTTTTTCTTTCATATGTCTGCCATCATTCATATATTAAATATCAGCTATACTAAGAAAAGATATGAAAGACCTGCTTTTTATGGCTATGATTTTTACTGTAGTAAAAATTTCTGCATGTATCATTTTATTAGCTTTAGTAAGAGTATTCAGGCAGATAACTTCATACAGAGTCTTGTATGCAGTTGTGGTGTCCTACGTTTAAAAAAAGTGAATATAGATTTCAGAAGATGGCTACTACAGTGCTTGGGAGCATGAAAAGTATATGAAATGAGAGAAAGCTAGAAGAGCTTGGTTTCCTTGGCCTTCACATTGAGATCAAGCAATTAAAGTTTTAAAATTATTTTTTAAATTTAATTTTTTTAAGTTTCCTGAGTGGAGGACAAACACCAGTAAGGAAGATAAGCTGTTTGAGTTGAGGGATATCAGTGTGCAAAGAGATGAAAAGGAATGGGAAGAAATTGAGCTTGGAAACTGAAGAAGAGGTCCTGGGCTTGTGAAAGACTGCTCTGCTCTGAATGCTGGGAACAGTGCTGTACATTTAGAGCAAGCCTGTTAGAGGGAGGGGCTGGTTCTTGCTCCAGGAGCCTCCCTTGGGAGTGCTCTGGTGAGCCCAGTGACAGACCTAGACACGGGTTGTGGGTTAACCTGCTGGACAACTCAGTCCCACACAGCTGCTTGCTTACACCACATCCTGGTGGGATGGAGGTTGGGAACAGAAGAGTACAGGTGTGAAAATTTATTAATTGAGTTCACAGTTTAAGTTAAAACAAACAAACAAACAAACAACAACAACAAAAAAACACCAAAGCAAACAAAAAACCCCCCGAAAAACCAACCAACAAACCAACCAAACAAACAACAAAAACAAACAAACAAACAAACAAAACCCCAAAAATAAGAAAAACAAGGGATGCAAACCCACCCATAATTGTTCTTTGCCAGCTGACCTATGCTCAGGCAGTTCCTGGAAGCAATTACAGCCCTGGGAAACCTCTTCCCCAGCTTTTCTTACTGAGCACAAGGTCATATGGCATGGGGTGTCCCTTTGGTCAGCAGGGGAGCTGCCTCTCAACTTCTTGTGCAGCCTGTTCTCTGGTGAGGTGGCATGAGAAGCAGAAAAGGCCTTAGTGTAAGCACTGCTCAGCCATAGCTAACACGTTAGTGTTACTGTGTTAGAGATGCAAAACAAGCACCATGCCAGCAAGTGTGAAGAAAATTATCACACAGAGAACCAGTACATTATAGATGAATGGACTCAAAAGACAGGCCTCTCTTATATTATCTAGGTTCTAGGAAGATAATGACTTGAACTGGCCACATGAGACCTGCAGTTACCAGCCCCTATTTATAGTGTCTTATACAATTTCAGGTGGCTCCTGCCAAGGCAACTGGTGTCCAGTTCAGTACCTTTACACTTTCAACTGCATTATGCAAAGACAATGGAGTTACATTGTTTTTACACCACAATTTCCCATTGAGATCAATGGAAAATTGTGATTGAAACTAATGACACAATAAGGCCCCATTTGGCCTATAGACCAGCCTAAACAGACACTAGAGTAGGTTTACTTTGGGTTAAATTTGTTCCAATCTCTCTTCCAGTGATGCTGCTATGACACAAGAAAGATCTGATTGAATGGCAAAATGCTCCCTGTTAAAATTTCAAAAATTGCTTGCTTCACAGCTATGCTTCAGAAATTGGTATATCTCCTGTTTGGAGCCTGTAGGATTGCCTTCAGCCTGAGCTTTGCTTTCCCTCCTTTACCCAAAATCCACCAGATCTGATAGGTCTGTCACTTCATCCTCTTCTTGAGCATCCTTCCTACAGGCAGTTCTTTTCTAGTGTTGTCTGAGGTGCACTGGTTTTCTCACCCCTAAGGTCTTGTCTTGGTGTGTGACAGCCTCAGAGAGAATCAAGTGGAAAGAGTTTCTCCCAAATCTTACAGCAGTTTTGTTATGCCGAGGAGAAAGGAGAGCACACAGTGTGCTTTTGCCAGGTTGGGACTGGCTGCTGGTGAAGCCAGTGTAGTGATGCCAATGAGGCCTTTCACTTCCAGTAGTGCTCCACCTTCCATTTATATCTGTAAATGTTCTCCTCTTCAAATCCCAGACTTCTCCCACCTTACACCCCCACAAATTTAGCAAAGTGCATTTATTGTCTCAGGAATATTTTAGATATTTAGCAGATAATTGGATCTCTGAGAAAGGCATTGACTGCTGCAGCACAGAGGCCAGACCCTCATTGCAGGCGGACAGGCTCCACTTATTTTCCTGGCTCTTCAGATTTACTACTAACACACTGGCAGACAGTAGTAGTGGATATGATGATGTAGTGTTGGAAATAATCCTGGGCTTTAGTAATACCTACACATTGCCAGACAATTATGTCCAAAGAGCCCAGATTTTCTAGAAGTGCTGTTCCACCCCCCCTTCTGTTGGAAACCCTAATTTCCTCCTCACCCCTCTTCCCTCGCTGTCAGCCCTATCACGTCTCTTGTGGCCAGATCAAGGATGTTTAAATATAGATTAAAAAATTTCTGAGGGAGGAGCAGCTCTGGCAAGGTTTTGTGGCCTGACTGATCTCACTAAACTACTGCTGACTATTCAGGATCTCTTCCAATACTAGCTGGTCCTTCTTTAACTTTGCCAATGATTTAGAAATTCAGAAATAAAGCAGTAAACAGATGCAGTGAAGCTTCTGAGTTTTTTCTGTGCTGGAAAAAAACCTCTTCTCCCACTTCTTATTCTACCTTCTGCAACTCAGTACAGTCTAGGCTCATTTAGTGAACAAAAAAAGGTACATTTTTAGACTAGCAGGCTTGGTCCTAACCAGTCACAGCACATGGCATATCTTCAGGGATATGTGGGAGATCTGGTTTCAAGTGAAGGCAAAAGGAAGAGTACTCTTTAAATCTGTATTAGAAGTGGATTAGATGAATCTATCCCTTCTTCCCTTTTTCTAAAATTGCCTGGAAGCTTTTTTTTTATTTTAATTTTGGAATAATCATAGCACAAAAGATGTGAGGAGGTATTTCTAATGACTTGAGCTTCTATCATGACCTAGAGTGGTTTCATCCCTCTGTAATTACTTGGACTAAATGAAACAGTCCTAAGCTGTAACATAGTTGTGATGGCCTGGTAGAATTATTAGTGTAGTTGCTGAAATTTGGGGGGAAATCAGAATCTGGTGTGATTTCCTGAAGTGCTCAGACATGGTCAGCTCCTCTCCTATGTGAAGTACTAGGAGTGATCCTGTGTAACCACTTCAGTCACTTTTATATCCTCAAAATGGGTTTAAGCACTTCCTAGGCCTTGTTCCTCACCTCATATTCAAGGATTTCACTCCTTGGCAGTTTCAAGTAACTTGAGCAACCTTTAGCAAATCAATAAATTATAACTTCTGTTTTCTTCAGAGAATGGACAGCAGCAGATCTTGCAGATGGACAGCATTGTGCAAGAGCAGGCCTTGGCTACGTCATACAATGGCTAAAATCATATTAATTTTGGTAGTATTTGATAAGAGACAAAAAACAACAGTCAGACTGATATAAATAACAGGAAAGCATAAATAACAAAAAAAGAAGACCTAAGAGCTGAGGCAAAATGCATTTGACTTCTGAAATAGGAAAGCTCAGTACTGTAGTTGTCATTATCACAGGATGCTTTTGCCCATGAAAGCAGAAAGTAGTGTGTACATGTAATGGTGTAACATTCTAAGTTGCATGCAGCTCTGTAATATGGGGAAATATAGAAATACTTTTAAGAGACTGATTGTCTTTGAAATGTATGAAAATAATGTTAAGAATTACTTAAAACCCCTTATGAGGCAGTTATCTTTGGGAATAACTAAAAGTCCATTAGTGACTGCATGCTATACATTGTATTAAAACAGCTCTCTTCTTCTCTAAAATTTGCCTTATCGGGTTTTCTTTAGGGTGAAATTCATCCCTAGCCAAAGTACAAGTACACAATATTGAGTCTACCATTTAATATAACATCCATAACTCAGTACAAAAAGCTGTGCATATGGCCTTGATAACTATCTGCAGTGCACTGAATTTTCCTTTTACATACTGATCCAAGGTGAATGACTGTGTCTCATCAACATTTTATTCCTCAGTGCTTTATTAATAACAAATGAGGGACTCATGAATCCATTCAATTAATTAATTTCTTCTTGGTCTCCTTTTCTTGTTTAACAAGTTGATCTGTCTCCAAAATGTACATTTTCTTCATTCCCATTGGACTAATGACATTTAGATAATTTTTTTACTTTGGAATATAGCCATCCAACTTAAAAGTAAAAAGAGACATTGTACATTTGAAGACAGTGCTAATGCCATTCCCTGCCAGTAAGTCCTGCTGCTATGAAAATGAACAAGGTTGGGATCGGCCTTCCTTTGAGGTTATTAGACCAGGCATATCACTGACATGCATGGAGACACTTCCCTTCAGCTATCTTGACTTGCATAGAACTTTATTTAGGTTTTGATTCAAATAACCAGTTTTTCCAACCAATTTAAGGGTTATAATATCTGCTATTGACCTTCTATTACAACCTGTGAACCATTCTGTTTAATGTGAAATTACATCATGTAAGAAATTCCTTTTTGTCCATTATCTTGGTCACTGACTTGACAGGGCTCTCAGAGAGTCATGGGAGTATAAATCAGAGATGAGACTAAGAAGTGGGGAACTGGGGAGTAATAGGCACGAGACTAACACTGTGATTCCTTCTGTTCCTAAGGCCACAGCAAGAGTGCAATGAAGAATGGACATTAGGTGTTTCTTCCTGGCACTGTGTCAAGTGCAGAATATTTTATGCAAATGAAATATCCTGTTCCGAGAAATAATAGATCTGTAGTGATTTCATTCCCATGTTAGAGCAAGGTTTACATTGAAAAGATGGGTTGGATATAACTATGACTACTTGTTGAGCACAAAAGGATTATCAGGAGGAAATTAATTGTGTAGCATTAGCTAATAGGAAGCAACACACACAAAAGGGAGGTCACAGATAAAAAATTTCATTGATCATAATTGATTATTGTGATTTGCTTAACTGGACTTGGAAATTATGGGAGAAAATGAATGTCAGCATGGGGAAGGTGGAAGTCAAGGATGAAGGATATACCATATCTTGCACATGTTATGCCTTCTCCTGGGTATTGTCTGAGGCCAGCAACAGGGTTCCTCCCTTATAACAGAAAGCACAGCAAATCATTGCAAAGGTGGGTGAAGGTAAAAACAGTGCCAGAAAATAGGATTCTGAATGAAAGATGAGGAGTACAGCATCACAGTGAATCCCTTGGAAACTTAAGGGTCTTTATGCAGTGAGATGCCAGTTCTCAGATATCTCCATGAGAAATTGGATATACTTACCCTGTTTCAGGTGTTTTGAAGTACACAGCTTCAGATATTTCTTTTGGGGTGGAATCCTATGCTTTTTTCTGCTCTTAATTTGGAGTTCAGTTGCCAGTTATTTTCCATGTTGCATGTACAGGTGGGATGCAAGTACTGCTTTCACCTGTTTTCGTTAATGACCTTTTCAATACAGTCCTTAGGCCAAAATATGAATTAGGAAGTTCAAGAGAAGAATTAAGGGAAGATTTTGCAAAAATCCATCTGAGTATCCTCATCTATTCCTAAGCTTTGCTACAGGCCAGATTATGTGGGGCTTTCTCCTAAAATTAGAGGAAACCATCAAGCCACAGTTGCTTGGAAAGAAGCATCCTTCTATGGGCTTTCCTCTGTGACTTTTCCACAGCTTTGCTTAGCATTCTTCTTGATGCATCCATGTCCCATGTGGGGTGCTGTGCTCGAAGCATGATCTGTATTGTGTTTTCATCGACACAACTAAGCAACTCAGGAATGTCAAGGAGTCACTACTTTATCGGGTGGTATAACCAGTGACAACAAAATTTCTATTGTTGGTTCTCATGGCAGCACAGTGTTTATAGTAGAATAAATAGCACTGCAGAGAGACTTAAACCGGACTACAGACCTTCTGCCAGTCAGTGATTCCTCTTGGAATCATATATAAATTAGCATATAAGTAACAACAGACAACTGTATTCTTGTCAAACCCTGCTTTGAATATAATGGAAGACCTCCACTTCTTGTGGGAACAGCTCTTTTATTTTAAAGGAAATTAGATTTGGGAAGGTTGTTTGCTTGTATTTTTCCTTACTGAACTCTGCTGTGAACTGTTCTTACATTCTTTTCCTTAGCAAGGGAAAGTTAGTTGAATTTATCAAAGATGGCTTCTGTGTCCCTTCCCCATTGCTCCTGTGGTTGATTCCAGTTTCTCTCCCAGCACTGGCCTGCCTGCTCACAGGTACATCCACTTCATGGCAGAGTGATTCAGCTGCCGACTGAGCTGAATTCCTTCACTCTTCCTTGTTAGTTTAGCATACAGTCTTAGAAATCTAGTGAATAAATCGCATTTTGGATACAAATCAAAACATGTGATTAATACCTAGACATTTATGGCCATATAATGTTGCACCACAGTTAACAAGTAACATTTGGCTATGGGGTCTGTGCACCTGCTAAGCAGTAATGTGCTGCTAATGTTTTGATGAAGGATCCCAGGGAAAAAAAATACCTCTCTAAGCCAGAGGTAAAGCTTGTGCTCCTGGAATGCACATATGTGGATAGGAGAGTTTACTGACTGGGAATACAGCCATTTGTTTTCCCAAATTACAAATAATAATTAATAAATAAAATGTTTTCTCATGGCTGTGAGCAGAGAGTTGGGAGAATCACCTGGCAAACAAACAGATATTTAAGCTGTGATTTGTAGGGAATATTTTCACATTACTCTAGAACAGTGGTCCCAGGAGGAGCAACACTGAGCAACTTGCATTTTGTGGACAGGTTTGGTCTCTCTGTTGGCCTTGGTTTTAAGTTTTTAATTTACTGTATCGAGAGGCAATATCAGTAAGTCTTGTGGGCAACATGTTGCACACGAAACAAAGATTGGGAAATGTGGCCTTCTAGTGATGTACCAATTTTATTGATATTATGACAGTTTTTTCCAGACTGAAAATGGGAAAAAACAGAGGCTATTTCACCAGGCAACAAATAAAAAATCTGCCATCTTGGTTTGGTGTAGTCTGGACTAAAATACCTCCTTTAGCATTATGATGATAAATTCCAGGGGTGCTACCTAGCACAGATGGTTTAGCACTGTGTTGGAAGTAGTGGTTCTCAACAAGAAGTAGAGATGGGCCAATGTCTTCATTTTTGCAGAATAACTTCAAAAGTAATCTCTGTGAGAACTACCTCAAGAGTGCCTGCAGGAAAAACTTCTCTCAAATATCTGTGATGGTGTCTCTGCTACTTGGAGGCATTTGTCTGACCTGTGATATGGCTGGTAACAGTGGTGAGTGGTAGGTGGTTGAGTAGAAGACCCCCAGAACCTTGTGGGGTGATTCCATAATATTTGTTTTTGTGATTACATCATTTTGAGAAAATTTTTGTGGATGCAGGTGTTCTCTACCTGTCAATGAATGTAGAAGTTTGATATCAGGAGAGTGTTTTACTCCTCACAATGACAGAGAGAAGATTAGTGAAAGAGATGTAAAAATTGGCTACAGAGAAACTTATATATTTATGTTGTTATCCTTGCTGCATTTTTCTCAGTGTCACACAGCCCTGATCTGGTAATGACAAATAAGAGTTTTGGAAGTTTTTCCTGACCTGATCCCAGCTAATAAATAAATAAATAAATAGATAGATAGATAAATAAATAAATTTTCTAACATTTTAATGTGATAATTGCTGAGATTTGTCAAAATTAATGTTTTTCCCCCTTCAGAGACTGTTACTTGCTTTGACTAATCACCATTTTACAAAGGGAAATATTTTTTAGTAGCTGATTCTTCAATAAATTTTTTCACCTATGATCTTCCTTGAAAGCATCATCTCCCTTTACTTTTCTGTTCCCATGGTTGGGAATAGTTCATTGTGTATTCTCTGAAAGCTGTCCAGATTTGCTCTAAGTTAATCAGATGGTGTGTTGTGAGACTGCCTTTAGGCACTCAACTGTTGCTAGTCTGGAACAGGATTAGACTTCCTAACTCAGCTTCCTGAAAACCAAATTTTTCCCTTAGTTTTTTATTCAAGCTGTAGAAAAAGAATCCAAAGGACTTTTTTATGAGAAGTCTTTTCAGATTAAAATAAAACCAGTTTGATTGAGGAAAATATCTATTGGCTGCCTTTGCAAGTGAAAGAATTTGGGAGTGCATCTGTATTGCCGAGTTAATTGCAAGGTCTGACTCAAGTGTTGTTCCCAATTGTCTCCCAATCACCTACAAAATATCTAGCAAGTGTTGCAGAGCTTCTGACTGAGCAAGCTGCCTCACTGTTGGCTCTAAGCAGGGACTCAGATGTTGTCTTCATGTGGTGTTGTAGTCCACCCATGTTGAAGGAAAGAATGAAGTCAAACCATGAAATTATTGAAATTCTCCAAAATCTTTGCAAAGTTCTTCCATGTATCAAGGAAGATGCAAAGACCCTCCTGCAATTTATTGGGGAAAGTCCTTGAAGCTTCAGTTCTGCAGCACGGAGAGCAGTGCAGATGCCAGACATCTCAGAGAACTGGTGGGCATGGGGAGAATTTCCTGATTGGTCTGGCCTCCTACAAAAACCTTGTATTTCACCCAGTCTCTGATGCTGGGAAAAACAGAGCAGGAACGAGACGTCCCAGTGCTCTGTTGAGCCATAGTTGTGATTTCAGCTCTGTGGAACATTTGGGCCCCTGTAATTGGGATCCATGATAACTGCATTGCTCAAAAATGTGCCTCAGGCCTATCCCAGCAGTTTTCCTCTTTAGCTGTGCTCTGAATTCCCTGACTGTAGGCAAGGACTAGAGACTTTTCATACAGATCTAAGCAACTAAATGGAATAGGACACATTGGAGAATTTGGTCTCCTGTTTTAGCAGAGGGCTGCAGAAGAACAATTTCATGCAGCTGTGAGGAGAGGTAGAATAAAAAATCACCCCAATTTTTTATTGTGAGGATCATACTCATTCAATGGCTCAACCATGGACTTCCTAAAAGGCACCAAAAGGCAGTCCAAAGGCAGAAATAATATGTGTGAGAGGAAAAGAGATGCAAGGCACTGTTGTACAAAAATTCATGGATAATAACTTGGGATGATCTGGAGACCACTAATTTAATTTTACAATGGCTAATGAGTTTTGTAGAATTTCTGCTTTAGGCAGACACTCCACATTGTCCTCACTTAAAAGAAAAAAGAAAAAGCAGAAGAAAAAACTCAACCCCCCCATTTTATCCAGACAAAGCAGTTCCCTAAACTGGGTAGTTCCATGCATTTTCTATCCCTGAAGTCTAAATTCTACTGAATTAGTAAGCAAATTAAATACATAGGCACTGGAAATACAATGCACTTTCTGTTCTAATATTTCAACACATGTATTGTCTTCAGGTAGTATATGTGATTTCAGGTAGTTCATTGTGTCAATTCAGGACTTTAATTTCTTAATGCTGATGCCCTACATGCAGCTCATAATGAAGAAATATTTCCAATTCATCAATCCCATTACTATATTTCAGCAAACTGGAGCTCTTGATATTTAGCAGGTCCTGCTCTAAGTTTTTGGGGAAATTTGTTGTGTTTTTTACTTAATTGGGTAAATAAAATTTCATTCCACATAATAAATAATTTTCTCCAGTTTTATGTGAGTGTAGCACACAGTAAATGTAGCTTGATCTACTGTCGTCCTGAGAAATACAAGAATACCCACCTCAGTGAAACTGGAGCTGGCAAATCTGGGGTAGGAGAGGAAGCACACACTATACAGAAAAGATGAGGCTCATTCTCCTTTGGTTTGACAGAACTGAGATTGTGGATGAGGATGGCTGAGAAGAAATACTGGCTAAGAAAATATGAAATTTTTGAGCAAATGTTTGAGTGCACTTTCCCTCTCAGACTTCCATTAGAGCATAATTTCCTGAAGAAAATAGAAACATTGGTAACATTGGTGACATCATTAACATCTTAAGAACTCCAGATTATCTTTGAGTTAGGTGACTCTTTCTTTATTTTTAGTGAAATATAACTACTGTTTAAATACAAATACGGTGAACTGTTTGGCTCATAGCATCTGATTCTTTATTTTTCTTCATGGTAGGAAAGGTTAAACACCTTTGCTCTTACATTATAATAAGCACTAAGGTCTAACTGAGTATTCAAAAACAATAGCTTAATTCCAACAGTAAAATGATAATTATCTTATGGAATATTTTTGCATTTACCTGGATATAGCAAGTATTTCTTGTTTGCAAAATAATAATTTTCACTTTCAAAGTCTCCGTTGTGGGTCTGGCTCAGTAGAACTGCCTTGCCCAGTAGGCAATCCACAGTTAGCATTGGCAATATTGATAAGTAGGACCATCTCAAGCCACGACCAGACTGAGCAGTAATTTCAAAGCTACACTTGTGTGCTGCTCCTTGGTGCAGCAGCCTGCACAGGGCATCTTGGAAGGGAACTGAACAGGCCCATGGTGGATGCCAGTGAGATGGATGGGCACGGTGCAGAGATGATGACAGTAGAAATCTGTTTTTCCTCAGTTTTCACATACACTCTTCCCGACTGATATTTATCAAAAGAATGTTTAACTAGGGCTAATGCTTAATTCAGGGCCATAATCTCAATGTAGATGGTTTTAATGTGGATTGTATTTGTAATGTATTATTAAGAGTTAGTAGATGTGGTTTATAAACATTTCTGAGAGAGAAAATTTTGCAGCTAGACTTTATTACTAATTCACTGGTATATAGTTACTTTTAAAGAATGGCTACATTTCATTTGTGAACAAGTAAAAAGACTAAAAAGGAGAAAATTTTATTTGTGTCAAAATAGTTATCTCCAAAGTATATGTAAGCAGATGTATTAAGTTTCACACACTACCAGATAGGGAAATCACTGATTTTCAAGCAAATAGGAATTTATTAATTTTACAGTTCTTTAAGAAAGGCAAAAGAGTGTATCACTGAGCTTTTCATGAAACCCTGAGCTGTATCTTCAGCCTACAGTAATTTAATTCTTGTATTCAAAATGACCATAGTCTGATTTTACTGTCAGTGGAACCTAACCTACATTTTAAGCTGTATGACTGCCATTGCTAAGTTCAGCTTTTAGCTGCAAAACTCTCAAAGACCGCCTGCACAGTAGGTGCCAGCCATCTAATATTGTATCCATGAAGCTGGAAATGAGCACACCAAATAGGTGTAAGGAGTAACAGGGAAGTTGTAATGTAAGAACTGAAACCTATACAAGGAGGTGACAGTATTTTTCAGTGGAATGGTGTTTATGTGGGAGAGAACTATAGCAGAGAGAATGCAGAGGAAAACAGTGTGAGCAACAATGGAACAATATGGTCAATTGAAAAACTGCATGTAAGGTGATTTTAAAAGATTTTTTTAAAGGCAAATTATGATAAGGAAACAAAGAGTAGGGTTTATATCACAGATATTAGGACTGTTACAGAGCTTGTGTTTCAGCAGTTTGCTGAGCACAAGAGTGATGTCTTCCATGATTTTGAGGCTGGGAAAGATTCAAAGACTGCTCTCAGCATCCTGTCACATCTCTGCTGTACAAGTTGTCATGAAGATAGTTCAGGTACCTCTAAACAGTCCAGCTTGAGTATCCAAAGCAAACTAGCTGTGGCAGAAGGAATCTTCATTCTTTTCCTCTCCATTCCAAACCATTACTTCTTCATGATGTATTACTATTCAATGACAAATGTTACTTTTTGTAATTGCTACAAAATTTATATTAATATTGCTTCTATACTACTGACAAATGTCTGATGAAAAACAGGAGAAGCTAAAAGCACAGGAACGGATAATTTTTAATCAGAAATAGTCATGAACAAAGATGTCCTTTGAAAGCAATCATAATCACAGTGAAAGAGGCCAAAGATCTACACAATGTTGTCATAATTTTACAAGACTGTACAAATTATTCCATTTACAAGTTAGGCTTTTGATTAAACGTCAGAGGGTTTGGTGTGTTCAACTCTTGGTTTTGCAATATCTAGCCAATACAAACTTTCTTTAGTTTTTGAATTATTGTCTCCTATTCTACAACTTTTAGGAATTATATTCACCAATTTATATTCATTCTTACTCCAGAAAATATACACTCCTTTAAATTCATTGAATTAGCTTCTCGTTGAGCAAAGCTGAAGAAGGCAGAGTAGCTTCTATAAAACAAGGAGGACACAGCAAAAGGGATTAAAAGAGGGCGAAAGCAGTAAAGGAAATTCAGGAAGAGGATATTTTTAGGGAGAACTTTGAGAGTAAAGGTAAGTGATGAAGAGCTCAAGGAACAGAAATGAAACACCTGAAGTGAGCAGGGCCAGTGAGAATGGGAGACATTAAGCACTATGGGAAGAAAACTCACATCATCAGAATGAGGCATTTACTCTCTCCTTATCCGAACGACAGAAGCAAGACAATCTGCTGTTTGTGTTGTAAAAGTGTTTGCCGTGGGAAGTATGGTATATGCACGCAGAAAGAACATCTGTTCAAGGAAGGCTCTTGCAAATATAAAGCTGCAATAATGGGGTAGAAACATCTGCACAGCTTATAGCAGGGCCACCAGTAGTGCTCTCAGGTGGGGGAGGGTGTGATTCATGCCACATCAAGCAGAAGGTCGCAGGAAACCTCTCTAAGAATGAGGCAGCTTTTTGTATGTATCCATGCAAAGGTAAGCTGCCTGTAGACAAACCTGCAGTGTTCAGCGTTGCAGAATACTGCTGTGGAAATGCTATAAATCCTGAAAAAAAAGTCACTGTCCTTTCACTTAGTCATTAAAAGGACAACTTGCCCCTGTTCCTATGCAGTCATAGGATGTCTCAAGGATTTCAAATAAAGCCCAAGAATAAAGGTTTTCCTCTGCTCACCCACAAGACCTGCAAGATTTTATGACATAGTTCTATTAGCAGAACACCAAGAAATTCAGAGAGCAAATGGAGCAAAAGGAAGTGCTTACTGGAAGCTTGCTGGCAATTGTATTGGTGCAGTACAATTGCAGGAAAATATGCCCAGGCACAGTTCCCTGGTGTGGCTACACAGCAGCTGATACCCGAAAGACTCATTCCTGGTTATTTGGGGTATTGCTTCGCTACAGACATTGCAGGGCAAATATGATTACATGATTTGGTGCCTTTGCCTCAGTTCCTTTTTATTGCAAATACAGTTTCACATGCCTGAATAGAGTAACTTTGCTTGTATATGGAATATATAATGAGAAAAAGGGAGGAAATCTACAGCTCATTCACAGTGCACAACCTTCAAAGGATGGTGTTTGGCAGCATCATGGCTGCATCTTACCAAGGCACCCTTGCATGCTTCACACAAAGCAGACTATCCCTCTGCTCCTTTACAACTCTCCTCCTTCAGACTTTGTGACTTCAAAGCTTTTCCAGAAAGTTTTACAGCAATTTTACAATTTTTATTCCCTCATTACTGGACTCTAACAATTTGGAGCTCAGATATACATAAATACATGGCTTTATCTCCAGACAATGATCCCTTTACCAGTGTCTAAGTTTTGAAGTGCAGGTTTTGAAAACTTTAACTTGAATATAGATAAATGAGCAGATCTAAATGAAATATGAACATGGTATCTTGAATGGCTACTTCTGCTTTTCTTAGTATTTCACTACCTTTAGTGGAGTTCTTTTTCATGTGCAGTGTAAGGGGTGAGAGAGTGCATCTGATGATTAGGCTGTGTTGAGCAGCTATTTCTATATCAAAAGCCTGTTTCTGGCAATGGGAATGTATTTGTCAAGTTCAGCAGGTGATGGTTGAAGACTTTGGCTTGCGTTAAGCTTAAAAGATGATTTTCAGAACATGCAAACTGCTGTACATAATGCTGGATATGTTAATGTTTGCAGACAGACAAAATCTTCATTCATTTTTTCTGTTCTTTAATGTTTTGCAAAAACAGTGAACAAGTACTATTTTCAGAAATGTGAGCAGAATTACCTAATTAGGTACAAAAGATGAGTGTATTTTGTTTTACTGGAATTAGCAGGAGTAACAGATAAATGATATTTGTAAAACAAGACAAAGATTATTATGTGTAACACAATCTAGATGAGGAATCCAGGTGCCAAGACTAGGCTCGGCTTTCTCATGACTCCCAGGGTAAGTCACGGACAGAGTGATGCCTCCAGTACAGAAGATGAATTTGGGAGCTCTGTGAGAGTCTGTGTCTCTTCTATGGCTATATATGGCACCAAGCCTGCCAGCTTCACTATTTGATTGGTATGAATCTTATCCCTTTCCTGAATTGGTAAAATCCTACACAGAAAAGTGCTTTGCCACTTTTATCTTTTGGCATATTCCTCTTTAAGCATCTGAGTAACTCCAGGCAGGTTGAAAGACACTACATGTATCTAAAAGCAGTGGCATACTTCAGTGTTTTGGAAAAAATACATGGGGAAAGTTCTTCTGCCTTCTAAGCTTAAACATGATACCTGTTTTTTTGCTTCATTTTGATTTGGTTTTTTTTGTGATAGACGTCAAGCAGTTAAAATAAAGGTGTTATTTCCATTTTGGCATATTCCTCCTTATTGCTTTAAAAAACTTGTTCTTTTCCTTGTGAAATATACACTTGGCTCCACTGGTTCTGGAGAGTGTGTAAATGATACTCACCTTGGGAGAAAAGAACTTGACCTTGAAATTAGATACCCTTTCCAGAACAGCTATGTGTTTTCTGGCTCTGGAGCACTTCATTGCATCATTCTTTGCAGAAGAATTGTTATAAAGGTGATGGTTAGCAAACCTAAAACACTTTGTGAAAAATGCCTTTTGGTGGGGAGAGAAATTGTCTCATTTTTAGCACCAGATTGACCACACATGTGGTCAAAATCCAGATGGAAAAAAGGGTGAAAGACTTTGTCATGTGGAAAGTAATTAACAGGGGATGTGTATGAGAGGAAGAGGTTTGGTCCCTGTTGTCCATGTTACTGTATGTTAGAAGGATGTCAAGCTTCCACATCATTTTGGAGCAAAAATAACCCTACTTTTTCTCCTGAGGAGTGAGAAATGTTTTGGATTTTCTGCACTGCAGAAAAGAGAAAAATCTGAAAATCTCACAACTTGTCACTAGACAGGAAAACAATTTCCTTCCTAATTCTAATGACTTACCATTTTTCATAGAAAATAATGCCAGTAACATGTTAGGGTTTTCAAATAAGATGGAAAAGAGTAGTTTCATCACTGATGCTATGGTGTAGGTAGAAGACTTTAAAGCTGAAAAATATCAGCCCTCGGGTCAGAAGGGGCTTTTTCCCTGATCTTCCTTTTCATTCATTTTTACATGGCATTTATCTCCAGCCATAGAAAAGGTTATTACTGGGCATCTAGATACTGGCCATATAAAAATGGCAATATTAAGCAGTGTCAGGTGAGATAGGGAGGAGCAATGACTGTGGTATTTTCCTAGATGATTTTGGCTGCAGTGCTGTCATGCTGTTTTGTGCAGGCAGAAGTGGAGGAATGGCATGCTGAAAGGAGCAGTACAGACACACTGGACATAGCCAGGCCAATTAACACCAATCATCACAGATGCCATTAGCTTCTGGTAAAGAAATGTTAACCCCACAGATCTATTATTGCCTCCAGTGTCCTGCAGAGGGGGGTCAGGGTGAACATGTAGCTACTGGGGATCTCATGGCAAATATAAAGAGCTGCCAGTGGCCAAATAATGTGCTCCTAGAAAAAGCCATGGTCCATTATCCCTGCTGAAAACAGAGTGACAAATTACTGTAAAAGTACTGTACTGCAGCTGAAAGAAGACAATAATTTCATGAACTTTACAGGTACAGCCAACCATAACAGTATGTTCTAGTACTACCCTCTGCATGCTACAGTGCTTTACACTATAGTTCTTTTTACAGCACTCACAATATAACCCTGTCCTTTCTTAGAAACATCCCTCAAGTCAGGATACTGAGAAAGTACATCTGCTTTACCCTGGTAGACAAATAACACTAGGTTTAAGAGACTGTGCTATAACTTGCATGCTTATTACCACGGCCCAATTCTGATTTTATCTCTGTTGATCTTATTTTGGTGTGCATCTGGTGAATAAAAGAGATGTTACTACTGATTTGTACTAGAATTGAGCCCCAGATATCTTCTGTGATGATTAATCTCTTCAGACTGTTTCCTGCATCTCATCCGTGGTCTGACCAACTCATGCTGCTTCTTGAGTACTGGTATGTTCAGTACACTGGGTATGAACATATGCCTTACCCAAAATATAATAATAACCTTGAAAATGCAATAATATCTGGAGTTGAATGCCAAATGCATTTGGTAGTGCACAGATGCACTGGAAAAGGGAAGTGAAAAGAAGGGAGATACCCAGAAAACTTTATGAAACAACATAGGCAGGAGGCGCAGTACTTGATCTGCTTCAGTTTTGGATGTGGAAAACTTTGGATGCACAATGATGGTCAAAGGACAGAAGAAATATCAGGCAAAAGCCAGTTCAATCAAAAACCTTGGGGTTGTTTTTACTTAAATAGAATATATGCTGCTTCATCACAGATCACTGCTAGAAAGGCCTTTGTTAGTGAGAAGAAATTTAGCAATAAGAGCTAGCTTGCAATCAGTGACTCTTCTTTGGAAAATACATATTTGCTGAAGGATGAAGATCTTTTCTATAGGGAAACTAGTTCGGAAGGGATAATTTTTGCTCTTACCTGGGACATTTTTTTTGAAACAAACTAGCTCTGTTAGTGCTTGTTCTGTGATTTGTAGATAGAGAACCTTAAGAACTGTGCAGTTGGTTTATAAGTATTTTGAAAAGTGAAAGATTAAATGAGTGATTGGTATCAACAATATCTACATAGCAGTATAAATACAATCTGTGATTCTTCTGTATAGCATCTTCTGAACTTGAGATCTTAGTATTTCACAAATAGTGATTCTGATTTCTGTCTTCTCCAAAGGCTTTATTGATGGTATGAAAGGAAAAACATACATTAAAAAAATTATATATGTACATGTGCAAATCAGACTTGTCCTGCTGACCTGTGCAAAATAGGTATTATCACTCCCTTTTTTGCAATGCAAACTCTTGAACAAAGGCAATTTAGAAGACATTGGTAGCACAGTAGAGAGCAGAAACTGTTTTCTTCCAGTCTAACCAATTTTTTACCCAACCACAATTAATTCCTGTTGCCAGCAGTGGTTCTGAGGCCATAGAAATGGGTCTATGTTAGAACTGGGTTTGATCAGGCTAATACAGTTCTTATTAAATGATGTCTCTCTGCTCCAGTCTGTCCTATGACTGGGATAATTCTTAACTTTGTGTTTTGTTTACTGGTTGCATTTTGATGACAGCAGTTTTTATAATTTTTGATTTATCATCATCAGAAGAGAAAGCAGGCTATAATGTTAACTGCTGGTATCAAGACAGAGAGAGAGGACAGGACTATAATTGTTGGGATTGTCATTCAGGTGCGTGTGACTTGATTCAATAAATGTGGGTTTCTGGCACCTTTGTGAGTGATGCTTTTACAACATGCTGCTGCTTGAGCTTGTTTTGCAAGGATTCCCAGCACCAGGAAGATCTACTGCTTTCAGGTTCTCCCCCTTCTCTCTCTCTTCCCTAAAGGGAAAGTCTGCATAGCTCTCTCATATGATCAGGTGGATTTAATACCACAAAATAGAAGAATCAGAAGGGACTACCTCTAAGAATGCTTTTCTTCTGCCCCATCTTTAACTGACACTGATATATCAGACAGCTAGGACATAAAAAACTCAAGAAACTTCAGTAAAGAAAGACCAAAGTAGGCATCCATGTTGCTCCTTTACCTCTATTGCACTGGCAAATTTTTCAGTATCAGACAAAGCGTACACAAATAGCAGAAAAATGCAGACAGTCTAAAATGCAAACTTTCAGAAGTTGGCTAAAGAACAATACTCTTTCTGTCCTGAGAAATGGAGTAGTCCAGTAAAATCTTACCACTGGTTCAGAGCATGAAACAGAGTCAAAGATGTAAAAAGACTCTCGGTGGATTAAACCAAATCCACAATGGCAGCCAAGCATACTCGCTATAAATGTTCCCACTGAGCCTGCGGACACGGATGCTCTTCGAGTCTCAAGTGATAAAGCACTTATACATTTGGCTTTGGGCCAAAAGATTTGGAGATCTGAGGCAAAACTGATCACTTTAGGAGAGAGTCTGCTATGTGTAATTAAAGGCAGATTATTGGATTAAGATTTGATGCAAATTTGAAGTCCTTCCTTTTCTTTCCAGATTTATTTTATTTTTCTTGTCTTCTTTGTCTCTGGGTAACTATAATTGAATGCGTCTTTAAATTGTAAATTGTAATTCTGCTGTCAGCAGTGGAGCTTTAATTTCAGATGTTTATTAGAAAATTTCTCTGTGAGGCTCTGAGTTTTGTTAGCTGGAGGGACTTGAATCAATTGTATAGCCTCCCCCACAAAGTCGTGGACAGTTTATCATGATTTGGTGCTTTGAATGCGTTATTTGCTAGTGTGAGAAGAAGAGATAATCTCTGTCCCAACCTATATTCCCCTGTTCTTTACTGTGGTCATGTTCTTCAGCACATATTTGTTTTTAGACAATAGGATAGAGTCCCATCAAGGTTCCTTGTCTGGGAATGTGGCTCTGGTCCACATTTATGGCCATGGAGAATCCACTGTGATATTCTCTTCAGAACTGCAGCTAGAAGAGGAGGTTTCCTCTTATGTAGATGAACAAACACATCTCTAGTCAGCAGTGCTGCTCTTATGAGTTGCTACTGAAAAATATGACAAGAGTAAATGAATGCAGAAAAATGGAGGAGAAACAGTCACAAGGAGAAGTCAGTTTAATTTATGAGCCCCCATTGCTTCTTCAAAGGAAATATATACCCTCTTGCAAAAAAAAAAAAANGGATAAAAGCAGCAGCTGAGGATTCTTGGAGTGCAGAAGAATCCTCAGCTGCCATGGAAATAATGAGGACTGCACCAGCTGTTCCCAGTCGGTCCCACACACTTCAGGGGTACAGTTGAAGGCCAGCTGGTGCACACTGCTCAGGTGATGCTGTCGGTGAGGTATAAATGGGGTGTGCTCAAACCACTAAGGAAAGGTTTAAAATGTGTTTAAAGATCATCATGGCGATGTGGAACAGCTTCTTTTCTGCTTCACTCAGCTACGTTTTGTAAAACATGCTCTGGCATCATGAATGTGTGTCTGTGGTAACTGAACAATCTCACTGTTGCATCTGTGCCTTTTCCTCCTGCTGTCTACCCACTGCTCTGTGACTCCACTGCTCCACGTCCAGGGTGCTACTAGGCTCTTTGGTAACTGGGTTTTGTGTCTTTAATGTCAGGTGACTCTGACATAATCTGAAAATAAACAGCTATTGAGACAGTAAACAAATGGAGAGTCTGGATGGGACCATTTTTGGGGGATTAGACCTTTCTGAACCTGTTTGAGAAAACATGGCATGATGTGTTTTATCCTTGTTAAAGATGGATAGTTAAGAAAGTTTAAATTTTTCTAATCCTCTCTCATAGTACACCACAGGCTTTTATTGTGCAATGTCACTCTACCTTGTGGAGTCTTGTTGCTTAGATAGCTGTAGTTACTCAAGCAACAACAAAGCTATGTGTCTGAAGAGTGTACCTCTGCCCCTTTTCCCATTGTGCTACCTGCAAGAGACAGCACAACTAAGCAAACCTTTCATATCTGCCTGAAGAATGGGGCCTACTTAAATGCTGTGCTGCAGCATCTTAGTAATATGATGGTATTATGTCGCTGTCAGTCATTCCATGCAGAGCTCTAATATTGCTCACTCTCACTCTCTCAGTCCTTCTCGCTTCACTCTAATTGAACCCCTATAATTAAGATAAATTCTGAGCAATCAAACCTGGAATGTGGATGAACAGTCCCTTGTGCAATCCCAAAAGTTCAGCTTTAGGAGGTTACTTCACTACGCTGTAAATCATTATCCCAGTTTAACTACAGCATGTGGGACTGAGAGTTCCTGCAAAAGCTTGCTACAGCAACTTCATTTATGAAGATAACTCAGTAGGAAAGGTCCTCTATTTACAACTGTGTGATTTTATGGGGAAAACTCTATTTTTTAATGTTAGCACCTTAGCAATCAGTGAGAGACAGTCCAGTGCATAGACCCTACAGCTCATTACCAGAAAATGAGGTATGACTCCTGAAGATGGATTTCCAGTATCTGTTAGTCACACCAGCATTTCAAGATAGAGGGGGACACGCAGCTTATTTTACTTAGCTTGAGGTACAGACCTCTACTGATGAGTAACAAGGCTATGATGCAGAGGTGCTATGAGTCAGAGAAATACTCAGTGTATGATGGGGAGAAAAATGAAACAGAGGAGCTTTCAGAAAAACTAATAATAAACAAGGAGACACTAGTTCTTGTAACAAAGACCAGAAACAGGCATGTGGTCATGAAACCAGAGATCTTTGGATCAGGATCATGATCACAGCTTCAGACAGTTCCTGAAGCCTGCCCAGAGCAGAGTCCAGCAGAAAGACTGATGTAGTTTCATGCAGGGTTCAACAGGATTCTACACTCCTTGGTTCTTTCCAATCAAGATTCATTTATGCAGCTTTTCTGTTGTTGGGCTTGAACATAGTGCTTTGTGACCTAAAAGCCTAGACCCCTCTGACTGTTCAGATCATTCTTCAGACTTGCTTCCAGTTTATATTTTTGGGAATATTTTGTGTTTAGCTTGATCCTGATTTGGTGTTCAACATGACCGATAACTTCTCAGATATTCCCCCGTTTAGGCATAACTTCACTGGGCTGTGTTTTGAATGAGTCTAGACCATTTCTAGGTATGTGAAAACCTTATCAGATCATTTGGTGCAAATTCAGGAAATTGTAATGAATATCAGCTTGCCCTAATTGTGACAGCTGCCTGAGGGGTGACTCTTAAGGGGCTCAGGGACTGGGATATCTCAATGTTTATGGCTGCTTCTAAGACTGTTCTTCAGAGACAATTTACCAAGTCATATACTGACTATTCAAGTAGAATTGCAATGTTAAAGAATGGGTGGAGTTTTTTCTTTTTCAAGTCACCTGGGGTTTGAATTTATTTATTAGGATGCCTTGCAATTATAGTCTCTTGAAGCAGTACAGCATCACAAATACCATGTGAAATGTCCATAGATGTCTTGTATACCATGGCAGTTAGAGGGGAAGGACCAAATATGCTTTTAGCTCCATGTTTGCTGTCTTGACCTTTCACTCATGGATCCAGCCGTAAATTTCATGATAAAGCAGCCATAGATTTGCTTGACATAGTGGTTTGAAGACCAGATAGAAAAGCAAGTTCCAAATCTGAAGAAAGCACAAAGATGGCTTGTTCCAACAGTTCAAACTGAATAGGAAAAGAGGTAAGCTTTGCTCAGGTTACACTTCCCTGGAACATCCTGCTTCACTGTAAAATAATTTGCATATATTTTGTATGCTGTCTGTGGGGATTTCCAAAAGGAATTCGACATCCTTAGGACCATTTCCTTCTTTCCCTTCTTAGGCCATTCTTTTGGATGTGATCTTTGTCTTAGGCTATTTTTGATCTTCATAAAATGAAAAACCCACAAAAGCAACAAAACAACTGTTGATTTTGTTGCATTAAAACCTTACGATGAAACAATTAGGCAGAATCTGAAATCATGACCAAGAAATAACCTTTAGTGCACAAAACCTCTTATTACATGCTCTGACACTATTTAATTTAAAGTTGCCTGAGCTGTGGCCCTTCACATGTATGAAATATGTTGTGAAGGTTGTGATTCACCCCTGTGCAGAGGGCTAGTACAAGCTAAAGACAGTCAAATACCTCTCAAACTCTCAAAATGGCTCTTGCATTGAATTCCACTCTGGGGGAGGAAACAAATGGATTGTTTTAAATATATCGCCCTGTCTGGGATCTCTTTCTTCTGTATGCCAATGCTTAAATAAAACCTGATTTATCTTATTAGGTAGGAATTTATATCTTGCCACATGTATTTCTGAAAACGATTTTTCCTCCTGGTTTGGGACCTGATTCTCTGAAGTGCTGAGCCTCTGCAAAGGAGTGCTGAGCACCTTGCATCCCGCTGAAGTTCAAGGCGGGGTGAACTCACTCAGCACTTCCATGATTAGGCACTTTGTGACTGTGTTAAAGCTTTTCTATCAAAAAGAATTGCTCTTTTCATGGCATTTATTACATGTCTCCTTGAGTGTCCTTTGCAGACCCTTTCTGCCATCTTTCTGTAATACAAGGAAATTTGATCCTGGAGTTATGGTGACAAACCCTTTCAAGCCATGCCACTGCAGCTTTTCTTATCACCAAAAACCATCAGTAGAATTACAGCTCTCTATTATTTTGGTGCTTTTTTTTTATATTCTGAGATACATGGGCTTGAAAGCTCAAGTGCACACTACTGCTCAGAGACATAGAAGATGGCTTTCACATTAAAATCTCTTTGAAGAAAGGAGTAAAAGGGGGAGGGAACACAGCTAATTGCGTAATTATCTGGTTGTCTCAGTTTATTGAGATATAAGTAATAACTCATTAACAACAATGCAGTTCTGGGTGACTGGTAAATAACCACCTAGAAAGCTCTTTGCAATGGTAGTAGCAAAACTACTGAGAATATCCTGCTGCCTGCTCTGCAGTCCTGCTCTCTTCTTCCCTCTTTTTCCACCCAGGCATTTCTTCCTTCTCCATTTAAGTTTCTACCCTGGGCTTGTTTCTGGAAATCTGTTATGTTGCTGACTGGTGGGTTTGCATGGGGCCAATTCCACATTTTTAAGGTAAACTGCCACAGCTCAGGTTGATAACACCTGAGGATTTGATCCTTTATATATCCCTTAAAACCCAATGCCAAACCAAATTGGGAAAGAATATAAGCTGTATTATAGATGTATACTCCTCCTTTTTTTAAGTAAGGCTTGTTTGTGAGTGTTTTTATTATTATTCTCCCTTTAGCTCACTAGTGTAACTCTTGCGTGTGTTCAGAACACACAGCTGTGAGGCATTTAACTTCTGTGCATTACCATCTCCATTTGGAAAAGCAACAGTGGCCTCTCTGAGTGGAAAGTGCTTCTAGACCTGTTTGAAATAGAAATGGCTGATAAGCTAAACTAGGACTGGTTAAGAGGGGTCTTTTAAAGAGTTTTTTGCCTTAGCTACACCAGTTACGAAGTTTTATTCAAAACTGAAATAAAGAATATTGGCTGATGCACACTTGATGGTAAAGCCTCCATAGATTCTTTCTTCATAAGCATCATCAGCAAGACTGTTTCTAAAGTCCAGGAGGGTATTTGGGCAGAGCCCTTAATCAGACTGCAGAGTCGTGCCTGATGTCATCGCTTGTCCTTTATTGTTACTGAGGATGGGTGTGAAGGAAAAAGCCTCCCCTTTGAATTCTGGGTACAACAGACCAGCTGAGTCTGTTGTGTTGAGTATTACAGAACTGGATGGGCTGGTACTCCAGACAGTTTTCCTGGGCATTTGTAAAGGAAGAAGGAAACCCCATGTCCCTAATCCTCTCCCACAGCTAACCATACAAACTGTATGCTTTTTCTCACACAGTTTTAGGTTGGAGGTATACCAGCCAGGTCCTGACCCATGTGGCAGAGCTGTCTGCTGGCTGCTTCCTGCTACCAGCAGCCTCTAGGGACAGATCTGGGCACTATGAAAGGCCAGTTTAACTTTGGAAATGTGCCTTGTTCTGGCATGCCTACTGCCTCTGTGTGAACTTTGGGTTTCTCAGTCCATGAACTGCCTCAGCTTGCTCCAGGCCATCTGCTGTACCCCTTCATGTTGATGTGTATGCTTGTTTTGGGGGGGCTGAATGGCATCAGGATAGAAAATCAGAGCAGGGCTTCAGGTTAATGATAATCAATTTGATTTTAAACTTTAAATTTATGTTTCCTACCAGTGGTATAAGCTACTCTTCTATTGATGCTTCTTTGTACGTTCTGTCCTTCACTCCATTGCTCTAAAGTTTCCTGTCTGTAAAATTGCTATGGTCCCTTCATACAGAAAATAAAGTATATGCTTTTATTTGCAAGCAAATCTGACCTGATCTCTTTTCATAGAGGTTTGGTACACACTGTGTTTGACAACATGAGGGAAGAAAGACAGCTTGGATGAAAAAAGTTGGACATAAAAAAATCTATATATTTTAAAATATGTTAGTGGTATTTTGTATCTTGTGTAATCAGATAAATCAGTATGCAGAGCAGAAATCCCAGAGTCTTTAGGTCAGTTTGGACCAAGCTTTGTTGTCCTTGGGCTCTCTATTTGATGTACAGTTGTGTAATGTTGCATAACCATCCCTTTGCAAACATTAACAATAATCTAAGGTTCAGGCTGAGTGACAGCTATGCATTGTGAATAGGTCTGTTTAGGTGGCAGGGTGATGTAAATAAGGATGACTAAGCCATGCCACATAAACAGAATTCACCATATGATACTGTTCCCTTTGCATTTTTCTAAATCTTTTGAAGCTAGGGAGGGGGAAATGACAGGATGCACAAAAGAAACACAGCTCACATCTCAGCAGTCAGTTGGAGTTTGAGATTTGAATTGTAATATCTCTGCCAGATGGACACAGATAGTTATGAGGATGTGAAGACAAGACCGCTTCTTAGAGAGGTCAAGTGACTCAGTGTACTTCACCACATCTGTAAATTGACAATTAAAAACCTGGAGGCATAATTGTCATAATTTCCAAAATTTAAAGAGACAAATTAATTTTTTCCTCTTGCGTTTTTTTTTTTTTCTTTCTTCTTCTTTGTCTGGAATATAGATTAGAACCACATTCAGAAGACTCATTTTCCCTTGTCAATCAGTAAGGGCAGCCAGTCAGACCTCATCAGTGTAATAATGGATGTTCAGAGTGAATTAGTTAGCCTGATCATATCAGAGGTGACACAAAAGAAGGGAGGGGAGTACTTTATGGTCTGTGGTATATTCACTTCTATGGTAATTGGTCCACATCTGGAAAAGAGAGGAGACAATCCCCCCTAGTTATGGCCACATGACATTCTTCAGCAAGAATTGAGGTAGAAGATCACCCTCTGAATGGTGCTGGTCTAGCCAAAACATCATGCTAAAAGCTCTCCAGTGCCAAGAGCTCAAACATCCAAAGTACTACTTGCTTACCATTTCCCTCCTCAGCTTATACTTCTTTAAACTCTGACCGGTCAGAAATCTGAGATTCTGACATCCAAAAATTTGACTACAATATAATTTTTAATTGCTTGCTTTATTCATTATTTGTTGTTAATATAGCAGAGTCTGCTGGTAATCCAGGCTCTGGAGAAAGTAAACACTTGAAGAAAATGCAGTGAGAGAGCTAGAGAGTATTTTGGCTTGGTCTGGATGAATTTGAATGATGGGAAAAAAATCCTGGCTTTGCACTCAACAGGCTTCTATGAAGGAAAGAGAGTAATTGATATAAAACGGTGAACTTTACCCCTGGATGGATCAGAACAGAGAATGGAGATAGGACTGGCTGGTCTCTGAGTACATGTGTTGCCCCAGCTGCAGGCAAACTGTAAGGATATTTGCCAGGGCACAGAAAGGGAATGCTCTTACGAGTATTAGGACAGACCAAGAGGCTAAGCTAGGGAGACGAAGCGAGAGCTTTGAAGAACCCATCAGAGGATCAACGTGTGGCAGAATGATGGCTAGGTGTGATGGAGCAGGGAGGGAGGTTTTACTTCTCTTGTTTGGCTAAGGAAGGGTCACATAGTCTTATGGAACAAAGGAGATGGGCAACCAGACCTTATTGTCTGCTGACATCACCTCCATATAAAGGGAATTTTGGCGGAATGCCCATGGGGTTACTTGCTCTCAAGAAGAGCAAATCACCAGGTTGGTCCATTAGTGATACCCTTTGTGTTCATTTAGATATTTCTGCAATGTCCAGATGTGGCAGTTGGGTTATATTGCTCAGAGTTTCCCTGCAACTTTCTGTATGTAAATATTTGTTAGAAAACATAGAACAAAAGACAAAGGAGATGAGTTGTAAGCTTTTTGTAGTTGCATTCTTGTAACCTTTGAGGTCTTATGAAAACAGACACATCCTCTCACACTCCTCCCAAAATGCATTTGCTATGAGGATCAAAATACATTTGTAAAAGGTGCTGAGAAAAGAAAAATGAATATAAATCTAGGCATAAATAAATGTAGGCAAGATATTTTCAGATCACTAGTCACCAGAGAAATGAGATTCTGACCAGACACTAATCAGAAATTCAACTGGTCGTAAGATGATGAATATATTTGCAAAGAACTCTTTAGACATTGGTCAAGAACAGCAAGTACCTGGATGGGATCACTGAGGAAGATTTTCTGGTCCTTTATATGTATTGTAGCTATATTTAATGTTGTTTCTGTATTGACAGGGCCTTATGGGAAAGTCTCACCACTTTGAGAAATTTCAGTGTGACCATTTAAGCACCTTTTTCTGCTAACCAAATGTGATTGTCCACAAAATTATTTTTTTTCTGTAGTCCCAACACACAAGTAATACATATGTACACACTCATGCATGCATGTGCACACACATCTCTATATACTTATATAAACAAAGGGAAAACACAGGCTGCTATGAATGAGTCAACAAGACATCAAATGGTAATGTTTACAGAATAGAATAGTATTTTTCTAGGTCCTTACACTTTGACACCTAACTTAGAGCATTTGCAATGGATATGATTAAAGTCCAATGATTTTTAAAAATCAGGTCTATGGAGAGGGTGTACATGGGGCATCCAAAAATCTAGTGTCTAATTAGCACTTGAAAAGTTATACCATTGTACAGTTTAAGTGGGAAGAAACCTTAATTTGCTTCGGGCCATATAGTCTTATTACTTAGAAATCTGTTTTCACAACATAAACTCAGTATGAACTGCTATTTTTAACTACTGTGATGACAACATGTATGTGTCTAAATAGAGAAAATATATCTCAAAAGGTCCTTGCAAAAATTCTTCAGAGTCATGATCTGTGGCTGTTTTTTTCATGCAAAAATTCCAACTGGTGATTTTTTTTTTTTTTGCCTGCAGACATATTTAGGAAACCATTTCTAATTAATATAATACCAGATTACTTGGGGGGGATGAAATAATCTGTGCAAATATTGACTCACAAATATCCAACATATTCACTTAACTGAATTGATAAGTAATTCTTTGGCTAAAATGAAGAGAGAGGTTCAAAGCATTTCTCTGAAAAGAAAGTTTTCCAAGACCACAGCCCCTTCATGAAAAATTTACCTATAGGAAAAAAAAAATCACAAAACCACCTGACTCCTAATGCAATGTAACATATCTTCTCTTCCCTCTCCATCATCCTCCACTGTCATCCCTCTGTTAGCTTTTTTATTTTTATCACTGTATTAGTCAGAGTATTTATTTGATCAACATAAGTTTCAGTAGTTTCTAAAATTTTGTTGTTACCCATTAATGTTTTCTTCACTTTGCATCAAGGCTGGAATGTTATTGGTGCACAGAAGCAGAGAGATGTTTCAAACTTAGTCTTTTTTCTTCTCCAGTACAGAGAATACAAAATACTGTTTTGCAGAAACTCTGAATAACTGTAGGAATGTCTGCCTCAGAGGAGCCATGTATTATGCACCCATCTTCTGGTTTCAGGTTTTTATTTTTTTCTTAGGGGTAAAAAAAATCTTGTTGCAGTGAAATCTGCCTTCTGGAGTAAGGGTATATCAATAAAATAACATACTGTTCGGAACTGAGAATATTTACAAAATCTGCTAAAGGTTTTCTGTTCCCCAGCTGTTTCTCAGAAGGCTCACCACCAAGATGATTCATACAAAAAAATCTGAAGCAGTTTTTATTAATACATTCCCAAAACATTTTCAAATACATTGAGACAGACTATTTAAAGTTGTGTTAGCTGTCATGGATAGCCTAAGCAACCTGTCATCAGATGGACAGCTCTTCATTGATTCCTTTCTTTTGACAAGAGTCTCTGGTTTTACATGCAAATTTGTCATCTTAAATTTATCCAGTAGATAACTGTTCTCATCCCACAGCCATGCTGCTAATCATGTACAGTGCTGCTTAATTCCCACTCGGACGCTATCGGTGAGCCTTGAAGGAGAAGCAGCAACTTTTCACTTTGAAAAGTTGCACTTGTGGTGTCTCTGCAGCCTGATACTAACTCTTTTGAAATATTCTCAGAGACAGCCTCCCCACTGAATCAGCCTAGGCTAGCTCAGAATGCTGCCATGTGTGATAGGATAGCTTCCTGGAAATGGTATTGCAGAAACACAAATGATCAACCGCAGTACTCTTTGAAAACTTTAGAGAAGGTGGCTCACCTTAATATAACCAACTGCAAATTTCCAGGCTAACATGCTAAGGGAATGCCAATAGTGTATCAACTGCAGCTGGAATTGTCATGGAAAGATGCAATTTCTGGCAGCACAATTAAAATGTACAGCCATGCCTGCCAGAGCATTTTCTAGCTGAGTGGCAGCATTCAATGAAACAATTGAAGAGCCTGAACAGTGACAGAACAAAACCATCTTGAAGCAAGCCTATCTATTGTCGTGACTTTTTTGGAAGAATAAATTTTCTTTACTATAAGCTTATGACTCACCCAACAAAATGGTAAAAAACTGAGCAAGCTGGTCTAGTGGAAGGTGTCCCCATCCACGGCAGGAGGATTGGGATGAGATGATTTTTAAGGTTCCCTCAAACACAAACCATTCTATGATTCTATGTATGTATGTATGATTCAAGCTTCTCAGATGGCTACTAATCAGAACATGGAATATGCCATTTTTGCTGTCTTCATACATTATGAAGGATGCATTCTGCTTGGATGAATTTAGAAAAGACCATAGAGGAGTTCTCTGAAGAAAAGCATATTAAATTTTTAAAACCTGTTACAGCAATACGCATCTAACAGTGTTTAGAACACTTCAGATGGTTTGGTTTACCTCTGAATAATGTGTTACCAGTGTTTGACCTGGAAAACAGGCTCTGAGAAGCCCACCTTTCCTTTTGACACCACTGAGCCAAACAATCTGGGGTAAAACCTCAGCTGCTGTCAAAGATGTTACTGCTGAAGTCAGTGGAAGCACACTGATTTACATTAGCAGAAGTTCTGGCTCTGTGCCTTCTTTTGTCTTCCATCCCAGTTCCAGGGTTATAACAGACCACTCCTGAGTCAACTGGAAGGATTAGTCTGATGATTTGGTATTTCAGGGATTGAAATGCAGCCTATGATGGAACATATGGTCTTCTTCTGCCCTTTAGTATTCCTATATCATGCATCTAATGAAATCTGCTGCCACAGAAATAGGAAGCCTTATAGCCTACTAGAAATAGAATAAATAAGAGATATGTAAATAATAGCACCCTGTATAAATTATGAAAAGAGCACACAATAAGTTTATTACCCCACAAAATGAATTGATTAAAGTGGGTGAGCATTTCTGAGCTTTTAAAAAACAAATGATCAAAGCTACAAATTATATAGGTCTTTAACAGTACAAATAAAGAAAATTAATAACCAGCTCAGCCAGTATTAAAGATTGTGTGGCTAGAGAATTCATCGCTCTATTGACCTGAACTTTGGACTGGTTACATAGCCCAGCTGTAATTAAAACATACACACAGTTTACCTGCCTCAAAACTGCATCAGGTTACACTGGGTTAAACTAAATGCCACAAGCTTGGATGAATCCAGAAGGGCTTTTGCATTCTGCACTAAAATATGAGATCACTGCCCTTTATGTTTCAAATTGTATCACAACAAACATTCTGTGTAAGAGGATACAGCAGTTTATATTGCAAATGCACCACAGTTTCTGCCAGCACAGAACAGGCTTTTTTTTTTTTTTTCCACCCTTTTTTCAAGTATTCTAAGGCACTGCCTTAATCCTTCATTAAACAAAATTATCTCTAGTCTCATTAAGACTCTGGAGTTCATCGTAACTGGCACCAAGCAGCAAAGAGGCAAAGGGAAAGAACTGGCTATCAGCACTGATAACAGGCAACATGCATGATTCTTTGGTGCTGAAATACCCTTCTGCCATGACTGGCTGTAAGTGAATTGGCTGGACAGATTTTCCAGATCCCCTGAACGTTCCTAAATTACTATACTCACCCAATTACAGTCCTCAGGGGTCACATTTCATTTTCTGAAAACTGGTAACAGGCCACCACAGCTGATGAAATGATGTGGGTATCCAGGCAACTATTGTGCTGTTTGATTAATATAGCAAACACTTGTGTGGCATGATCTCACATACTTCCAAATGTTCCACATGATCAGCCTCAAACTGGAGATCATAAAAGTTTGCCTCATACTTACATTCCCAGTCTTGCATGGATCAGATTTTCCAGATGAAAATATTTATTAGCACTTCTTATTACACCTCTCTTTTGTATTATTTAACCCCTGACTTTATGCATGAAGGTGTCTAGAAACAGGTTGATTTCTGCTTTTTCTTCTCTTTTTTCTTCAATAAAGTTTATTCACTTCTCTCTAAGCCAGTTAGCTATAGTAAAGTTCCAGGTATTACTATAGATAGATTTGTCAGAGAGTTTTAGTTCCTAATGTAAAGCCACTCTAGTAGACATTTTGAACAGCTATAACCTGGATACATGTCGAAGGGTACAAAAAGTGCAGCCCCTTGTTGCCAGAGAAGTAACAGAGAGATCTCCATAATACCCTAGTTCTCTCACTTTATTGGAAAGGATCTGTGTGCTGCCTCTGCTTCAGATGCCCTGAAAGTGTATTTTTAAGAAAAGCAGATCCAGCAAGTGGCACTAGGACTATATACAAATATCTAAGCTAGTTTCTGTTTTGAATCATACCCCTTTCTGCAGGCAGCAGACGCACTCTGCTTTGCAAATGCTGGAACGATGGAGGAGACAGAAAGAAATAGCCTGTAGCTGACATGTCCCCCAAGAAAACTCTGCAGCTGCAAGTCCACAATCCAGGCAGCACCAGCTGCCCGTCCCATCAAGCAGTTTCCCTGTGGTAATCAAGGGGTTAATGGAGCCAATAGTGGAGTATTTGCTTTCTTCTGTTTGAAATCAAACATCTGATCTTTATCTGAAGCGACAGGTTTAATGTCTTCCTTCTCTGACAAATTTTTACCCAAAGAGGAATGCAAACACATATATTGGTGTGGTTTTATAAGTGCTCATCTAAGCAAGCCAATATTGGAAGATTCACTCCCTAATAAACAGCAAAGCCACGAGCTTGTGCTGCTTGCTTTAAAAAAAGTTATATCCCTTACATCATTTAAAAGATTTTACTTTAGATCTGTCAGGGGTCAGTTACTTTGACAGTGCTTTAGGCAAGGTGGAGTATTACTGTTCACCAATGTTGACTTCCTTTCTCTCTTTTTTTTTCTTTCCTTTTTCTTTCTCTTTCTACTGCTTCTTATTTAAGTTAGTTTAATATTTGCAAAATACCCTGTTGCCAGCCTGATCAAGGAAAAAAACCTTTCTCTTGCACATGGCAGGACATGTTTTGGTCAGCAGAAATTTGCTTTAGACAAGATCTCTCCCTCTGGCTTGTTATACTCCCTTCCTGAGGAATGAGAGCAGAGAAAAAGGAAAAAATTAGTCGACTTGATGTGGACAGATGCCTGCTCTGGAAACAGGACTGTGAAATACACTCTGTTTTAAATAGGCCAGTGAAGATTCACAAAGCTGTGGTAGTTTGCAGATATTTTTTTTTTCTCTCTCTCTATATATATCCTTTATATACCTGAGCACAGCAAATACTGTCTAATTCAAGATGGCTTTCCATCACCTCTAACTTACTGGGGAAAAGACCAGGTTCTGCTTTGACTGAAACTTTTGTTATAGATCTGAAGCATACAACAGTTCACCAATAAAATCTATAACAGTTCAGTATTTCTGGTTGGATATAAAAAAATCCCTACTTAAGCAGCCTCTCAGTAACTCTCTGTCTGATGGCATGATAATGCTGAAAGTACCTGCTGGAAACATTGAAAAGCCATTGTGTTTTTTAACGAAGTTTTCATTTTGGCTTAGTCATAAAAATGCTGTAAGAAAGCTTTTTATCTGTTTGTGGCTGTTTGGAAACCCAAAGTGTTTGGTTAGATCATAAATTAAAAGAAGATTAAAGGTCCTAAGTTGGTCTGAGTGTAGAGAAAAATTGCAACTTCTGGATGCTTCCAGTCAATCGAGTAAAAATTATTTTCAGTGATGTAAGGCAGAGTTTTGATCAACTAATTCTCATCTATAGCAAAATTAGGGTGAGGTTTGTTCAGGAAATGTTTTAAAACACTCCTCACCCACGCAGTTTCAAATGTACTTTTTACTCCATTTTCTCATACCGAGTGTTTCCAGTACCCACTGATAACAAAGCTTTTCACCAACTTAACATCCATGACATGCAAGTAACACTACTATGGTATTTGGGAAGTCATCACCTGTTTTCCAGACCTTTTGCCCCTAGGTCTAGACCTTCTAGGACAGAACAGAAGATGCAAACTGTGGTATCTGAACACAGGACTTCTAGATTTTTTTTTTAGTCTCATATTGTTGCTTTCCTTATGGGTCTTAAAATTGGATCCTTTTAAGGATGGACTCAATATTGCACCAAACACTGAATAAGCGATTATGCCATGGAGTGCCATGGTGCCATAGGATAATGACTGTCCAAGAAATCCCTGCATCCAGCCTCATGGGGAGCTGTATCCACACAGACTCCCTAAAGTCTCTTGCAGCCATCCTAAACAGGAAATTCAAATATGCATTTGATTGTGAGTTTGGCCTATGCAAAAACTGATATGCAAACCCGCATGAGCTGTTGGACAAGTCCTGTAAAATGGGAGCCATCAATGTTCTATTCCCAGCTGTTGCAGTGGTGGAAAGCCCTTGTGTCAGATGGAAGCTGCTCCACAGTGTGGCAAATTGCAGTGCTGGCACCAAAGCTGCTGTTGTCGCTTCCAGCTCCAAACTGCTCTCGTCTTTGTGATTCATTACTGGGAGTGAACGTTTTCTGCATGTCAGGTTTTGGTTTCACAGGAAGTGTGATCTCAACTGGATTCCTGCCAAAGACATACTTGCCACAGAGCTTCTATCAGACTTCAGTTTTTGGTAGCATTGCAAGTAGACAGACATAAATGGATGGAAAGGTGCTCTTCTATAGCTATCCAAGGGCACCCGAATAAACTCTGTTTTCATGCTGTGTGTTGAGGCCCTCCAGCTGGATCACAGTAGAAGACCTGGGACAGGAAACCCTGATGGGTGACAGGTTTGTTTGTGCTGTGAAGAGATTCTGGCCCCACAGATCTTTGCTCTTTTTTCAGGGATCCTGTTTGGTTTTGCCTGTGCAGTTTCTGGCTGTGTCCTTTCCCCTCTCACTGCTCCTGCCAGCAGGCTGAAATGCCAGTCAGCTCTTCCCTTTTTTAATCTGCTATTGCTCACTGATGTAGAGCCAAACAGGAGCTTAAGGATAGGTATCACAATGTTAAGGTGATGCAATGTTACTCTGGTCATACAATGTTTCTCCTTTATTTTATTTTTCTGTGAAGAAGATGTAATGTGAGAAGAAAAAAAAGGTGAAAAATATCCAGTCTTTCTTGGTGCAGTTGGGAACCTCCCCAGCCACCCTGCATGGCTCCCACCAACTATTATCTGGGGCAAATATTCACCCACCAACAGCAGCACCAATACTGCTATTCTGCTGAAAATACCCAGGATACACAGGACCCAAAAGAAGATGGACCTAGGGGTATCCTGGGTGGGGAGTGAGGCAAAGCACAACCTGTCCCAGTGGAGAGGCTGGCTGGGGTGCCAGCCCGTGGCTCTGAAGCCACCACCCGCTCCTCAGCTGCAGGCTTTTCCAACATGATCTATAGAGCGATGCTGACAGTAGATTTTCTGGCAGCAATAAAGGTGGCCCGATTCAGAGAATAATTACTGTATGCAAATGAGTGTGATTTTCCTCTGCCCTTTTATGGATGACTCTGCTCTGCCATTCATCAGGGCCACAAATTTCACTTGGTAGGAGACGGATTTAAAGAGACAGCCGCCTCTAGAGCTTTGTCTCGGACTTACTAAATCCATGCTTAAGTGTCTTCATAAATAGACGTGCATATGTTATAAAGGGGATGGCAGATTCCAGCCTCTTTATCTATGTATTATTGCTTAGAAAACTGTTGAGAAAACATCCGACTCTATGGCCATACAGTACATGAAAGCTTTCGCTGCTTTGAATAACAGTCTCTTCTCAGATCAGGGTTATATGTGGTTTAGTATGGCCTCTAGTGTGTTTTTTCTCTCTCACTGTGTCCTTTATGATGTTTATATGGTATGTGCCTCAGTGTGCAGTGGAGGAGGGAGAGAGTGCTATATTTTTTTCTGATGACGATTAGTTAATGGCTATCACGTTCACTGTAGTAATGGTGGAGGCTGCACTCACAGCAAGAAGCCTTGGCATGTTTGTGCTGTTGAGGTTCAGTCCATCTGATGGTTGGGAGGAAATTTCCTATAGCCATGATATTCCTGTCTTGATCTGATGATGCCATCAATATATCGTGATAGAGGGGGAAAACCCCTGCAATGAAAAAAAGAACCAAATCAAGATTTTTGTTTCTGAGCATGGTGTGAGCCTGGTGGGTTAGCAGGAAAAGAAAACTGAGATGAAGTCAATCTGTTTTTATTCCCTGATGCTGGACACAGGAACACGGTGGTGTGTTCACAGGAAATCTGTAGTACTTAATGTGTCACTGTTAAATATCAGTTTGTGCACTTACTCCCAGCGCGTGCTGTGCACCCTCCTCCTCAGCACACGGAGGAGAAGGGAAGGGGGGAGCTATAAACGAAGCAGGTCTGTCTGTCACTGGGCTGTCTTGTTACTCATGAGGCAGCAATACACCGGTGTCAGTACATCCACAACACATTTCTCCCAGTGCCACTCAAAAAACAGAGGAGAGAAGCTGTGGTGTTTCGGTGTTTGTCGACAGTGTGCACCACTAGAGGCCATCACACACTTCCCTAAATAAATATCAATTAATACACTTGCTTTTGGGGAATTCCAGGAGATGGGTCCTGGTCCCCTTAATCTGCTCTTGCAGCACTAGCACTTCAGTTCAGGGTTCAGGTCCTGTGGCTAACAGATCTGTGCAAAATATACTTCAAGAAAGAAGTTGTTTTAGGGAAGCCTTTGGTCCATATGCAGAATGCATCAGACTTTGAATATTCCTTTGAATACGACAAGTGGGTATCAAATGAAAGTCGAAAAAAACCAGGCCCATTTTCCTTGGGCTATCAAGAAAAGTGAGCAATATTTGCAGGCAAATGGGGCAATGAGGAAAGTTTACCTGCTTCTAAAGTTTGTGGCTGGTTCTCTTCCTCTTTTGGCATATTTCCTGTCTTGCAGAGGCAGGCTTGGACTGGTTTTCTACATCCAAATCACTCTGCTCCTTGTGACAAATTGTAACCATTTGCAGCAGACTCGGTAACTAAGGAGTTATTTGCCTGACTAAACATTTTCTGACATTTGGAGGCACAGGTGATTTTCTGATAAACAAAACTTGAATAGTCCTGAGCATTCAAATTTTTCAGTGGAAATCCAGGAAAACCCCTGATTGTGATTTAAAACTAATAAAAAGCCAGTAAAGATCCTGAAAGGATTTTATTCCAAAACTCAAAGGAGAAGATGAGAAGTGTAAAATCTTACTACCCAAAATTAACGTGTGTGCAGGGATACTACCAGTGCTTCCACATGGGCCTGTGATTAAGCTGAACTCCACACTGGAGAGCCTGATGCCCATGCTCACACAAGAAGAAGAGCAGGGCCGAGGCAAATGTTTGGAGAGTAAAGTTAATTATTGGCAGCAAAAAAAAAAAAAATCAGCTTTCCTATATTATTAAGAAGTATTTATCCTATGTCTGTTAAGCTGCTGTTTTAATATAGGTTGACCTCTGACAAAGATTATAATAATTTGACATTCTTGAACAACATTAATAGCCAGAGTGACTCATTTGGGAGATGGATTCTGACTTACAACTTCAGAGTCGATCTGCTTTGGTCCCATTATTATTTCTGTGTTAAGATGAGGCTTAAAGCTTCAACCCCAGTGGGTTTTCATGTAGCTTTAGTGTGTAGTAGGCAATTAAACCAGTTATGAAACTGTTTCCCTGATTCCCTGTTTCTCAGCCACCACTGACAATGAGTGGACACCGTGCTTTGCTGCTGGGGAGCATTTTGCATGGAGGTCAGCCTGCTTTATGCCATCAGGAACTGGACTCCCTTTGGAGTTCTGGACAGGGCACTGAGATTTAGGGTGGCCATCCCATGAAGGGCAAACTTGCTGTAATGAAATTGCATGCTGTCCAGGGCAGCCAGGGCCCTGATGGCAGGAGCTAGTGGGATGCCCTGTGGGACCTGGCTGAATTCCTACCAACCACAAGGTGCTGCTGCTGCTGGGCAGTCTTTTTAAAAAATGTTTTACCATTGCTCGGTTTACATAAGTTTTACTGATGCTGGACAAACTAACTCTGGGAGGACACCAGGGGAATTTCCAGTAGTCTGAGAGAAAACTGTATCTAGCCAGTGTGGGGTTAGGGAAGGGAGCAAGCAACCTCAAAGTCAAGGTTTAAATACAAATATTTCTTTTCCTTAGACCCACAAGACATTTAAGACTAAGGCCTTTTTAGACTGATGAAGCCAGTGCTGCTGGTGGCTTCTGTGAGTGGGAGTAAGGCATGAATTTCAAAACTGCTTTTCTCTGCTGCAAAATCTCCAAATCACAGGTAGAGGAAAGGGAAGGAATGGGCTAGGAAAGTTCATTAAAGGGAGATTATTCACAAAAGTTTCCATTGAAACTGTGGCTTTACATGGCTGTATCCCTTCCACCTGGAACTTTCTTTCTTCCTCTCCAGCCTCTCCTTCTTATCTACTGTGAATACAATATAGAGACAGCTTCTGCACTATGGGTATTGCACTCTATGGGGATTGAATATGAACACAGGGCAAGGTCTGGATTTATTGTTATACATTTATAGTAGTCCACACTGTAAGCTAGGCCCTGGTGAGGCAATCAGGAAAAAAGTTTTCTGCTCCAAGGATTTTGCCATCTAAAAGTGGTGACAAAAGTTGACAGAGGGTAAAAGGGGAGCAATGGAAAGTTTACATGCAGTCAGCTGTACTTGACAGGAACAATTTAAAGTATAGATGGGACAAGGTCCTGCAGGTGATCTCTGGGAGGCCTTGCTGGACATCCAGTCTCACATAGGTGAAGTCACAGAGGCAGCTGAGGAGCAACCTGACAAGGAATAAACAGGCTATTGGCATGGGAATCCAGCTAACTGAGCAAACCATACAGAGTTTTTTCCTTATTCTTGAATAAAGTAACTATTTAAATTAGATATCTAAATGCAGACAATGTTCATATTTAATCTGGAATGTTTTTGTGTTCAGAGGTTTCTATGAAATTTGAACCAATAGGTTTTTTCAGCTAAATTTTCACCAGCTGAAGTCCACTTGTAACACATTCTTCTTTTGCTGAACATTTTCCTCCTCTTCTCACAAATCCCTTGCTCTCCCTTGGACAAATGCCTTGCCAGGAGAGAAGCAGCTACACTACCTCAAGACAGAGACTTTTGTGTCCATTGCCCATAATGCATTAAAATGGACAAAAGATTTCTGAAATACACACTGAGACACACCACAGGAGAACAGTTAAAAGAAAATAGAGCATCTTTTCAGTCAAAACATCCTGTAGTATCTCCACATAATGCTTCATGGCATATGACAGGAAGAAGATGACATCTCTCATCACTAGTCAATAATAAAAACCATGTCAAGAATGAATTGCCTTTGAAAAAATTACTGTACATGATTTCCATGGTCAGACATCCTGGAAAACTTCCAAAAAGGGGGAAGAAGGAGGGGAAAAAGAAAAAGGAAAAAACGTTATTGATTTCCTCATTGGGAATGTTATATAACCTTCATATTTTATTAAAAACTTTACTCTCACTTTGTGAAACGTCCTTTAACACATTATGTCATTTTGTAATACAATAGCTCTCCAACTCCTTCCAGCCCCATCTCCCTGATGTGTTCTCTCAACTGTAGTTATTTTCTTTCCTTTTAAAAAAATATTTCTGATAAAATGTTTGCAAGTGTTAAACAAAGGGGTGCACTTTAGTGTAGTATAAGTTAATGCAGGCATCAGGTAACACTCAGAACACGCTGACATATTTCAAGCAAAACATGGGAAATTCAGTTCAAAAACCTTATTTTTTTGTCTTGAAATAGAGACTCATAGTCTTTGTTTTAAGAACACAAAACTTTTTTTTTTTTCTTCTAATAGTGGATTCCAGCTGCAGGACTCCTCAACTTTTCCTTTCCCCCTTCCTCCTTCTCCATTTCTCCTCCCCCCTGCCCCCCCAACTCTCCCCCTCCTTCCTATCCGGCATCTACTCATGCACACATACTCCCTAACTTTTTGTTTTTAGTAGCTGCTGCCCCATAAGAAATGCTATCCAACAGACCTGGTGCCTGTCACCGCTTCCCATCACATGCCTGGTAATTAAACCCTGACTGATTTATTGACTGACAGCCAACAAATCCCAACCCAGTTTTTATGATATACATGCCTCCCCAGGCTAAATTCGCTCAAACAACAGCCCAGCTGAAAAGGAGGAGGAAAGGAAAAAAAAAAAAACAGAGGGATACAGTAAAAGCGCTACACACATACACACACACACGCACGCATACACACTCACATACCAAAAAATCTCGTATTGGTAGATGAAGGGGAGACATTTTGCAAAGAAAAAAAACTCAGCACAACATCTCTTTCAAATCCAGACTTGGAAAGGGAATGGAGGGGGGGAGGAGGAAAGAAGTAGTAAACATCATTACTTCAGCTTTAAGATTCATTTGAAACGTCTCACGTACAAAAGAGCTCTGAAGGGGAAAACAAGACGTGCTTGCAGCTAATATTACAGTCAAGTTCCAATTTTACCTAAGGGAAAGCAGCTTTATTAAAAGTCATGACTGAAATTGCGTGACAGGTGCCAATATTCTCCACCCTGACAGATGTGTCAGTTTGCGAATGCCATTTTCTTGTCAGCGGTCCCTAGATGGAGTTGCTCCCATCACCATTTGTCTCTCTTCCAGCTAGATCACACATGCCCGTCGCTTGCCTCCAAGCTGCGCTGCGTTGTTTGATGTGTGGAATCTTCACAATGAGACTTATTAAAAGACAGTCCATTATTTTTATTTAGAGCATTTCCAAAACAAGCAGAGCGCGCAGAGATAATTTAAAAATTGTGCGGCGGGTCATCTCCAGGCCAGAGCGGCTCAATTGTAAATGCATAAGAAAGCAGTGTCTCCCCCGAGCCCCTCCTCATCCTTCAGTTCATAATGAGCTTGATTTGAGTGACATTTAACCCTTGAATAATGGCCCTTCGAGTCAGCAGGACTCTGTAGCTGTGCTCTGCAGAGGTGGTTCAGCCTGAAGGATTAATTCTCGTCTGATTTTTCCTAAATCTCCCTCCCAGCCCCTTCTGCTCTCCTATTTTGTTACAGGTGTGCTTCACAGCATACCGCTAGATGTAAAAGACTCTTGATCGTCTGTATTTATAGACCCTTTTCCTCCTCCTGTTGGTTTCAAACACAAAGAAAAATGGTATCTCTCAATTGTGCTTGGTATGAACATGCAGGTAAAGCTGCAGCAGACTCCTCTCCAGCCTCTGATGGAAAATTATTACAGATGAAATGATTCTGTAATGGAAATGGTAATAGGAAAGTTTCATTCTAAAGGATGTTTGTGCTAACATGAGAGGCTATAATATGTGATGGATTTGGATGCAGGAATAAGTGCGATCTCAAACTGAATTTTACTTCATCATTTCTAGAGGTGGCACTGGGGGGCTGGAGGAGGGCTAATGGACAGTGCTTGCAAGCACTGCTGGGTGAAAGGACTTGAAATGTGAGATCATTGATGTTTCATTGTCCCAGGCTAAGTGGCATAGCAGGCTGTTGCTTCAGCATTTCCTTCTTAGGTACATGGATGCTAATTGTTCTTAGGCTCATATAGCTCATCAGCCCTGGGATTTGTCTCTCAGGGCAGATGTGTGGTGAAATCATAACTAACCCTTTGCAGATGATAGGGAGCTGATTTCACTTCTTGTGAAGAAACAACATTTACCTCTTCATCCTTATCTTGGCACAAGATGTGGGCTGCACCCTTTTCCTGCCTGATTGCCAGAGAAGAGTTTGTTGCCATCACAGGCAACTCCAAGTGGGCTGCAGGCAAGACAGGGCTGCAGACTGGCTGCAGTGTCAGGTAATCCTTGTTTTCCAAAAGCATTGTGATCCCTGTGTGCTCTTTTGGATCATGTCACTTCTGGTCCCTCTCAGCCCTGTCTCAGGTCTCTCAGCTGAGGACAGTCTGGGATGATCTTCCTTCTTCAGAATATGAGCTGACTCCAAAGTTTAGGGAGACAACAGATGGATTAAAAGGCACCATAGCAATCTTTTACAGGACCTGGAAGGAAAATGAAAGATTCACTCTCTAGCAGAGACAGCAAGGAGAGAAGAAATACTGGAAAAGAAAGAATTGAATAAAAGAGATTGGTTGTATCAATGTCCACAGAAGACACTCTCATACCATGTGAGTTGAAGAAGTTTTAGAAGAATTGAAGTAAAAAGCTCTCATAATCTGCAAGCCTTTCTTAGGGGAGCATTTCCATTGCACAGTCACCTAAAAGGCCCAAGCATAGATTTTTCACTCACTAGTCTGTCACCCTTTCCCACAAGCATTCCTTCAGAAATTTATTTAAGAATTATAAAACCGTGACCAAAAAATTGCTAATGAGTTTTCTCCCCAGTCTGGAAAAAGAAGATGGGCTGCCATGGTAATATTTTCTTCCCATTCTCCTGCAACAATGTCTGTAAACCTGGAGCCACAGTTCTGAGAGCAGCCACAGAAGCAATTACAGCACAGTCCAAACAGCCATCAGCTCTGGGGCAGGCGAGGAACACACCAAACTGCTCCTGAATTACACAACATATCAGCATTTCTCACTCCGGAGGAAGGGAGAGACGGTTGAGGAGGGAAGAGAGAAGAGGACAAGGAAAGGGGTGAACATGCTGCTTATTTGGTTGATTTGTCTTATTGTTAGAAGCGTTAATCTGCTCTTCCAGCTTCCAGGAATCCATTCTTCCTTTTAAGCTAAAGAAAGAAGTGGGCAGCTTCCATCAAAGACTGGAGAAGATGGAATGTTTTAGCAGTGTGCTGTAACAGTCAGAAGCTCTGGACTCAGCTGACAGAAGAAAGAAAAAAACCTGGAGGTGAAAACCTTGTGCAGGACAGGGCAGCAGACACCACATGACTGTGGGCATTGATGCAGCCTGTGCAGATAGCTGTAACTGCTGTGGCAGATCTGCTCTGGAGTCCATCTCTCAGGCAGGATCAAGGCTTGTAGGTCTTAATAAAGTCAAATCAACACATAGCAATAAAATAATAAGTCTGGGCAGCTGACAGATGCTAATGAGCATGCTTATTTAAACCACCAGCAAAATCCAGCTGAAAACTAAGCAGATACATAAAACTCTTGACTCAATCCTTTTTATTTGGAGAGAGATAATTAGGGCCCATAGGACATTTTCAAGGAAGATATTTGGGATGCTGTATTATGAGCCCATTTCTGAGCATGATTAACCTTACTTACTGCAAGAGAAAGTATTCCTGTTTTTAATCACAGAATGTTTGAATTCCATGCATTTACAGGTTCAGATGATATAGGCAGACAATGGAAAGAACAAATAGGCAGAAGGGGACGGTGTGATGAAGAACTGTGCCAAAAGCACTACAGCTGATAGGTCCAAGGAGACTTAACTAAGTTCTCTGCTTTTTCAGTGGAAAGACCTAGGCAGTAGACACACATATGGAGATCTTTTGGGAGCTTTGGGTAGATAAACATATAATGGTTATTTTAAACGTCACCTTCACTGTAAATGAGACCATTTGCTCTTGTGCCTGCTTATGCTGACTATAAGAAAGCATTTACATTATTGACTCCAAAATCATATTCATGTCATGAAACAGTGGGGCCTTCACTGAGTGCAAGTCCATCAGGGTCACTGCAGCCAGCAGAAAACAAGATTTACACACTGGCAAAAATGGAAACGATCCCTCTTCCCCTAGTCCTCCCCCCCAAGTATTTGCACTTGCAAACTACTGGCCTTCAGCTGCAACACGGAAATAACTCAGATGGTAATAATTCTAAGGAAAACATTTGCTTTTTGTAAAAAAGCTTCATCACTGGGAAAGCTCTGATGTGATTTTTGCATGGCTTTCCTTTCCCCTGTGACATATTGACAGAAACTGGAAAAGAAGGTCTCCTTTCCCAGGAAAGCAGAGCAGATATCAGCTGCTAGGGCTTGGTGGCCCTGGTCTATGTGATTCATATCGTGGGGATTTTGGTAAAGGAAAGGCAAGAAAATCCTGGGGACATAGACGTATTTTGATCTTTCTTGTCCTGTGTTTCACTGTTTTTACTTCTGTACTGTTCAAAGTGACTATGTCAGTAAAAATTACTGACACTTCTGCTAGCAAGTGAACAACCTGCTTTGGGTAACCTTTATTCTTTTTTTTTTTGCACCACTTTTCTTATTTCTTTGTTCTGCTATAGTGCCAGAGAAATCTAGAATGCCCTATACACTAATACCACTGGCTTTTCTCTTTCTTTTTGGCAATCACTAAGAAGAATAACACTTCATGTGGGAGACAGCTGTTCAGATATGCTTCAAGTGAAGCTAAGTTGATACATATACATTATTCCCCACTTTTTTATTTTTTCATGTCTGCATTTTATTTCAGATTCTTGAAAAAAAACATGATGAAATGTAATGCATGTAATAAAATGGTATCATTTTTGTATAAGATGTTATAAAAATATTTAAAAGGCCCCTAAGATGGCCTCTCATTAATTAAGAATTTCTCTCTCCTTTTGTCAATCTGCATTCACCTATTTAATGTTTCCTATTCACTAATAGGAAAGCAACCCAGACTATGAATCTGAACCTCAAAAAATGTGGATGACTTCCATGGGATACCTTTCTGGACTTGAACAACCACAGGGGTCTCCAGAATGGGAAGGATGTGAAAATGAGTGTTTCTACACAAAGATTGGTTCATCCCTGAATGTTTCTCCTTCTTTCCTATATTATCATATGCACAGCAGGGAAAGATGATAATAATAAAATGACACTTTAAAATGGTAGGAAGAAAGTCAGGAAAAGTAGGTCAAGAAAAAAATACATAAAGTTGATAAAATGAAACTGTGACCAGCTTAAGATCAAGAAAGACAAGCCCCATCTCTTTAAATGGGCAGAAAAATAAAGGAAAAAATGAATATAAATTTCTATAGTAATAAAAGCTACTGATTAAGACATCCAAGCCACCTTAAGTCAGTTTATTTAAACAACCTGAGAAAAACAAAAGTCAGCATGTCTTATCTATCTAGCATAGCAGTGGTTTCTTATCACTAACTTTAAAAACTCTGTTGGCTTACACTAGGTTTGATTCAGATTAATTTGGCCCAATAAATCTTACTAACACTTACTCCTTGAAGTCATGGCCTAACATATGTCTTGAGTTCCTTTTAAGTTTAACCTTAAGTCAGAATTTCCTGTATTTTAATAGTTGCTTCTTGATAACTGCAGCACGCTTAAAACAAATTTAGCCTTTCAGTTACAGATCTTCACTTCGCAACACATTTTTACTGCATAGAAAAGCTATCTTCAATGATTTAGAAGGGGTTTTCAAACTTAAGCTCATATTTTCCCCCTTTCACAACTGTCTGAACATAGCCAGTGATTGAATTTGGTTTTAAAAACAAAGAAATATGAGACTATAAATATGGCAATGTATAAAAAAAATCTTAATCTTTTTTAGGCTTTTCTCTCTAGCATTGCATCAACAAAATAGTAGATGAGGTGTTGGCCTGTGACTAACTTGGTGTGGCCTTCATGGAATATTAATAAATTTGCGGGTCTCAAGCCAAAGAAACCCTTTAAACTGCCACGTAATATCAAGCGTTGTATCAATATCACATTCTAGATGGCACAAATGCATATCCAAGTCTCAAGCTGATGGACAAACACATGTGTCTGAGCCTCATCAACTGTTTTGGCCACAAGGCAAAGGATGAAGCTGGGTAATTCTCAAGCTATAAGCATGACTGTCAAGTACTTAGGAATAGTTGAGCCACATTTTGGCTGCGCTATTCCACAAGCACTTAGCCTGAGGCATGGAAAATGTCAGCCACTGTGAATAAAGTTTATTAGTGTTTTGAGTAACTGGAAACTCTCCCACAAAGCAAGGGGTTTAGCAATGCTGAATAATAGGTGGCACTGTGCAATCCAATGGTCCTGCTTGTTCCTGTTTTGGAATGTCTGAAGCAGACATGCTCATTTATGGTTTGTAGACTGTCTTTTTTCCCAGTCCTTGAGGTCAATCCCACTAAAGTGTGTGCATTTGTGTAGCTTGACATACATCATCTCCATCTTAGAGATTAATTCTGATTATTTGTTCTTTTCTCTGCTAAAGGCATCTGAAAGCCACAATGTACATCTTCTCTCTGTTTTTTCCAGGTTTGTCAACAGGTGATGAGGAAACCTGTGAGTCATCACTACACTAGACAGAGAAATGGTGCCAGAAGCAGTGGTCCTCTTAGCTGGCACTATCAATCAGATTTTTTTGTTGGCCCTGTGTCTGTTCCCTGTAATTAACCCCTGTTGTCCTCACAGTTTCACAAGCCCTTTTCCTCACTGAATTCCCACGGGAGTTCTCCCTCCACTTATATGTTACCTGGATGAGGCTGGAAACCTAAACTGCTGCTGTGGGTGACAGAAAACTAATGCTGATGATCTTTGTTTACTGATCAAGTAGGTGAACTTATTCCTTCTGTTGGGAGTCCACAGTAAGTCTGAGATCTGTTAATTCCCAATGTTACTGGTAAACCCCAATTTGGAATTGTCTATTCTCAGCGACTTATATTTTGTTTTCAATACGCCTTGAAATTGTTATATCACTCTTACAAGCTGCCTGATTCTGTTTTCAGCAAGGTTATCTGGAGGTTTTTTAGCCAGAAACTCTGAGGTAACTATATTTCTACACCTTCTTTTGAAACTCTGAATGTCAAGGCCAGGGAAGCTCTTCTGGCTGTGCTGAGCTCTGATTGCCTGATTTTGCTGAGCCTGTACAGCCCTGCCAGTCAGAAATGGAGGAGATGTGCAAGAGCATAGCCAGTCTCCAGACTTAATCCCCCTCTGTCCTTATGCTTGAAACACCAGGGACACTAAACAGCAGGGTCAACAAACACCATCTACTAAGGACTTATGGGCTCAGGTAACTTGGTGCCCTTATAGCTGAGATTCTGGGGTCTGAATGTAGAGCCACGGACACTGTTGTGAGATGTCTCTCTCTTGTTTGGGTCTGTGCTATCCTACACCATGTCTGGCTACTATCCTACACACCTGGGGTTTTTTTGTTCCATGTTTGCTGCTGGCCCACCTACTGAGGAGCCAGAGGGGAAGCCCAAGTAGATGCAATAGGGAAAGCAGAGTCAGGATCGGCAAAGACAGCATATAACCGTGAGAAGCAGAGAAATTCTGGGAAAGAAATAAAATCCATTTTTAAATATAGATGGTGTAGGCAGACTGGGGAAATGCTCAATGGTAAATTTAAAAACTTCACAAAGTATGGAGGGAGAAGAGTCATATAAATTGATACCAACATTTGAGGGCTGAAAAGGGTACAAAGTCCTCCTAGCCTTGTTCGGAGAGGTATGGAATATGTAAATCTGTCACTAAAAGGAAAAAAAAATATAGTAGACACATTTTGCTGAGATCACCACACTGTTTTGATTGCAACACAGGAAAACTAGAGTGTCTTTGTGCCCATCAGAATTTTCTGAATAGATGCTAAGCAGCAAGTTGTTGTAAACAAGCTTCTCTGTCTCAATCCCAATTTACTCCAGGATTGCCATTTTCTAAAACCAGGAATAACATGAGTTTATAGAGATCCACTGTTCCTTCTAATCACAATAATACCTATTCTGTTCCCCTCACTACTCCTGTCTGAAGCAGTGTTCTTCTCTTGTTCTCCCCCAGGAAAGAATATTACTTTTAAAGTACTCTGTGGTAATCCAACAAATTGTGCTTTAGTTGACAAAGGCCGTAATACAGCACACTTCCAGGGACTCATGAGGAAGTGCTTCCTTCTATGGCCCTAGAATTCTTTCACATACCTCTAGCTTTCACAAGAAATGCTGAAACATTTTAGCTATACAGCTATATAGCTTTTTAGCTATATAGCTTTGGCAGCATGGCTTCTGTGTCATTCAACCAACAGATTTACTTAAGGGGCTTGTCGTGATGGACTGCTCAAAATATTTTCTATTCTTATTCTAAATAGGAAAAGAAATTGGGAATATCCTAAGCTTTGATAGCCTGCAGCATTACAAGATTTAGATTTTGACTCAAAGAGGACAATTGTATCTGTGATTTCTTATCAAAATCACAAAATTGCCCAGACTTTTGAACTTTTCCCCAAAGTCTGGCAGAAGTTGTTGTTCAGAGTCACAAGCTTCCCTGTCATGGATGCATGGTGTTCCTCTGATGGAGTTTTCTGTATCTTCTATGATACAAACTGTGGAATCCTCCATGTTATGGCTAAACTGTTCATGGAAGGGTGTAGGGGTGACTTAGGGCAAGAGACAGACTATTAAGGGATTAAGTTGTTGAAAAGGAATTGGGTCATAAGGCATACAAACTACAGTTCCCATGAGACATTGGAAAAGCATCTCCACAATAAAATTAATAGTTTTCATCTGAAAATTTCTTCTTTTTTTTCTTTTGCATTTTTTGTATTTTCTCAGGGGGAAGGAGGAAATCATTTTCTGACAGGCACTAATTGTTTCCCGTTTGATTTTGGCTTGCAAACAGGTCTGAGTTAAAAGGGCTAAATGCAGACATTCTGCTATTACAGTGTTATGCTCATTCAACAGTCAGCCTTGTTTTACTTGCAGCAATATGAGTTATACCATATGTGTTTGAAACTGGTAACCAAACAAAGCAGTCTTTCAAGCAACCCTAAGCTAAATTATAAATCTTTTTTGCATCTTTTAAATAAAAAGTAATTCTACAGGCACAAAATGAATCAGTGAAGTACTTGCTGCTTCGGCTTAACAATAGCAGTCTGCCTGAGAAAACCAGTCATCCTAGTAAAAAAAAACAAATACAATTATCCAGTCTGACTGTATTTTAGTGTTTTACAGGATTTGGAATTTCATTTACATGTAATGTAACGGAACCACGTAAAATAATTTAATTTAATTGTTTGCATTTTTATATAATATTACTATCTAATTATTATATTATAGATATTGTTATTATATTATTTGGTTTATATAGTATGTGCAAACCCTAGCTATTGAAGAAGACTTCATTGCTACAGTACTCTTGATTGCATTTTTTAATCCCGTATTTCTTGACAAAGTCTCATCATAAAAGCAAAATAACTTCTAAAAGTAAACTCTCTGATGTGAGATCTTATGTTTAAGTAATGACTTGTTCATGTCCAAAGCTGCACTGAACTCTCAGAATTGTAAATATCACTTGATCTTCTCCCCTTGCACAACTAGGGCTAAGTTTCTAGTTTTGCATTATGAACCCACAACAAGAATCACACAACTTCATTTCATGATATACTCAGGAAAGATTTGTACCTGTAGAGATCTCTAGAAGTTCAAAGGTTGGTTGAAAGATCCATCAACTTGATGCTCTTGTGAGAGTGGTAATGAAATATTATCGCCAAATGGGAAACAGGTAGAGAATTGACATGGCTAGCTTGAGGCATCTTGGATGGAAAAGCAGAGTAGAATTTAGCACTTCCCAGTTCCATATACACTCATTTCTCCTAACCCTGCTGCCTTGCACTTTTGCCATGTTAGTTTAGCATTGTTGCAAAAGCAGCTGTATATATATAAACCAAACCTAAAGATTCTCTAAAGATTTAGTCAATTATCTTTTTAAATGACACGAATCAGTTTGGCATAACTACACACTTATAATACTGTTCTAAAATCAGGATCCTTTACTTATAAAGAGTATTTAAGTTCCATCTGTGATTAATAATATGTGAGGACAAACAGGCTGGATGCAAAACTTTTTTCCCTTATCAATGCTATAAATCTGCAGCAGATCACAAACCCAAAAGGCCTCTTATTTGCTGGAGCTGGTTCTGATACAACCCATGGTGAAGGAAAACTCAGAAGAACAGCTGATCTCATGAGATTTTCAACATTTGGAGCCAACATTTTCAGAAAACAGTTGGCAAGATTTCAGTGCCTTGGAACCTGAATTTTGGTTTAGCCTTAAATTCAGCACAAGCCCAGCACAGTTCCAACACTTCTAAAAGGTGTGGATACGCATCTAAGCTTTACACACACACACACACACATCTATCTTGTGTGTATGTGTGTGTGTGTCTGTATGTATATTTTGAAGTGATAGATGGGGTTATTTTTTTTTTTTTGGAGGCACTGTTTGTGCCCTCTCTCATTTCATTCAGGATACACGGCTGGACTCTTTGGAATACATCAGCACCCACATCCCACCATGTTTATTATTACAGGTTTGAGAGGTACCAAAGGAAGTTTAAGACTTGCCTTAAATCTCAGAATGCAGAGCATATAGCTGTGCCACTACCTCAGCTCTCCATCTGCCTTTCATTATCATTAATATTCAGAAAAAAATGGAATTTTGAGAGGGAAGTTAAAAATCTTTCATGGGTCAAGGCTGTTCTCCTAGAGTGGTCCTGACATCTCCCTTCCCCTTTTCACCCTGCCCAGCAGAATCTTCTCCAAGACTCCTTGTTGGCCTTCAATAAGGACAGTATGTGTTGTGTAGCAGCTGCAAAAGGCCTCACAAATGCTGGCTGACAAGAAGTGACAGCTCTGTATATCTCTCACTGGCACTGACAGCTGACAGATGGATACCACTCACACACAGAAAAAAAGCCCCCAGGATGATTCGCCAACATTACTCTCTGTTCATAGGGGCCACATTTGATTGAGTGCTGCTCAGAATAATAAACCCTTGTCGATCTGTTGCAGAGCCAGTTTGCTCACAGTGTCCTGATTTTTTTCCCCCGAAACACGTACCAACATACACACAGAAGACTTGCTTTGTTTTTCTGCCCTTAGCTTTGTTTGAGAAGAAAATCTACCTAGCTCTATGCAGCTGCTTGTTAGAGCAAGACAGCAATGAGTACATAACTTCGCAATACCGTGTTAGGGCTTTGCTGTCTGATAATTCTTCATGTCTCCAGTCTATTATTATCCTTCATGGTGTTTTTCTTCCTTTTCGCTAATCAGCCCATTGCTGAAAATATTGCTGGTTGGGTTAGTCAGAAGACAGCACTGTGAAACTGTTCATGGAGTGGACAATGATGCATGTTGATGCAGGAAAAAAAAGGAAAGAAAGGAAGAGAGAAAGTGTTAAACAAAAATAGACATCCATCCATATGGACAGATACATCTGAATGGGGAAAATGGGAAGGAGAAACACAGAGTTTCTACACCCATGGTGCTGATGAGTTTAGTAGTTTCTCTGGCTTTTTGTTCCATTCCCTTGTTCAAACTGCTTAATTAGTAGACCCTGTAGCTGGACAGTTTTTGTTAAAGTTGATCTGCTGTATGAAAGCTATATTATTGTACCCCTTAGAAAGACTCAAAATGAGTAACATGAAGGAGTTACACTTTATTGCAATATAAGAGTCACTAGCGTAAAATCTAAAGGCTGGAAGGGGTTCAAGAAGTCAACCATGACTGAGATAAATGAGAAGAGAAATCTTAACTCTCATCATTAGTGATGGTTATGTCAGGTTACGCATTGTCTCTAAAACAATTCCTGGCCATTTTTTGCAAAGATCTTTCAGTCTCCCTTTGTCTCCACTACTGGATTGGGCAATGAAAATTTTGTGGAGGAGGCTGTTTGTCCCCAGTACCCATGAAGGCCCAAAGGAAGAGTGAGGCTGCCTGGGTCAAAACCCTGGTGCTATTTGCTTTACACTGTGACCTCTCATGTCCCTCAGCCCCTAGGATCTGGACTCCAGAGTGAAGCATGGTCTTATGGATATCAGATGGACATGGGAAATGCTAGAATCCAGGTAATGTCAAGTGAAAGTAAACTCATGCAGACAGGGATAATACTGCCTTCTGAATGAAGCTCATTGTTTTGCTCTTAAAAATATATCCAAACTTTATTTTGGCTGATGACACAGAACACTGCAGAAAAGAGGGCTTGGTTCCTTTCCTTGTGTTATAATAGCCCTCTTTCATATCTTTCTGAAATGTACAACTGAAGAAACATTATATGCTAATACTTCAGCTAACAATAGCTATTCTACACAGATATGTCTGATATCCACATAAGTTCCCAGAGTGGGGGTGGCAAGCTGTCTCTAGCTTCAGCAGGGTTTGAAGATTTGCATGATACAATAGGTGCATGTAGCAGGAAAAAACAGAGGTGAAATGTACAAGGAATTAAAAAAAAGAAAAAACAACTTTTTCTGCCAGTATCCTATAGGCCAAAGGATTGCTTGTAGATAATCATGGATTAATTGTGAATGTAAAGAAAGAGACACTTTTTTTTATCAAAGCAGTTGCCTCAGGGCAAACTCCAGTGCCATGAAAGCCGAAATGTTTTCTTTTATCACAGTTCCTTTTCTGGCACCTGAAATTATTTCTTTCATGTCTGATAGTGAGGAACGAGGCAGCATAGCTCCCCAGAGATGAACGATTGTTACCATGGTCTCATAGCATATTGGCAGCCGATGTGGCATCCATGTACACCTGTCACTCAAGCAGAGCAAAATGCAGATGTGGCACAAAAACCTGAGCTCAGTCACTCGGAAGCCTCCCCCGCTCACCGTGCAGGCCCACCCCAAAACACACACACATCTTCCTGAGCCCCCCTCCTTCCCAGGATGTGGCTGCTTTTCAGCCTACACATATGTGAGTGCACTCAGACGTTATCAGGCCTGTTTAATGCAATGATCCTGCATTAGCATTTCTGCAGGGCAAACACAAATAAACAGAAATCTGCCGAAAAAAAAATGTTTCAAACAAATTTCTTTGCAAGTCAGGCAGAGAGAGAGAGGGGGAGAGTACAGCACACAAATGAACCAATTTCCTTCATATGGAAGGGAACTAAGACCTTTTTAATGAAGGCTCCAAGGCCGAGGAGGGGTTGCTGGATAGACGCTTATTTACTTTTTGATTTTCTTCAGGCTTTGGGCCGCTCACATCACTGTTCCTAAACAAGGCAAGGTGTTGAAAGTGTCAAAAGGCAAGCAGATAAAATTTTATGTTAATCATAGGCTTTGGGGGTAATCTGAACTGCAGTAAAAGGCCCAGCATGCAGGCAAATGAATGAGACAGGCCAAACAATTTTTTCAGGAGATATTGTATCTGGTATGGATGTGGGAAGCATCTTTGGCAAGAGATAGGACAAAACTGCATTGGAAGAGGAAGAAAACAGCACATATGTATGGCTCTAAGGTTAACAAACATGTTGAGATGAACTGGATTTGTCCATGTGAATGATCTGACATTTTTGGTCAGTGAGACAGAAAGTACAATGCAAAATGTAATGTGAATCCTCTCTTCTCTTTCTCCTTTTCAAACAAATTGCCAATTTAGCTTCTAGGATAAAGTAAATAGTGCACTGCCATTTTTTTTAAAGGGAAATATGACAAGGAACCTGAATGTGTTCATCTCAAATTTGTAAATCCATTGCTTTATTGAACCATTTGTCCATTTTTATAAGCTGATTTATAATAACTGTAATGTGATTCATCATGTCATCTTGTAAATAAATGTGACACTTCATTAAACACAGTAATCAAATTTAAGCAGTCCCACGTTCATGCTAACAACTGAGACCTTTATGATTCTATTGCTCTGAAGATACTCCTACTCTAATGAAAGTAGCATCAAGCAAAGAATAAAATGAAGCAGAGATTTTCAAGAGGAGTGATGAAGAAATAAATATACTTTTAGTAAGTAGCCAGTAATGAAATTAGAAATAGCCTGAAAATTTACTGTAACAATGGTTTTACAAGATACTCCTGTTGGGATGTTTTATTGCCAATAAAGAATGGACATTTTGAACATCTTGGAAAATCTGTTGTAGGATTAACAAAATCCTTTTAGAGCCTGAATTTCAGAAAGAATTTTTTCATGCTATTTTTGTGTTTGCCATCTGGAATGACATTGCAAGCTGGCAAACACAAGAATATTGTGAGATATTTCTATTGCATGGAGTTAGCTATGGATTCATCAGGGAGTGTAAGCATCTGAACATCTGAACCCAGAATCATCCCAGCTTTGACCTGCCTTGAGGAATCAAGCAGACCCTCAATTAAAATTAATGTTTGCTTTCTTTCAGGAAATGGTCACCTCCATTTCCCGAGGGATAGGTGTTGAAATCAGGAAAAATTCAAAGTACACATGAGGAAGTAAGCACAGAATACAGCGTTTCTGTCTTGGTTGGGAGTGATTTAAGATGTTAACAACAGCAATTCTGTGTTGTGAGCCAGATTTGCAGGTGAAGTAGATCATTGTGAATTACCTTGGTTGAGGATTTGGCCTACAGTCCTTAATTATGCCCTCTATTCATCAGCTGTAAGGAAAATTATTTCCATGGCACTCCTCTCATACTGATACTATTCTAGAAATGAGCATGGAATTCAAGATCAGAACATTTGGGATTTCAAGCCAGGAATGTGGGATGAAAAAGCAAGCAATGTAGCTGGGTTATTTTAATCACCATTATTAGGATTTTGGTGCACTATAAGGCAGATTCTGTGCTTCCTATTCACAGGACTCTGTTTTAACCCCAGTTAGGTGGAAGCAATCATTACACTGAGAAACTGAGACGCATTTCAGTTGCAGCCTGGAATATCAAATGCATGAATGTGTGCTCATGGATAGCTTTACTGCTAAAGTCTGATTTAGTTTTCCAAACAAAATTGGAGTCTTCTAAAATTGAAGACAGCTAAAGATAGAATTTTAAGCAGACTGAAAGAGAGCAATGGGAACTGCATGAAAGACAGTCCTCAGAAACAGGAGAAGTGTTGAAAGGTAGTGAAGGCTGAGCTCCAAAATGGAAGAGCCTTAAGTATACAGGCATGATAGAAGGTGCCAAGGAAATTCAACTCCCGTAGAAACCAGGGAAGATCTATCACTGTCTGTTAGAGGGTGCCCAGCACTTTCAAAGATCTGTATGTTAAACATCTAGCTTCATATTTCTAGTGAGAGAATGGAGGAGGGTTCTGCATTGAAAGTGAGTCTGACAAGCAGAGAAGCCCCAAAGAGATGAGAGTGCCTGCAAACTGAAAAAAAAAAAAAATAGAAAAAATTATGAAATAGCAAAGTAAGAGAAAGGAAAATAATAAATATTGCTTCAAGTGAACCACACAGAAAATTATGCTGGAACAAGAAAACAAAGAGAATGTGCTTGAAAATTTTAATCTAGAACAAATGAAATCACCTTGCCAGGAGATCTAAAATTGTCCCTACACTCCACCAAAGTTTATAGTTCAGGAATAAAAAATTGATAGAGTGGATCTTGGAGTTCACCTGTGGTAACACAAGCGTGCTCAAAAGGAACAAAGAGGTCCGGAGATGGGGTGATAAGCAGTATTTGTTAAATAGCCTGTAGCTAGGAAGAACTCTTAAGAAAATGTGTGAACAGCCAGTCTTAAGGAAGAGATAAAGGATGAGTCAATTTTTAGTCATTCAAGAGTCAAGTCTTCAGAAAGGATTTGGTATTATTTGGATTTAATCTGAGAATTGTTCTCACCTGCATTGTAGCACTTTGATATACCTCATTGAGAAGAAGAGACACATGCTCCCAAACAATTTCAGTTGGAGTGTTTCTTGTAATTCTTTGGAGCAATGATCTTGTAATTGTATTCTTTATTGAAAAATTGATTTCAAGATGTCTTCTATCAGCCATGGCTTCTATGGCTTGAAAAATCAAGCTCAAATATTTGAAGCCTAATCTATAACCTTGGCTAGCTCAGGTGTGCCTGCCACTTGGTAGTGCTACTCATTATCATGTAAAGTGTTTCTGGTGCATTGGTCAGTTCTGGCTGCCAAGAACAGATGAATGCTGATGAGAAAATATGAAGTATCTGGTGTGAAAGCCTTAGTTTGTCCTGGATTTTGCATTATCTGGATTTACTGTTATGTTCATGTGTTTTGAAGTAGCAAAATTACCAGATGTATATGGGTATTTTATAGCAAACTGAACAATTTCCTGAATGAAATTCTATAATCCAGAGGTCCAGCTACCTAGAGGACCATAACATTGAGATGGACACGCAGATTTCCTCCAACAATAAGTTGAGAGGACTAAGACCTCAGAATGGGATCCACAATAGTAGCCATGGTGTACAGGAAAGATAAGCAATGTAGAAGAAAATTAGGAAATGCAAAGAATCCAGTAAGGCATGGACTGCTGAGAAGTATTTCCTCTTCAGCCTATATGCATATTCCAACCATATGAGATTCAACAAGGACAAGTGCCCAATTCTGCACCTGAGATGGGGCAACCCTGGATATACAGACAGACTGGGGAATGAGATGCTGCAAAGCAGTGCCACAGAAAGGGACCTGGGGGTCCTGTTGATGGCAAGCTGAACATGGGTCAGCAGTGCCCTGGCAGCCAGGAGGGCCAACCCTGTCCTGGGGTAAATCAGGCACAGCACCACAGCCAGGCAAGGGAGGGGATTGTCCTGCTCTGCTCTGAGCTAGGGTGGCCTCACCTTAACTGCTGGGGGCAGTTCTGGGTGACACACTATAAAATATTGAATTATTGGAGAGCGTCCAAAGGAGGGCAATGAAGATGGTGAAGGGCCTTGAGGGCAAGCTGTATGAGGACTAGCTGAGGTCACTTGGTTGGTTCAGTCTGGAGAACAAGAGGAGAGGAGGACTGAAAGGAGACCTCATCACAGTTACAATTTCTTCGTGAGAGGAAGAGGAGAGGCAGGCACTCTTCCCTGTGGTGACCAGTGACAGGATGTAGGGGAATGGCCTGAAGTTGTGTCAGGGGAGGTTTAGGTTGGATATTAGAAAAAGATTCTTCACCCAGAGGGTGTCTGAGCACTGGAACAGGTCACAGCACCAACCTGCCAGAGTTCAAAAACCATTTGCACAACACTCTCAGGTGTACTCTACATGGTGTGACTCTTGGGGCTGTCCTGTGCAGGGCCAGGTGTTGGACTTGATGATCCTTGTAAGTCTCTTCCAAGCTAGCTTATTCTGTGAAATTCTGTGAAATATGCTTTTTCAGCAGTACAACATTTTACTTAATGTACTGTGCTTAGTAGTTGGCATACTTGGACCAGAAAGAACCACAAATTTAATTTTTTTCTTCAGCCTGAGGATCTTCACAGAATCACAGAATTGTTGAGTGGGAAGGGACCTCTGATCTTATCTAGCCTAACCTCTTCTTTCAAGCATGAACCTCAAGCCCAAGTTGCCCAGGACCAAGTCCAGTAAGCCTTTGAATATTGTCAAGAATGGATACTCCACTACCTTCTCAGGCAAACTCTGCCAAAGTTTTACCGTCCTCACAGTACAAAAGTGTTTTCTTGTATTCAGATTGAATTTCCAATATCTAAATTTATGCCCATTGCCTTTTGTCCTGTCACTGCCACCAGTAACAGTCTGGCACACTCTTTTTCACTCCTTTCCATTGTCTCACTTCATCTAGGAATCCTAGAGCTAGACAAAGTATTCCAGTGTGTCTCTCCAGTGCTGAGCAGAGGGGAAGGTTCACCATTTTTGACCTTCTGGCAGCACTCCTTGTACTGCATCCCAGGATGCTATTGGCCTTTTTTGTTGCAGGGGTGCATTGCTGGCTCATGGTCAGTTTGTTGGGATCATCAGTTATCTTATCATGGTGGATTTCAAATTACATGGTCTGGGCATGACAGCAGTAAGCCTCGTCTGGCAGTGTGAGGGGACAGGCCTGGAGTAGCAGTTTTTATGCTGTGTGGACATTTATCCATTGTAGGACCAAGGAGCATACACTGTTTTTCCCAGGATAGTAACACAGCTGAAGACAATCTTAGCTGAACCCATCAGATATGGCATTGTTGCTGTCCTCATGGACAAGAATGGATATACATGCCCTTCTTGTTAAACAGACTAGAATGACATCAAAGATTTTTTGGGATGCAGTTAATGCTGTTGAATGGAGTTCAGCTGTTTCCAGCAAAGTGTAACAAGTAGCCTGAGTGCAAAACAGCTAAAGTGTGTTTATTTTTACTTTTGCATCAAACGTTGCTGGATTTGACCTAAAAGCTCCCAACCTACTCAAATTCTTGGAAACTTTAATTGTGAAGTGACCAAAAACCCTCTTAGCACCTGCCATGGTGGTGATGTTTAGAACAATCCATGTGAGGCTAATTTTTATGGAGGAGCTGATCTGTAACAGGGCAGGACTCACAGTACTACAAGAAATGAGGGCTGCATGGACAATGGTCATTAATTTGGGACGCATGAGAAGAAAGTCTGGAAAAAGAAAATCCCATGGGTTTGCTCATTAGTTCTGGAATAAATTAAGTCAAGACAGTTTAAAAAGAGCCAGTATATTTCAGAATCACATCCCAAATGTTAAGGAGTGCATAGACCCTCTCAATGTGCCATCCTACTTGTGGCAAAAGGTGATGTTACCCTTTCTTTGAAAAATAGTTTCCATTTTCATTTTAGAACAGATTTCTAGTCTTCTAAGATGGAGAGACAAGGAAAATGAAACACTTCATATCGATCTGTAAGTATAAAGGCATCTTTATATACCCTCTCTACCTGAAGAGGTAAAGTCAATATAACACCTAATGCAAAGCTTCAACAAGGTTTCTATTGGTTTGCAAATCATTTGTTTTCCTTTAGTCCTTACCTGGGCTCTCCAGTAGTGCCAGCCAAATTCAGCAGATAGCAAATCTGTGCAGAGTGTAGAATTCCCATTAGAAAAATAAAAAAAACCATCTGACCATCTCCAAAGGAACTTTGGGGGGAAAAAAGGTATTAAAGCATCCAATCTACTTACTTTTCCATTTTTTGTCTTTGATTTATCCTTATGTAATCTAGAGGTCAAATCTATCATTTCAGCTCTCATAGCAAACTAGCTAAGTCCACCAGTTTGGGTGATACAGCAAGGAAGCTTAGTATCCCTGCTTGTCCAGGAAAAGAAGATGATCGTGTAGAACAGATATGGTAAAAAAAAGATCCAAAAAGTCCACAAATTAATTATGAAATAATTAGGACACACTTATTTTGTTAACTTTTCTTTTTTTCTTTTAACCAACTGCTAACTAACTGCTAACTTCTCAACTTTTGCAATCATCTTGATGTTCATTAAGCCAGTGACTGGCATTATTCCATGTCTGGCTGTCAAAGTGCAGAGAAATATAGTCATAGGCTGACTGAATATGCATGATGCTGTCAAGCATTGCTACTTAGTGGCATTAATATTGCTATCATTTATTGTTTACATATTTAATGGCCTTATTGATATTATACACTGTTAGTACTACTAATTATAAGACAATAAACATAATTTATAAACAGTTTATAAGGAAATACAGAATAAGTAATTAGTGAGAATACCTGAAATAGTTGCAGTTTTTGTGTGTGCATGCCATGGATGATTTCAGATTGATATTATTGTCATATAAATCTTTTTGTGTTTTGACACTCTTAGATATCAGAAAGTGACCTATATAGAACCATTTTTGTCTTCAGCAGAGAACTGATCAAAGCTATAATTATGGTGTGATTGCCTTAGTTTTACCTCTAGTTAGTGAAGAGAGTAAAGAAAAAAGAAAATTAAAAATCTCTCATAAATCAGATTTTTCAGGTTCTGACAGCTCTAGTTTTTGTCTGGCTGCACATTATTTCTTTAGCTAGAACCTGAGGACCTATAGGCCATATTCTAAGAGGCATTGATCATCTTCTGAGTATCTTTGGCTTTTAGGACATGACCTATCTTCCCAAAAGGAAATCTTTGTCCAAAACATTAGTTTTGGAGGCTTTAAGTGCCTAAACTCACTTTGAAAGTAGCTCAGTGCTGCAGCTTTGGGAAATACTGCACATTTGATGTTAACCACCTGAAATTTGACATAGGAATAATGGTAGCGACCCTCACTTCTGGGTCAGGTCAGGGTCGGTTTTCTCACTGAGGATCAGGGCAATTTGCAAGAAGAGCTTTTGGAAGCATGCCACAGGCGAGTTGTCTCTCCTTGTCTTCTGTTCTTGTGCTCTCTAGGACAAGAACATCCTCTCTCTAAGCCCATGGGACCCACAGGAGGTACCCAGGGATGCAGTCTGCCTGCAGCCTCTCTGCGCTGTGTCCTGCCACATTTGCAGCCCCCAAATGGGTTGCAAAGGTCACGGGAGAAGGAGAAAAGCCTTTGTGTTGCTGACAAGGTTTAAAATTGTCTCAGAAACGCCACTAGGAACAACAGACTGGAATTCTTCATAGACATGCCCAAAACAGCTTCCCTGTCAATGTTCACAGCTTTAATCTTCTCAGCTGCAGGTAGTGCTGGCTAGGAAAAGCTACGTATTTCTACATATAATGATATGATTAAATGCTATTCTTTGTAAAGAAAATTGTAGAAATTTGAAAATTTCACCATAAACACTGCACTTTTTGAGAAAGGTGTTTCTTCCAGGAAGAGGAGAAACTCTGGCATGCAGAAGTCTGCACATATAAGTCATAAAGGAAGAAGGACTGATCCTGTCAGTTCTTCCACAATGCCTTTCATTTCCTACCTGTTGCTGCTTGCAGATATCTGATTTTTAATGGACTTAAACATGAGTGGTGACCTGTAGGAAATGTGTCCAGAGAGCTGCATATTAGGATTTTTTTAAGGGTCTCCTTTTTCCCCTTTCCAAATAGCAGGGTTACTAGGACTCAGTATTTCATTATGCAGGGAAAACTCCTGTAACTACTGAAATCAGGGTCTGTAACACAACCAAGGTATTAAAGTGTCTTTATATGGGGGATGAGGGGGGAAGGAAGTTATAGAGCAGAAATCTTTTTAAACAAACACCTTATCAACACAGAATTTGATCTCCAAGATCAATGCTAAGAATCAAAAGTAGTAGAAGGAGAAAGGAATAAAGGAGAAACACAGAATGAATAGAGGACCAGGAAATGAAAGAATAGGAGAACAGAAAAGGAACATAGAGATGGTATTGAAACTGAATGGAGAAAGCACAAAATGAAAGATATAATAAAGGCCTAATTTTATACTTACATGAAAAGTTCATCTTGGTGGATTTACAAGCAATTGTGAATTCATGAGTGTCCACTAATTTCTGACTTTAAGTAACAGAATCAGCATGTGATAAATTATGTTATGCTCATTCATATGCATATAATAGTAAGAAATTTACTTAGTAGAAAAATAAAGGGTTATATGTGTAGGATTAGCAAGGTTACTTCTGCAAAGGCTTTACCCAGAAAAGTTTATTTTAAGATCTTAAAGAACATTAGAAGGTTAATTGAAAAGGAAAGTTCTTTCTGAACTAAATTTCTTGGAAAACATGGATCTGACCTTCCCTCCTCTCTTTTGAGAATTACAGACTTACTATGATTTACTCCATTGACATATGCTCTGAATGGAACTGGTTATATTTGAATGTAAGTGTAATTATATGTAAGTACTATAATTTTATCACCATGATGCTACAGCTATTGATTACAGATAAGTGTCTGAAGTCTACAGATATGGTTGTGTAAGGCTGACAGCTAGTATAATCTGTTGGGTGTCATCTCCCTGTTCTATTGGAAGAAAATGAAATTAGACCTTAAGAACACCACCCCATTTCAATAGATATCTGAAAACCAGAGGGTCATTATTTTATTGCATACTTTCTAAAGTGAGAAGATCTAAACTTGTTTCTGAAAAGTGCCTGTAGAACTATAAATGTGAGAACTATTTTAGTTATCGTCTCTCAGTGTCTCAGATCAAATGAATGCAGTTCGCAAAAGGTATTTCTGTCTCCAAGGAAAGCCATTCCTTGGCATCATTATTTCTAAGAGAGATTATACAGGGCAAATTCTGCTTCTCTTGCTTCTAAATTGTCTTCAGATTTGTCTCACAACTCCGAAGCTACAACATTCTTACATTTCATGTAAAATGTTTATAAGTGAGTTTGTTCCTGCAGGTAGAATTCAGCTAACCAATATCTCAAAAGGTGAATCAAAGCATTTTGAAGTTTGCAGTTCTGAGTCTTTGTTTATGTTTGTTTTGCTGAAGTTTGAAATGCAAAAACCAAATGTTAAAATCTTTGCAGAAATGTACCTCTTTCTGGGCAATTCTAGGATTCTCTTCCCAAACTAGCCAGATTGTCCTCCAAGATACAACACGTTGTTCTGAGAGGATGAAAAGTTTTAGAAATGTGCTTTAGCTTTCAAAGGCATCAGAAAATGCTTCCTGCTGACTGTATCATGAAATAAAGTGTGACTTCTGAGTAAAAAAAGCCTATTTCTATATGATTTTTCCCACTGTGTAGTAATTGTATTCAAAATTGGTAGAAACTGGAGAAACAGGAAAAAAATCTGATGTTGAAGAGAGAAATTTGAAAGCAAGCACTGAGGTAAGCCTCAGGACAGTTGGGCACAGCTCCTAATGAAATGAAAAGACAACTAAAGCCTCATAGCCAGGGCCATCATAACCCCACAAAACAAGCTCTAACTCATGAGAGTAGGGCAATCAAAGAGTGTCTGGGCTTCAGAAATATCTGGTGTACCAGGCACCATTGGTGAAAAGCTGCATACATATGCAATACTTTGCAATACTTATCTGTTTCTGTAAGGATGTATGTAAGGATTCATTAAAGGGTTTGTAATTTCATTTCAACCAACATATCTGGCTTCTGTTCATTATTCCTAGTAATCTCTCAAAGTGTGAAATATCCAGAATTACAATATCAGTTATATGCTGCGTATCTCTCAAACAGAGCCTCTTCACAAGTGCTTCAGTGAGCACAGCAGCCCTGGTGCCAGACAATCTTCATAGAATCATAGAATTGAATCATACTGAGTTGGAAGGGACTCATCAGGATCATCAAGTCTAACTTGATGAACTCCTGTTGCTGTGCAGGACACCCCAAGAAACACAAGACGTAGCTGAAAGCGTGGTTCAGATAAGGTCTCCCCTCCATCTCTTCTCCAGACTGAACAAACCTGGGGACCTCAGTTGCTCTTCATTCAGCTTCCCCTCAGGAACTTTCAAAACCCTCATCACCTTCCTTTGGATGCTTTCTAATAGTTTAGTATCTTTTTTATACTATGTCAGCCAGAACTGTCCCCAGCAGTCAAGGTGAGACTGCCCCAGCTCAGAGCAGAGCAGGACAATCCCCTCCCTTGCCTGGCTGTGGTGCTGTGCCTGATTTATCCCAGGACAGGGTTGGCCCTCCTGGCTTCCAGGGCACTCGTGTTCAACTTGCCATCAACAGGACCCCCAGGTCCCTTTCCACAGGGCTGCTCTCCATCCTCTCATTCCCCAGTCTGTATGTACATTCAGGGTTTCCCTGTCACAGGTGCAGAATCCAGCACTTGGCTAAATTTCATATGGCTGGTGATTGTCCAGTCCTCTAATTTGTCTAGGTCTTTTTGTTCTCAAGGGAGTTGACAGTTCCTCCCAATTTTGTGTTTGGTAGCTTAATATTCCTTCAGTCATGAGTCTGAGTAATTAATGAAGACATTGAAAATCACAGGGTGGAGGACGAGCCCTGCAGAGCCCCACTAGTGACGGGTCCCCAGTCTGATGTCACCCATTCACTGTAACCCTTTGTGCCCAACCTGTGAGCCTATTGCTCACCCATCTCATGATGTGTTTATTCAACCATGTGCTGGATATTTTGTCCAGAATACTGTGAGAGACAGTATCAAAAGCTTGTGTGGGCAGCTCTCCATGGAGGATGACCTCATGACCTGGATGCAGAGCCTGAGCTTATTGCTTGTCCCCTCACCAATGGTTTTTCCTCCCTAGGGCTGGAGAAGAGCTGAGCGTGCAGGCTGGCTATGGATGAGTACCTGATATCTTAGTGCTGTTCAGAGAGAAAAGTGCTGGGAGATTTTTAAATCTTGATTTTTCAAATTAAGATGAATTATTTGTCCTCACATTTGTTATGGAGAAAAAGACTGGTGTTGCTTACATGACTGAGTTGGTGTGATAATCAAGCTGTGCACAGCCTGAGCTCCCAGTGTGGTCATCACCTGTTCCTTTATGAAGGAGGAGGTTTCCAAGTCCTGGGCTGGCCTTGTTCAGCCCCTTTGAGTGCTAGTGCAAGCAAGTAAAAATGATAGCATGATGATGTGTGTCATTCAAAGCACGAAATGACCACTGCAGGTGGTGACAGTCCTAAAAACTGGAAACTGCAACCTTTAAAAGCTCACAAACTATAACGAGACTAGGAAATGGTAGAGCAGAAGTCCATTCCCTGGAAGATGATAGCAACATGAGTAAGAAATGTACAAACCTAACCCGCTCTCTTTGCAGCCTGCAGCCTGGAGTCCTTCAGGACTCCAACTATGCAGGGAAGAAGCCAGGAACGCCTCCTTTGGGATCACAGCTAATTAGAATATCCCGAAATTCAATGTCAAAACCTGGCCAGAAGCCTTAAAGAGAAATCCCGTATTTAAGAACTTGAGTAAAGTAACAGCACAGCCACAGAGAATTTCCTCATTTCAGGAGCCTTCATATTTCAGGAGAAAGGAGGTTCTGTGGCTTTTTTTTTTTAATTTGGGGTTTTTTTATTAGAGAGTCTTAATGGGACCACAAAATTGTGGTTTTTTTTGGTTATAAAGCTTGTCACTTTGTAACAAATAAAGGTCAGAGAACAGGAATCACATCTTTTAATTTTCTTTATTTTAAATTTCTATACACTGAACTCTCTGAAATATGCTGATGGAATATGGCAAAAATATATTGTGTATCTTTAATGCTGTTTTTCTCACTAATAGAGTGGCAGATTGTGGAGGGGGTCATACTGTTGCCAAGTATGCCTGTGTTGTAAATAATAAAATTCCAGCAAAAACAAGGGGCTGGTCATGCAGAAGAATCTATGTGTTTCCTACCAATGTGGTGAATCCCTTCTGCTAGCAATTAATTGCGAGGTATTTATAAATGCTGTTTTCTTCTACTTCTAAAATTTGTTTTGTTTATTGCAGTTGTAGGCAACACCAATTAATGCATAAATTAAAAATCTGGAATACTACTTTCCAGCAGCATTATAGCCCACTTTCCTGTGGTGCTTCTATACATTTAAATTTAAACCCCTTTTAAAATTGGTGGAATTGTGAGTTTATTTGAGATGAAGCACATGCCTGATTGTGTGGCTGGATGTGGGCAAGGACATGATAGCACATCAGTCAGAGGTTAGTCACATGCTTGAAAACGCTCAGGGAAGGCTTCATCACTTTTCAGAACATGAGAAGTGCAAAGGTTACAAGTAGGCAAATACCAGCTTAGTGTTTTAGAATGGACATTTACATCAGCACTGGTATTTCCCTTTAAAAAAATTCTTATTGGAGTATTTTATCTAGACCTCTTTATATGAGACATTAATAGAGTCTTTACAAAACCATGGGTTAGTTAAAAACTTGCCTTAGATGATGGTGTCATTACTGGTAGGCCCATGCTGCTCTTTTGGCATTCATCAGCTGGAGGCAAGTGGGCTGTCTCATGGGGAGTTGAGAACTTGCAGGTTATCACTTTGATTAGCTGCTGTAGGCAACTGGTGGCTACTGTAATTGCCTTCACAAGTCTGAAATGAATATACATTTCCTCTGACAAGGAAACAGTAGGAATATATGCCTAGTGGAAGCTTTAGGTTCCTATAATGCCATGGAGATCAAATTAAAGCAGGAGAGAGGGAACCTGTTGCTATCCTACTTCATTAATTAAGCATCAGTTTAGAAAATACTATGGCATTGACAGGTTTGGGACTGGCTGCTGATTCTGTTTGGCAGGGACAAATTTTCAAGTGGGTTAATGTGTAAGCCTTATGGAAGATAATAATGCTGTAACTGGGAGGCTGCCTCTTTAAAATATTGGTTTAAATTATGTGGTACAAAGTGAGCCTAATGATTTAAGTATTTTACATAGTTATTTTAGAGTAGTTCACTCATTAGCAGCCATGTAGGCTGCACTAGGAGCAGGCTGCCTAGTGAGAGGTGTGGGGAGAGGAGCAGAAGGGGAGCAGAAACTTTTGCACAGCTCGAAGAGTGCAGTCTGGGATGCAGAGAAACAACTCAGGATGACAGAGGAAAAATGGAAAACCAGGAGCCAGAACTGCAGCTGAGATCCAAACAGCCTCCACATTCATCTTCTCTCCCAGTTTTGATTTACATCAGCATCCTGTGTTGTTCTCCTATTTCTTTTCCTTCTTCAGAAACCCTCTTCTGCCTGTTTCTTTGGGAGATGTGCCAACTGTCGGGCCTTGGCAGTAGAAAAAGTGCAGGAGCTCAGCTCCTGGCAGCTCCATCTCCTTGAAACACTGTGGTTGTGTGATCTGAATGGCAAATGCTGGGACAAGGTGTTTCAAGAGGGGGCTGGCTGGCCAGCCCCACTGCCACTGAGACAGGCATCCCAGAGTGATGCCCATGATGTGATGGGAAGTGCTCAGGGGAGAAGGCACTGCAGGGGAGACCTGCCCTGCTCCCCCACAGTCACCAGCATCACCTGTCAAAGAGCTGTCTGCCTCCAACCCACAGGGACAGGGCAGTCCCTGGACACCTGCCAGTGGGTCAAAACCGCTGCAGCTTTTGGTTCAGTCCCAGTTCATTTCCTGCTTTGTGGATGCATGTGCTGGTTTATTCATCAGCGGCATTTCCCCATCCTGAAAATTATCTGACCATTCCTGGTCCAACAGTATAGAGGGATATTGAACAGTGTGTCCAATGGGTCATGTTGTTCTGTCTTTTCCGAAAACACAAGTCTGTAAGAGGCATGAAGCTGCACCTGTGTTATCAAGAGTGAAATTTGGCCAAGTGCTTCTGAACGAAGAAAGAAAAAGAATAGACTGGAGGGCACTGTTATACTTTTGTTTCTTGTTGCTAATATAGCTGCCATTAATACTTTTGGGAAAGACAGGGTGAGAAATGAAAAAAAAAATCCCTAAAATAAACTTTGATATCAGTTTTTAAGCCATTGCATCATCCTGGGGATTTATCATATCATAGCTCTGGAACTGAACTTCAAATATTTTACAAGGAGAAGATTTTATTAAAGGCATTATGTTTTCATATAGAAAAAATTGAGTGGAGTCTATATTCTTTCTCTTTTCTCACAGGAAAACAAGTTGAGTATTTAGCAATCACATACTTCAGGATAAAAATGGTGTGTGTGCTTTTCACACATTTTCTGCATAAATATTTTGAGGTTCCTGTAAAACAGGACAACTGCTTTTTTTATTCTTCATGAATCAGCCCCTATGTTTGAAACAAATCGTTGCAGCAACAAGGAATGACAGCATGACAGCCTAGTAGGTTATTAATGGGAGTGACAGCCTGCAAATCAGAAATCATGGCAGTGCATCTGTATGAACAGCAATTTGTGCTCAGTTGAATAACCAGGAAATCCAGAAAATCAGAAGAGGTTGGGGGAGGAGATGAATCAAACAGAAACATTTTTAGATAACCCAAATTTTCTAGAAGTAATTGGAATGTCAGGAATAGCAACATTCAAAAGTTTACTAGTACAAATACTTAGGTTCACATATATTTGTTTTGATGCTCACCAAAGACCTAAAATTAAACAAAAGAAATTAGGAAAAAAGTAAAAATGTTGAGAGGGATTTTTTAAATCTGTTATCGTAATATCACCAGGAAAATGAAACTGCAGCCTACTTAGCTGTTTTATCATAGTTTGTGAACAAACTTTATTCACTATATATTCCAGATAGTAGAGCTCTGTGACATGAAAGTTGGAAGCTTTCCATGAAGAAAAATCTCTGTATAATTTATAAATGCAGGTGGTTTGTTTTTTCTACTCTCTAGTTCAGTTTTCTGTATATGAAAGCAGAGAAAACTCAAGTATATTTTGTTTCTCTTTTGGAAGGAATGATGCAACATAAAGTACAGGTTAGCATGTTTCCAGTCTTAGTTTACATACAAGTTTATAGGGAAACACTTTAAGTGTTATAGATGTAGGATTAAATTGTCCACAGAGATGTTTTTAGGCTTTCTAATGCTACTAAAATTCTTCTGATGGGCATCTGAACCTGAATTTACTGTTTCATTGTTAATGGGAACTATCTCAGTTATCAATGGTTTTTTAGTGTACTTCTCAGTAATGTCAGTCTTGATATTTTCATGAACTGAATGAACTCAAACGGAGGTTTAAGTTTCAGTTACATAGAAATTGCTGTAAGTGACCACCCAAGATCAGAGTTAATAACATTTCTGACTTCAGTCCCAAGATGAAAAGTGGAAAATTTGGCAGATCTAACCCTCAAATTGGAGGTTTCTGCAACATATTGACTTTAAACTTGTGTATCTCAATTCAGATTTCGCCCTTTCAATTAGTGTCAGTTGTTTAACCTAAGGGATATCAATCCCCCAGAGCTACATTCCAGTCATACTATTACTTGGGCAGCAAAACTTTACTTTGATTTATGTGTTCACTGAGGACTGCAAACTCCAGGAATATGAACCTCTTTTTGCAGATCCTTGTTAAGTGCAGTAATCTTGCTTTATTACTGTACAGAGGTTGCTAAAAGTGGGAAAACCTGAATAAGGCAAGGGCAAAGAAGGTCCTACCTTCAATGAAGAGGGACAATAGCTCTACTCACCATGAAGAGCATTTGCCTGATCATCAGGTCATCCATACCTGAAGCATAAACTTTCAGTGCTCCAAAGGAACAAAGAGAGACAGATTGCATATAGACAGACCACATGCAGTCAGAAGCCCCACACCCTAAACTATACATTCCTCTCCAAAGCAGTATTCCCTGCTTTGTCTGCCTGTTTGATTCTAGTATAAAAGTTAAAAAAATATATCTGATAAATCTGAAAAATCCATTTTACTTTGTGACAAGTTTGCTTGTTTTTTATTTTTGCTTTCCCTGGCTTTGAATATTTCTGATAGATTCTTTTCGTAATAGGGTTTTCTTTTTTCCCTTTGTATTATCAAGCAGGCAGCCTTTGAATCTCATGTTTAAGTTTTATTTCCAATGTTACAGTGGCAATTTTGCATCTCTTCATCAGCCTTTGTGCTTGATTTGTGTTAGAAGTTAGCTTACTGCTATGGGTAACCCCCAGGCAGTGCTATCATTCTGTCTTGAAGTGGAAAAAAAAAGAAAGAGTATGCCTTTTTGGATCACTAAAAAATAAAATAAAATGAAACTAACTCAAAAGAAAACCCCCATTGGTTGAAAAGCTTTTTAATGTCAATACAAAATATAAACAAAACATTGTTTCTGAATGAAGTATCAAGACAAATAATCCTCTTGTCCATCTGTTATACTAAAATGGCCACTGTGGTATAATGTTATGAGGATACATGTGCCAGTAATGGATGAGATAAAAGCAGACATATGCTAGCAAGAAAGAATAAAAAAAAAATTGTTCATAATAAGTTATGAGCTGAACCAGTATGGAGAAATATATTCAGACATGAGAGTACAGTATCTGCCAATCTATGTGTAAAGCACATATTTCCACTGCATATAATTGTTCCAGTTGCTTAGTGCCTTCATCCCAAAGGACCTCAAGAATGCAACATGTCACCAGCATCAGCCTGGGTAAGGTTAATCCTAAAAAAAGACTTCCCCATTTTCCTTAGAAACTGCTCATTAATCTATTAAATGACCTTTGTGATTACTTTGCGTTCTTGGAATAATGTCAGTTTGCCTGTGAATCAATTCTAGGGTTTGACCAAGCTGAAAAACAACTACTCTGCTTTTAAGGAATAAAGAAACACAGAAAATATAGTCTTTTCAGGTTTATCTGTGAGAATTTTGTGGAGCTGTACGATGGATAGATTGAAGTATACTAGAGATTGCCTCTTTCCTTTGTAAATAGAAAGACTGGTAACGACTGAAAGCCCCAACACCTGGAGTCTGTGGTTTATATGAAATAAATGGGTCTTCTTACTACAGTCCTGGCAAACCTCAATTAGTCTGAAGAATAACTAAAACAAAGATGGTGACACAGAGGCTCCTTCATGCTCCGCTGCCAATGAGCCTTGTCTTACCCTCTGGTTGAAAAATAGTATTTCCTACAGGAAATTCCAAAAACTTAACATATGGAGTCACTCCAAATTGAAACAAGTCCAAATCTCACTTTTTTTTTTTCCCCACAAAATGAAGCTTTCCAAACGATTTCATTTTGGTTGCACTGAAACCCTGAAATAATGCAAGATTCACATTAAAATCTCCAGAGTCATTAGCATTGGGATCTCTAGGGAACAGAGTACATTTCCTGGGTGCCTTTAGAAATGATGCTCCTGTTGATCCTTGGCCTCATTTTAAAGCAGACCTGTTTCCCACAGTTAAGCAGGCATTGCAGAGAGGGCATAGAAAGGAGGGCTGTGTACAAACAAGCACACACAACATCCTCAGCAGTCAGTTTGCTCTTTCCATTTCATTCCCCTCAGGAATCAGTTTTGCAGCTCATAGACTGGTCCTTCCATAGAGACTGAACTCCTCAGCAGTGGTGGACAGTCCCCACAATTCACCACAACAGCTTAAACCAAGGAGGCCTTCACTATCTGCTATGTGAAGTTTCCTGTCAACTCCCTGAGCCTTCCCTCTGTGCTGTGCCCAACAGCACGTTGTGTCTTCACAGCAATTCCTCTTCTGCCATGGAGCACCAAGCAGTGGCCAGCAAATCAGTGTGCTGACTGAGGATGGCTGTGAGGATGGTTTTCTCTCCCAGTTCCTATTGTGTCATCATTGCCTCATGACATTTATTCATATTTTTCACTTTTCTCCTTTGCAATATATTAAAGCTACAGATTCAGGGGGATTGTGTATTTGTGGGAAGAGTTTTTCAGTACATGGTAATATTTATTGCTCCTCAGCATTGAAAAATGAGTCCTCGCGTTCATAACCACACAGGAAGACAGTGCTTGCTGCTGACCTGTGAACATGATGAAGCTGGTGAGTAAAACTGTTCAAACTTTTCAGGAAAGGCTTAAATATATTTAATTTTTCAGGGATGTACTGACTTATAACACTAAGTGTGTAAGACAAATGCAGTGTAATTGATGCAATTCAACTTTCCTTTACATCGATAATGTCCATTATAATGTCCAAAATGTTGTGGACTAGTCTTCAGACTGCTGGGGGAATGAATTTAAGAATTTAGCCAGGTTTCATCAGTTGCAGGGGTATGTTCATAACAAGAGGTAAGACACTGGAACCTGACTGTGTCAAGATTCCTCTGGGGAAAACCAGGCTCAACACATGATATTTAAGTTACAGCAGGACAGAAAAATGAATCTGGCAACCCAAAATATACAACTGGTGATTAAGTAGCGTCACATCCTTCTTCATGAGGAATCCATATATGCAAGCTCAGACAATTCCTCCTCTGTGGTTCTACCAAATAATACGTACCAAGGATTTACTACTGCCTTTGAAAATATTTGGCAATTTTTTGATACAATTAGCTGCTACACTCATCTTAATGAGATTAATTCTCAGAAAAAGTATTGAACCTGAATTAAAATCACAGAGCAGAACAACCCAGATTGCTTTTGGCTATTTAGATCTAGGTGTGCTGTTGAGCTCTGGATTGTGTCTGCTATTGAAAGTAAAAGATCAGATCTAATATAAACACCATGGTTCATTCTATTTTCCTCTAACACTTTTTTTGTATTTTCCCTCTAGACTTCTCTTGTCCTTTCTTCTCCTACCATGACAAAGACACTGAGATAGGCAAGGGTGACTTATATTCAGATTTGCTATGAGCAAGATAATTGTGATAAATTTGTTTCCAAAATCAATTAATTTGTTTAAAAATGTGAAAGATTAATCATGGCAGGGGAGATGAGATGGAGATGAGTCTACTGAGATAAATGACTCTGGACTTTTGAAAATTATTTTTCACAAATGATAGAAAATGATAGAAAGATTCTCAGATCTTCTTTGGAAGAACTACATGGGAACCATAGCACATGTGCTTCAGAAATAGTGATATCCTCTACTAATTCCTGTGCTCCCACAGAATAAAGCAGGGGAGTATCTCAAGGGCATGACTGGATATTATGATTTGATTGTGCTCAGAAACTTCCAAAAACGTTTTGCCAACAAATTGTTGGCAACAAATATTGCCAAAGTGCTGGCAAAAGATTTAATTTATAAAAAACCCCTTCAACCATTTTTAAATGCTTTAGCATGAGAAAGGCAGGGTACTTAGAGATCCCAATTACTTCTCTGATCAGCCAACATACTCTGCTTGGACAAATACACACAATTGCAGTGAAGAATCCATGTCAGTGTATGGCATGTCTTCCAGTGCTGAGTAAGAAAGCAGCCTGATGATTGCAAAGGACTCTTGAGCCACCAATACATGCTCCTTATTGTTACCTGGAGGAAAAATAATCCAGTCTCGAAGGTAGTAATTAATTTCTTGGTCCTATCTCATTCTCCAACAAGAGCTTCCTTGGGTGTGTTGTTCAACTCATTTAGAACCTGTCCATAGAAAGTTTTTGCTGACTACAATGGTGCACCTGGGTGGAATCCAGTTCCTGAGTGAAAATCTATTTTGAAATCTGTGGATATCAGGATTTGCACTTGTAGAATTGCTCTGTTTTCTAAAGTCCTATTTCAGTGCATAAACACAGAAATGGTACCATCATTTTAGCAGATGAATTAAGTGGTTTGGTGTTACTTTAATGTCTGGGTCTAGCAGGGATCCACATGTTCTGCTGAAACCTCCTATAGATCTAGTATAGTAGATTTAACTTGAGCTTGTCTTGGCAATGATCTTGCTCAGATCAATTAAAAAAAAAGAGTGTTACCAAAAGATCATTCACTCTTCCCATTCCTGAGATGTAATTATAACTAGAGTATTCACTGCAGAGGGAGGAGACCTGCTTTCAATTCTTTGCTCAGCTTCAGGGAGTATTTACCCAAATTCTTTACCTTTTAGCAGACTCTACTCTGCTGTGAGTCATCATCTTTCCTCCTGAAACTCTGCCACCAGGCAGAAACACATGCAAGAGTAATTTTCACAGAAAGAAAATTCTAGTAAAACTGTAATACCAGACTTTTATGGATTGGATTGGATGAATTTACAGCTGAAGGAAACTATTCCTTTTCTCTGTCTGTCATGTCTTGTCATCATAGCCAGGAGACATGGGAAGTGAATCAAGGGTATAGTGCTGAGGCTCCATATCCTTCACCTTCGACCCTTTGGGTCACTACTTAATGCCTTTATTTTCGTTTTGGTAATTATATATCCACTTCAGATATATTTTTAAATTTTTATGCACATAAATGCTAATAATATTTTTTCCTTTTTTCTTTTTTTTTTTTCTTTTTTCTTTTTTTTCAGCAAAGATTGTTTGTTCTAAATAATTGTGCCCACAGTAGACGTGCTGATATCCATGGTATAAATGAGTCACCAGAACAGGTTCTCCAACAGTGGCCCATAAATGAGGCCACAGAAGTGGGTCTTCTGGGCAGCATTAATTTCTAGGATTAGAGGCCAAATATTCTCATCTAAGCTGCCTGTGAACATCTTTGGGTATGAAACCAGAGTATGGCTTGGGCCTGTGCCTCAGCAGCTGCAATGAGATATCTCTACTGCTCAAGCACTGCATTTTGGCAATGTGTATGAACGCAGACAGTAAAGATCTGCCAGGTTCTCATACTGAGTCTAGAGTTATTTCTTGTTTCAATCTTGTCTTTCTTTTCTTGATGGCATCTAATCATGGTTTTGAAGGCTATTTTAGGGTCAAACCAGCTTTTAAAATGTGTAGACAAGCTTGCTGCCCTGATTAAGACAGCTAGGGATTGGGAATTTCCAGAATAGGCATGCAATGAAGAGAAAGCAAATGGATCATGGCTATGAGAAAGTGACAAATATGTACAGAGACAATCCTCATTTTCATACCAACAAGGTGTGAACTGCTAAATTTCTAAAATTTATTTTGTATTAAAAAACTGCCTTTATATTTATCTTTAGTTTTAATACTCAGTATTTACATACTGAATCATGCTTCTACAGACTTGCAGAACTTTTCAGCTTGAATGTCCAGATTCACAGATTGGACCTTCCTGTTCCCTCCTGCCTCAACCATTATAAGAAACAGTAGGTTTGTATGTTCTAGTTATCTTTTTGTCTACACCAGTATTCAGTGGGGGGATGGTTTTACTGAGCCATGTGCACAAGTTTTTTCTCTACCTGACCATAGCAGTTCTTCAGAATAATTGCCAACATGATCAAGACAATATTAGGAAGAAGTATTTGTCTTCTTCCTTTTATTTCTTTACAGCAGAGGAATAGCCAACACTTCAGCAACACTTCAGCAAGTTCCCTTTCTGCACACTATTCCAAGAGCTCTGTGGAAGACAACTGAAGAAATTATGATGCTTGATATTTCAGAAAACATTTTCATTACTTTAATAATAAAAATCCTGTTCTTCCCCCTCATTTTTCTGTCTGACCACTTTTATCACTTTAATCAGATTTTATTCAGGTTGCCTCCTCTTGAGTCCTAAAGCTGGAAACATTGACAATCATCTGAATGCAAAGTTTACTGTGTGATTCTTACTGCTCTCATACTGCAGCTGTAATTTTTTAAAGTATAGAAAATATCTGTGAAATATAAATACAGAAGTTAAATTGCTTTGGAAATGAGGTCAATATAATAAACCTGCAGTATGAGATAGAATGTGAAAACTATGCTAGTGGATAATAACTGATGAAATCAGGTAATTCTCTTCTCAAAGCCATAAATATAAAGATTCTCTAGGTAGCAAAAGTTAGATTTCTCTGTATAATGAATAATAACATTTAACTACATTTAAGAATTTAGCTCAGCAGTTAGTAATGCAAATGGGAAGACCTTATTTAGTATGTTAGACAATGGCTAAGACTTAAAGTATTCCAGGTTTTAGAACCACTAAGTATGTGGGTTAGAGTGTTTTGAGTAAATGGGTATGGAATACAGTGCTCCACACCTTCTGAGGAACAGCTTGTGCTGCTCTCTGTTACTGTTAGCATGACTGGGAGGGTAACCTCCCTTTTTCCTACTTAATTTATAGCAGTTATGTTTAGAAGACAGAACAAGACTGGGACTTGTAAGCACCTAAAGAGCAAAAAGGATGTTCCCAAGGGATTGTTTGCCGTGACACTCTGGAGAGTCCTGCTTCTTAATTGTCCTTGCTGGACAGATAGCCTGCCCTGTCTTGCTTATTTTCTGTCCTGGAGTTTTTGTGTTTCCCTCTTGCTGTGGGGGGAAGTGGTGTGTGTGTGTGTATGTGGTGGGAAAGAAAGAAAGGGAGAAAGAAGAGAGGAGGTTGGGAACCCCTGTTCAGCCCCTCTATGGGATCAGAACATGCAAACTTTTGAAACAGAAATTATAGAGCTCTTCTGGTTCTGTGAGTTTAGATGAACAGCAGTGTCCAAGATATATGAAGTATTTTTTCTTTTTTCATTGTCAGCTGATTCAATCCATACAGGATCTTGAAATTATATGCTTAAATATGGCTTTACTAAAGTAAGTATTTGAAAGAGCAAATAAAACTAAAAAACAATATCAAAAACTTTGATTCATGTAAATTGACTCTACCCATACAAAAAAATCTCACTGGCTTCAATAGCTAAAGACTAATTGAAAGACAGAAGATTTGTAGTATCTAGGCTTTAACTAGTAATATGAATAACTAGAAACCTAACACCACAAATCAAATGTGTTAATTCCTGTGTTGCTGTGATTCATGGAGCCTCCAAGGAGTTTTGGAGCACTTTCCTGCATACCAACATGTAAGTGTTTCTGTCCACAAACTAAGCAGAAAAGCTACTGCAAGAGGAAGGAAATTTTTTTTTAATGATGAAGAAAGTAAGCCTAGGGAACAGAATTTGATCTTATAGCATACAACAACATGCTGTTAAAATCAGCTTTGGAAATTGGTATAAACTATACAGGAGCTAGTATGAAGATGTTGATGTCTGTCCATAGCAGAATTGGCTATAACTTACCACTCCTGTTTAGCAACTTGATTTTATCAAAGATTAGGCTAACTTTAGAATAAAAAAAGTCAGAACCCCAAATATAGGAAGTGACCCTAATATTCTGAGTCACTTCAGCCATACATCACTCTACCTTCCCCACCTCAGCTGTAGAAAAGGTAGAGATTTGTATGAAAATAAGGCTTAACACCTCTCTACTGGTAATGGTGATAATAGTACACAGATTGAATTATTTGCCACAGGATGTAAAAAATAGAACAAAGGCTTGGCTGGACAACAGACATAGCTGCTTTCCATTCTGGTTTGTCATACAGTGCGAACAAAAATGTTGTTTAGTTAGGTAGTCACATATAATATTGCCCAGGGTGCAAATCTTTCCTTTCTTGCTAAGCACACTGTAGTCAGTTTGCATTATTGGAGTACGTGTGTTTTGAATTGCAGGTGTGTAATGGCATAATTCTGCATCCTTTGAGCATTTCTCATACTATTCTTTCATGTTCGTGGAATAAAAGAGGCCACATTCCAGAATAGCTTATTCTTCCTCTTCTAAACAATAAAAAAAGAGGACATCTATCAAATTGGCAGGCTCATATCTTTTGTAACCATGTACAAACCACACTCCAACTGGATGAACAGCTGTCAGAGCAGTCTCTTGTCAGCAGGTGGGTTAAAGTTTGCTAATGCATGTGTACACGTGCAGGCATTCATATCCTTTTCTTGTGAAGATCAATAACAAGATTTCCAAATGTGTTTGCAGTCATGATTTACTCTGGATGTATTAGCTTTCTTTTGTTCTTTGGTCCACCTGTCTCTTGTTATCCTCTTGCAATATGTTTGTCTACCATGTGAGAAACTTTCCAGTGGATGAAATCTGGAGAGGTAAATAGTATAAGTGAATCTTGCTGTTTTGATTCCTTCATAATCTGAGGTAAACACTTCTTGTCTAACCATTTGTCATAGTTTAACCCCAAACAGCAGCCAAGCCCTACGTACCCGCTCACTCACTCCCCCACCAGTGGGATCAGGGAGAGAATTGGAAAGTAAATAAAAATTCCAGGGTTGAGATAATGACAGTTTAATAGGGAAAGCAAAAGCTGTGCACACAAAGCAAAACAAAGCAAGGAATTAACTCACTTCTTCCCATGGGCAGGAAGCTGTTCAGCCATCCCAGGCAGAGCAGGGCCCCATGGCATGCAATGGTGACTTGGGAAGACAAACACCATCACTCCAGGTGTCCTCCCTCTCTTCCTTCTTCCCCAACTTTATATACTTAGTGTGATGCCACAGGGTCTGGAATATCCCTTTGGTCAGTTTGAGTCACCTGCCCCTGCTGTGTCTCCTCCCAAACTCCAATGCATCCTCAAAGTCCTTGCCAGTGTGGTGGTATGAAAAGTAGAAGAGGCTTTGGCTCTGTGAAAGACCTGCTCAACAATAAAAAATGCATCTCTGTATCATCACTTCTGTATTCAGCACAAATATAAAATGCAGCCCCATACCAGCTTCAGGGAAGAAAACTACCTGAGATAAAGCCAGCACACCATTCTACTGCCACATTTTCCAGGTCATGGATATTAGCTGCTTTCTGGTCTCATCTAGTATCATGCATGTCTTGAAAAATTATATTGCAATCCTTGTCTAGAATAGAGTCCTAGTCTTGGATCATTGTTTTCTTGTGTAATTAATTTTAGATCACAAGGTGTACGTGAAGAAAATGAAGAAACTAAAACTGGTCCAGATGATTCAGGAGCATCCCCTCAGCAAAAGACATTCTGGAGAGAAGCTCACACTTATGGACTGAGATGAACTTTCTTTACGGCAGACCTCAAGAATTTCTCCATAAAGGTTTCCCAAATCTATGTGATTCAAAATCAGTACAGGTAGGCTTGCCATCTTCCTAACTATATGGGTGTTTTCAAGATAGTTCTAGCCATTAAGCTAGATACAATGACAAACAAGTGCTCTAACACCTTCACTGCTGGACAGGGAACCTGACTTGGTAAACCCAAATATTCAGCAATCTGAATTTCCCTCTTGGTAGAAGGATTCTCAGTAATGCCTATAATTAAGTAAGGTGTCTATGGTGGCTGATCTGAATATGTCTTATAGTGATTACATGAAATGCTCCAAGAGTGTCACACAGTGCTAATAACTTATGTAAGACATACTTATTGCCCACATATATTTCTCAGTGTCTGCGGGCATCACCTCCAGAATCCCAAAGCTCCATAACAAGATACTGCCAGAATGCTAAGAATCATGCTGCTGAAAAAATAAATTGAAAGCATAAACACATTCATTCCTAGAGTTTGGCATAAATATTTATTTTTCAATTAGACAAGATGTTCTGAGTAGCATAAATCCCCTTTATAGTTCTGTTTGGTTTGGTACTTAATTCGTTACTTTCCTGAGCAGTGAAAGCCCAACACTTAACTTTTTAACTTTCATCTCAGATAAGTGCCATCAATTTGCAAGCTGATTTAGAATGCAAATCATGAATAGAATTCAATACTGCTAGTGCTAGTCCTTTATGAATCAAGACCCTATAAAACTTCATCAATATCTGTATTAAAAAGTTATTGACCAGAATTTTATGGAAGCCTTATTCACAAGAGACTAGTGTTCCCAGTATGAACCTAGATCTTTGGGAAAGGCACAGACGCTAGTTTGTAATTTTCTAATGATTATCCTTATGTAGTGCTTATGTAGCCCTCATATATGGAATAAACAGATACATCCATTCAATTTTTGCACAGATGTGAAAAATCTTATGGTCAGATCATGTCAGAAGAGGGCAAAATACTTTATTTTCTGAGACATTAAAATAGTACCATATTAAATATTATAATAAAAAAAAGGAAATAACAATGCATTGTATAGTTGAAGTGTATTAAAGATAATAAGGAAAAGAAAAGCAACTTAGAATACACTTGAAAAGTTGGGATTGAAAGACTAAGTAATAACACAAGAAACAACAGCCTAGTTACTGGCCTGCAAAGGTTGTTTCATTATGAGAGTGCACTTCTCTTTGATTCAGAAGCGGGGATGTTAAAAATCCTACTTTGATTGAAGTTAGAGGCGTCTTGCTGTTGATTTCATTGATAACAAAAATTTATGTTGTGTAAAACCAAAAGAGATCTGATTAAGATCTAGCTGACCAACATTCTGTGTTAAGTTTATCATCCAAAGGCAGTACATTGTCAGTAATGAGAAACATGGTGTATCCAGATAACCAAATAATCCCAAACTGCAAATGGAGGATATAATGCAGGACTACTTAAATTTTAAACAAAATGTTTTGGGCTTTAGTTTTTAGAAAATGAATTATGTACCTTCCTAACTTCCCTGTTGTTGGGCAGGAGGAAAGCTTTCTAAGTGGCTTTATGCCAATTTAGACAGCTCAGTGTTGAGAGAATCTATGAGAAGCAGGTTAATCCAGCTTTTTAGTTGTTTTATTATGTAATATCAACATAAAACAGCTGGATCAGGATTGAACAGCTATTTAAAAACTACAGAAAATTGTTTATTAAGGATTTTTCTTCATTACTCCAGCTTTATGGTAGCTTAAAATCCCCTTGAAAACAGCAAGGCAATTCAGGTTTAACATGTTGCTTCATACAAATACAGCCAGCCAGCCAGAATCAAATGCAAACCTCTAAAACCTACTTAGTAAAATGGTGCAGATTTAAAAGAAAAAAAAAAAAAAAAAAAGGCTGTCATTAGTGCTTTAGCTTTTAAGTCCAGATATTTTATTCTTCTCCAAATACAGCCTTATCTATGAGTTGCTGTGTCTTTTAACGTAGAAAGGTAATCAGAGATTTTTTCTTATAAAATAACTGTATTTTCTAAAACATTACATGGAAGACATCTTAATAAAAACGTAAGCTTCATTTTATTTATATTTTGTCAATTTCAGAAGTTTCATTGATTTATTTTTTTTGAAATTATTGAAAACATTTTACACAGAAAAAGTATGTTTGTGTTTTTATAAATAAAACATTGTTTGCTCTGAGAAAATTATTTTTCAGTAAAATTTCTTCCTCAATGTTATTTAAAATATAAGTTGTATTTTACATGTATTAAAAGTTAATATCTTTTAAAAAATAAACAGCATTTAAAGCTTTTGGTTTCATAAAAGGAAATTGTTTTGTTCAATTTGCAATTTCTTTTCACCTTGTCAGTGTAACAGAAACTTATTTCCAAATGCAGCAATGATATTTTCCTTCATGTTATGGAAATGCTACTGCACTAAACCCAAAACAAACAACACTGTCCCCCTCCTCCCCAATTTATCTGTACTTAAAAGGAAAAACTGAATCTAAACTTCGTTTTTGGCCGCAGGATCTATCAGCCCTCTGCATGCTGTATGCTGTTTAATATGTGTCAAATAAAAGGAGTACACAAGTCATCTCAATAGCCTGTTGTATGTGCAATCTAATTTGATGTACATATAGTAGCAGAGTATCCTGTAGCAAGAAGAAAACTTTTGACCTTTCCTGCTTTTGGAGAATGCATAGAGTTGAGGATTCATCCAAATTGCTCTGGGTACAAATGACATGATGTATGGTGCTAGAAATATTCCTTACTGCGGCAATCAGGATGCTTTCATCAGTCAGTGGACACAGACTGACTGACCTTAACTAACCCAGTTGTTTAGGGGCAATATGTGACCCAAAAATGAACTTCTCTGCTATGAGAGGAACTAGTCTGCATGTGAAAAGGCTTGCTTTAGCTATGTTCAGTTTCTGTTCAGAGGCTCAGGTTGGCTTTTATTCTATCTGCGCCCATTCAATCGTTAATATGAATTATACTCTAGTTCTAGAAGTAGAAAAAAACCTTAATCTGTTTGGCTTGTAACAATTTGATTGTGGTTGGTATGTAAATCACCTACTACTACCATGCTTAGATGGTCAACAATTCTTACAGAAAACAGAAGCATTCAAATTGCATCTGTTTGGTGAAAAATAAGTGTTGCTTGGCAGAGGCTATTTCACCCACTCACCCATGATTAAAAACTTGCTGGTTAAAGATTTAAATGGGTTTAAGATTGGCATGGTGTCACCATTGTGCAAATCCTTTGTTAAATATTAAATAATAGAAAAATGTCTTAGGGTCACACAGTGTGTGATTTATGTGACAAAGTCCTTATGGGCTGTGTTTGTCAAAGGCAGCTCATAATTCTAAATTGCTCGGCTGAATAGCAGAGAATATTTTTGTTGTGGTGGTGGGTGGGAAAAGATTTGTTTTCTCTCTATATTCAGTGTGGTGAGATTTCTCTCTGTCTTTAGACACCTTTCACATGAAGAAGCCAAGCCCTGGGGCTAAGCAAAAGAGATGGGGAGGATGGGTGCCCCTTCCCTGCATTAAGCCACTGCTGATAACAGCTTTTTGATATATGCATGGTCGGGGACTCAATTAGATTGTCAAATAAAAGTAATAAAAATATGTCATTTTTCTAAACATTTTTTTTATGCGTATAACAGTCAGGAGCTGTTTAAAATCCGAAGACTGTAGGCCATGTGGACTTTTTGAAAGACTTGCATTTGTGTATAACTTCATATCATCTCAGAATTATTCTTCTGGGACTTTCTAAACAATTGTGTCTATATAAATCCCTATTGCTTTGTTAAAAAATATATATGTATATAAAAAGTAGGTAGTAATTTCCTTCCTCCACCCCCTCAAAAATATATATATAAGTTACAGCCAGAAATTATTGCTTGCATTCTGTACTCTAGGAAATACAAAGGCAAATTCAAAAAAGACCTTGTCTCCTTTCTTTCTCTAAAACACAATTTATTGCTTTAAATCATAAAAATAAAACAGTCAAATGTTGCATAAGAGACCCTCAGCAGAAATAAAAGAAAAGAAAAGGCAAAACTGAACTTCCCATAAACCCAAATCCCATACAGCACAGCTTTCTACAAGACCATAATTAAATAATCCCTGAAGGACTTGTGGAGGAGGGGATAAGAATACATAAACTTTCCAATACGATGAAAGAAAAGACCCTGTTATTATTATTGGATTTTATTTTTAAGAAGGAAAAAAGTAAAACCTACGTACTTAAGGTGGTATACACGGGAAAACTATTCCATGCTGGGCAAACACCCACATAAATCAGCCTTGATACATAAATTAAAAGAAGTTTTTGAAATTTGAAGTCTGCAAGTTGATTGTGGCATTGTTTTAAGAAGTGCACATCTTCAGCATCAGACAAAGGCTTTCTGCTCTGCATCTGGACTGTTACTTCTGTTCCTAAGCATTAATTTAACATTTTTTTCCTCTAGTCTGAGATCTGAGATGAGATGGGAGAAACTTCCAGCAGTTCTATTTTACAGGAGGTTCTTCACTAGATGGGAGCCTCCATGTTAAACAGAAGTCACATACCTGTCAAAGGCCACCCATGTAGGCAGGCAAATAGGTAGAAAGAGGGACCAGGAAAGGTAAAGATGTCCTGCCATGATTTTACTTTATCAAATTAAAAAGCAAATTATTGGTATAACATGTTATTCTGAGATTTTTAGATTATCTTTTGTCATATTTCTTCAGGAGGGTTCACTTGTAGTGAAATGGTTTTCCTCAGACAGAAAAACACCTTCTTGGTAAAACATACCAAGCATCTCTCAGACTCTTACAGACTAAAATGGTGATAAGAGTTTCATATCTGCTAAGCCTCAAACTGTGGGAATCACCCCTCCTCACACCAGTGAAGTGACGCTGAAGTACCTGATTTTCTGTAAATAGTAGAAACCACTAGAACATCTGGGAAAGGTGAGGGCATGTCAGAGGAAACTAACAGGGCTAACAGGGTAATTTCTGGGTTTTGGCAATTTTTAATGCTCAAGTTTAAAATATTTTTTTTTCTTTTTTTTTCTTTTTTTTTGAGGAGGATGATCCTTTCATTTAAATTGAAACTCCATTAAGGATGTCCCTCTTATTTAGTTGGAACTAGCAGAGAAATAGCAGAGAATATGGAGCTCAGTTGTGGTTTTGCTTACAAATACCTCCAGTAAGCACGTCTAGTAAAGGAAGAATTGATTATTAATTATGCACATATCTAATGAGCAAAAAGCTGCTTTCTGGTGCTATTAGTCACTATAAAATTGGAAAAATTATCATATAAAAATGAAACAAGACTCTCCCATTTATGACAACAGGAAACACAGGACGACAGGAGGTTTAGCTTTGTCTTCTGAGCATCACAATATTAACATATTGTATGTTTTCCATCTAGGTTTACAATAATGTTGATAAAATTGTTTATGATTTCATTGACTGGCACTACCTAAATTTTAAGTTGGTCAGTCCAAGGTGGAAAGTTGAAAAGGAGCAAAGAAACCCATTATATTTGGACTTAGGGCCTCAAAATGCAAAGAAGAGTTTTCTTAATGGGAATACACTGAATTGAGTTAGATTCCTCATGAAAATACCCAAAACAACCTTCATAGGGCTGACTGATGGCAGTCAGTCATTTTGCTTTTCTGCCAAGTCTTCTCAAACCACACAAGGGCTGGTGGACAAGTATAGGAGTGAAGGTTTGGTGAAATCCAGGATGAGTCCTCAAGCCATCAGTGGGAAAATGGATTCTCTATGCTCTTCCTGTGGTTCTGCTTCCCAGGCCCAATTCACCCAGCCTTGATATCACAAGTGTCTGTGGACACAAGGAAGAGGAATAGTCTGGTGGTTTCTCAAACAGTTCTAGAAATCCTTTTCTTTGTTTAACCTCTCCTTTTCAACAGTGTGCAAAGTCTCTGGGAAATGTAGAGTGATCATGAATTAAAATCAGGAAGAAAAATTATTCAAAGAGTAAATATGGTTCATCTTTCAGGATTCAAGCAATGGAAAAGTAAATGAACTCTTTGAAACTATTCTGATCTTACTAATTGAAATTGCAGTAAATCCAAATCAGACTCTGTGGATAGTCTTGTTTTCCTCCTGATCCTTTAAACTATGTTTGAATATGCCAGATATGCATGCAGCACTTACAGTTTTACTGGGTTACTGCAGTTAAACTGGGTTTAATTCCAGCATTTTTAATTTAAAATAAGTTGTTTCTGGAGGTATATTGGTGCAGCTGCCAGGGGAAAAATTCACATAGCAAGTTGAGAAGCATGCTGAGAAATCAGTATTTGTTCCTTGGTGTAATTGGGCTGCTTTGCTTAAGCACAATATTGTTATATTGCATGGATTTTGAGCTGGAATGAAAATGAATATAATTAATCTTCAAATTAGATGCAGTACCATATGTGTTGTCAATTTATCAGTACACCAACAAAATTGAAGTGTTGAATGGAAGTGGTTTGGTGACTATATGTGGCTGTAAGAGTCAGCAAATATTGCAGTTAGCTGACTCAGCCAATGGCTTCTTGACACATCTCTATCTTTACAATTATTGACACAACTCTAGTCATACGGAACTGATATTTAAATGTTACCCTACAGCCAGGCACACATAATGGCTACAGAATTCATGCCGCTGCGTAGGCTGGAAAGTTTGTATTATGACACAAACTGTGTTTTTCCTCCCTGTAAAGTCTGAAAGAAATTGTAGTCAATCCTCCATTATCACTGGCAGATTAATGTTAATAAATGGTCTAAAGTTGTAATAAAATACCTATTTTGCATTGCTTCATCGTGGAGATACCTATTTACTCCCAGATTAGCATCTTCTACCTGGCTCTTAACTATGATATTTTGGCAGGGGAAAGGAAGAGAAGAGAGGAGAATAAATTGGTTTTGCTCAATATTTCATTGCTTAACATTACGTTATGCTACAGCAGGCTATGTTACATGAGTTGATGAGAGCAAGAAACAGAGCAGTGCAATATAGTTTAAAACAAATAAATTAAAAAATCCCTAAGGTGAAAGAGGTATAAAGAAGCCCATTACAAACCCAGACCAACTTGATAACTTCCCTGTGCTGACATCTTTAAACATCCCTTCACTCCCCTCCTCCTCTTCCTCACAAACACAGAAGAGTCACAGGCCTCTGGGGCCAGACAGATACCTACCTCAAGGTAGGTATACCTAACTTTTTAGAATCTGATCCATAACTCCCACTATTGTATTTCCTTATCAAATTCATTTTATAGCAACTGTGACTCCCTCAGAACCTGCTTACTTGCTTCATAAAGGCCAGTGAGAGACACCATTTAACTCTAGTGACTCAGCACAGTGCCTTTTCAAGGCAGAAAAATCACAACACACTGCTTGCATATATAACACAGTTCCACATTGCTGATTTTAGATTTAATTTTCTTGGCTAAGACTGAATTGTTGGATGGACACCATGGGATGCCAAATGTATAAATTGCCTTGCATCTCAAGAGTGTGTGAAGAATCCTGACCGAGGTTTCCGTGACCACATGAACTTTTGGGGACCTGCCAAGCAATCCAAGGATGTTCATGGCGATATGTGAGTAGGTTGAAAATTGCACTGTGAGAAGAATCCCTTTTTTACTGAACAGGGCAAAACATGCACAACAATATCCTTGGGTAAACCAGAGCTGGAAATGATACTAGGTATGCATACTCATAGCCCAACAGAAAATTCTCTTTCCTGTGCCCTTCAGGTCTTTACCTGTTGTGAGATAAGTTAACTGTATTTTAGACTTCAACAAAATGAAATTTTTTCTCCCTGCTCAGAATGTTACTTTGGAGTCAAAGAAAATGCATTCACCTTATAAAGCACAATGTATGTATATAAAAGAACAGATTGTAGATAATCTCGCTAAAAGTATAGCTGGTTGACAGAAAGGACACCATCCTTGTTATGGTATTCCGGTACGAACTTTCATCAAACATCAGCAGATAGGAGTTTTACTGACTTTACAAATTTATGTTTAAATAAACTCCAAGAAAAATTAAGTTAACTAAAAAGTGGCAATTTTATTTGAAAAGTTACAGAACAAAGAGTCACAGCACTGAATCACATCAGCAATAACTTCTAAGAAATTTGTCTTTTTATTTTTCCCTCCTGAATGTAGTCAATAAATAATATTTGGTTAGATTGGGACTGGTCATCTACTTGTGTAAACCAGAGCAAAACCAATATTGATGTGTACTGGTTGAAGACATAGCCCAAAACTGCAGTTCTCAGCTTCTTTGATAATACTGAACTGAGAAATAATGGGGTTTTTTTCAGTGCCATTATTTTTTTCTGTAAACTATTGAAGGGTAAATATTTACATATATCTATTTAGTTTAATATCATGCTTTTAGTCTATGTTAATGGAAATAGTGTGTTCCCTTACCTAAGTGCATATGTGACTTCTATGCTAATGAAATAGAGAGACTTAAATGCACTAATTAGAGGAGGGACAATTGCACAGGTAGCTGAGGTACAAGCCCTGCTACACAGATCAGCCAAAATTGGCTCACACTTGATCTGCCACACTGTCAGGTTCTTGCTGTACAAGTGCTCTGTGAAGTGAGTGGAGATGAGACACTCCAGTAAAGAAGGATTAAATCTTTAGCTCAAAACCCCAGACACAGGTCACGGAAAAATTTAAGGACCAAAATCCAGATGTAGCATAGGAGTTGTTTATATCCATGTTATTCTTTGATTAAAAACTGTGCATTGATAACTCTGTAGACATAAAAATTTATAATTTTGATAGTTCCCAACCCTCATATTTTAAAGAAGATTGGCAACTCTTGTATTGATTTTACTTTCTTTTTTTAAGTCAGCATGATATTGCGATCATGTTTTCAAACCTTGTTTTGATATCATATGAATAAAATATCTGAAATACTATCATTATATTGAAAACTAGGAAAATCTCCAATCCACAGGTAAAACATATAAGAACAAGAAGAAGACATAATACTGCCTTTGTTTTACCATGATACTTTTCTGAAACCAGTTCATCTCAACCAGAACCTATGTCTTCATATCTAGTAGGCCTGATGTTTCTTGGGTTTGTTTTTTGTTGTCGTTGTTTGGTTTTTTTCTTTTCTTAGTCCCATTGGGAACTGATTTGATCATAAGCAACAAAAATTAATTGAGATCCTTCTGCCTCACACCTTTTATGAGTTGAAGAGCCCTAGTCTAGATTTCCAGATACAGAAGTCTTAGATTTCTCTTGTCATTCTTCCCTGTACATCCTTCCTTGTTCTTCTGAATGCTAAACATTCCAAGATCTATTAAAAAAATACATGCATATTTTTATATCATAAAATTAACTTTACAGGATCTTTTCCAAGACTGCACTAGGAAACTTTTGCTCAAATAATGCTGCATTAAGATAAACATTATCATATTAATCAACTGTTGGATTTCTTTTCTATTTGTATAATTGAACATATCTAATTAGGTTTAAGAATACTGATCATGCACAGAACGTGCTATAATTTGTAATGTAGCTGGACAACAGTTACCAATAAAAATTGGACTAAAAATTAATAAAAAACCACAAACCTTCAGGATTATGCAAACAAGATAAATTTTGAAAGTCATGTCCAAGTGGAGTACAGGAGATAATCCAAAGAGTGAAGCAGAACAGACACTCAAGCAGAATAAGAGATTTGAAAAGTGAGAAGTGATAATGCCAAGAGGTGATGTGTGATGAACAAAATTCTGTGGTGTCATACATTAGTGTAAAAGCATGACCGTGATTTTGGTCAGCCTGTCTGGGGGAGTTATATCTCTGGTGTGTGGAGGTAAAAACCCCATTTTGTGTGCACCGATACAAACTTTACTTAAAGTAGTTTGTTCAGCTTTGTGCACATCATTACCAGGGGCATCCAGAATCATGGGGGGAATTCTACTCAAGAAATTTAACAGTAAAGGAAACCAAAGGCAGCTGAGACATGAGTAAATGGAGGTACAAGAGAGGTTAGCATGACAAACACCTACTAATTGCTGAAGGTAATATTTATGCTCAGAAGACAAAGAATAATTCAAGATGGTGCAGACTTCTTGGCAATAGGATCCATTCAGTTGCACCATAATATAAGGCAAATCACCTGTGATAGTTACAAAGCAGACTGGCCCAAACACCAGCAAATGTATTCTCAGGAACAATACTGCAGTGGCATGAAAATGAGTATTCCAGCTTTACCTTCTGTATTATTATCCACAGTCTGTCTCCTTCACATAAAAAATAAATAGGCTCCATATCTCAAAACAAATGGATCCCAGATTTTTCACAAGGATTGAGGTAGTTCGCTGAAAAGCTCTCATTTCCCTTCTACAGAAAAAAGAATTGGAGGGTGCCCATGACGAACGGAGGTCCTCTTTATTTTCTGCCTGTTGTCATCTGAAGTAAATCATCTCAGTAGGGAAGCAAACTGGGAGTCTAATATTCTGTCTAGAATCAGTTTTCTACCTGGGCCTGATAAACTTGCTCAGTCCTCCAACATCCCCTCAGTGTCAGCTCTCAGGAGCCAACCAGAAAATTGCCTCCTTGACAGAAGGCAGCAATGTGCTACCAAAATCTTCTCTACAGTGCCATGACGTGACTTTCATTTAAAAATGGTTCCTGGAGATTGCACCGCAATGTAGCTGAAGGTGGAAAGAGAGTTAACATTTAAATAGTTATAAACATTCTAGTTATGTACAAACACCATCTAATGTTGCTTTTTCCATTCCCTCTTGCCCACCAAGTTGTACCTTTTTTCTCTGCTGAGATATGTTATAGATATTTTTACCAGAGGGAGAATGTTATGTCAGTAGCCAAACTAATCACCTTGAATCTTCTCATAATCACCTTTTAGAATCCTATTCAGAACAACAGTAAGCCAACAGTAAGTCCTCAGGTCCTTTCCCCATATATCCACTCATCACCATGCTTCCTTTCTGTAGCAGAGACACAGAGAAAAATGACAGCCATGGAGGCAGAGGGGTATCAACTGCTGTGGATAAATCAATCCATCACAAAAAAAAAACCAATTCTGCCATGAAACTTAATCACTAAAGGTCATGTCGGGGAGTGAGGAACAGATTAAATTAGCATAGTATTAGATATGGAAAATGATTTCTGTCAAAATCATCTTTACCACAATTATAATATGTTAATTACGTATTTCATTAAGGAAGTTGATTATGGTTCACAGATGAAATCATGCAGACGAAGACACCTGGAAGGAAGCACTAGAGCCTGAAGCCTCTTCTCTCCCTCTCTCTCTCCCACACACACGCACATGCACACACACACACACGCAATTAGGTACACACACTCTTAGGAAGAAAAGCTTTTACTTCAAAGATTATTAAAGTGCAGCTGTGTCTGGTTAGGACAGAAACTCACAGAAATAAAGGAAAGCGTGGTAGGGTACATTCATTTTTCTTCTATCAGTGCTTAGAATGAACTGCTCATTTTAAGACTATAACATCCTCTGCCTCTGGTGACATATTGGTGGCATCTAGTACTGTGGGTAAAGGATTTCAGCACTGACTAATGAGATGGTAGCTGGGTGTTTTTTTATAAGGAAGAGACCAAATTTTAGCCGAGCTATTTGAAAGAGATATCATCAACCATATGAATGTCACACAATATCTTGCCCTTAGAAGTGGTTGCGATTAATTTACAGTGAGTTTAGGAACTTGGGTACTGTGAAAAAGTTGCACCAATCAGCAATTACTTATATAGTTTCTTAGTCTCTTCCAAAAAAATTGTTTGAATTGTTTGCTCTATTTAGTGCATAGAGCAAGATCTTTAGTTTTGCTCCTTTTGCCTCCTTGTTTTGGCTAGAAACAATACAGCCGAGACTCATATCCCATAAACACAGAAAGATATAGACAGGAATTTTCACATGTGTACAAGTCTGCAGGTCTTTGTGTATGTGGTCTGTGCATAAGTTCATGATAGCAAGGAGTTGTAGCCTACATAAGAAAGGGCTAATTTTATTCAAGTCTGACTGAAGGAGCAGCAGAAGTGGAATAAATGGGGTACTCAGTAGAAGGAAGGGAGGAGATAATATGTATCCCTCCAAAAAAGGTCCTACAGATGCCCCTGGGAATGAAAACGTCTGAGCTGCAGTCAAATATAATTACCTCATTCTCATATTTTCTAGTGAGTGAGAATGCATCAATGCTTGTGTGCCCTTGTGCTGATAGATTTTGCCACACAGAATAATCATTGTTGGAATTAAGCATAATTGTCAAGAAAGACTTGGTCATCATGAGAGAGACTGTCTCATACAACTGTCCTTTTGCTTTCCAATAGTAATTACTTTAGTAATTAATCTCTGTCATTTAACTGTATTACATTTTGAAAAGAGAAAATGGAAGAAAGACTGGTTTCTGACTAATTTACATCACAGTTTAAAATCCTAGAATAGGGTGAATCAAATGTCAAATTTAGCCCTTTCACAGATAGTTAAAATGGGCCCTTTCTAATACCTAGCACAAGCACAAATGAAGTTAGGCTCCTAAAGTCAGCTTCATAATATCTATATTGCCTAAAAGTTTCCACTTCAGGGCTCTTAGCTGTGGGTAATGGAAGACAACACAGAGATCAGGAACCCTGGCCAGAAAAAGTGTATCACTACCTACTCAAATATAATTTCTGCTGCTAGTCCTCATGGTAGGTGCTACTTACCAGCCTTGCAGCACTTGTGAATGCCAGCATCATGCAGCAGTATCTGTGATTTCAGCAGCAGCAGACCGTGAAAGTTGCTGTGTTCTTCGAGAATCATGTGGGTGAGTCAGAAGTGCTGAGCGTCCTTAGTTCCAGCAGTACAAATGCCCCAAATGATTCTAAAGTTGAGGCTCAAAGTATTGATAACATTGGAATTCTTGTTTCCTAAAATGTTCACTCATCTTCAACCTTTTAAAATGCTTTCTTCGGCAAAGAAATATTATATGGATGGCATATATATTAATTTCTACTCATGGAGAGAAGGATCAGCTCAAGGGTTTCACTGTTACAATGATGCAAAGTCTCCAGATGCATCCCAGAAAGTACCTCAGAAAGAAAAAATCCTGTTTATTTTGGAGACTGATGAGGATATTATTTTTTATGATCAATCACTTTCACTGCCACTGCTCTTCATAGGAGTCTGACTAGAATGAGGTTTCCGGGATCTGACCTACGATCAGCTCTGAATCATACGTAAGGCATTGCCATGGACATGTAACAATCAAATATTAGGTATTGCACTCAAAGCCAAACACACTGGTGAAAGAACTGCAGAGTTTACAGTAAAAACATGAAATCTGCTATGGTCTAAGGTTCTGAGGGTATGACCTTATAAAGATGATCAGATACTGATCAAAAGCCTTTCCTTTCACCAACGTTTCAGTTTTAGTTGGAATCAATTTTATAGTCCAAGTTTTCCTGAAACAGATTGCTCAAAAGATAGAAAAAACCACCAAAATATTAAATCAGTGCTTGGGATTTCCTTTCCCCCCACCTCCTTTTCTTTGTTCACACTTTTAATCCCAGTGTCCTTCTGTTCTAAAAATTAAAAGAATGAATAGTGACAGCTTGAAATGGGATGAAAATATTTCCAAGCAAAAATGCAAATTAATTTTATGGAATATTTCTGTCCGAATAAAATCAGAATTCAAACTTCAGGATTGGTTCTACTGAGCTGGGGTAAAAGATGGTCTGATGGGGTAAATCCATACAGCACCCTGAATTTCTAATCCAGAGAATATTCTACACAGACTCTTGTGGTATATATGTGCCCAGGAAAACACAGCTCAGGAGCAAACCATAACTCTGCTCTTTTGCCGACAACCAAGAACTCCCTTAACAAGATACAGGGAATTTTTATTTCAACTGCTACGTACAGAAACACAAAATGTATGAAAAAAAAATTAACAAAGATGTGGGTAGGGTAGTAAAGAAGGAAGGATTCAGTTGTGACTGTGTAACAAGAGAGTCTTAATGTGGTACATGAGGAGGAGTTGGAGGATGTAAAGAGCTATGGGAGAAAAAAATGAAACAAAGGTGATTATGGTAAACAGTTATTTTCCTGTCTCTGTCCCCCAACTGTATCTAAGGCCTTTGTGAACACTCTCTTTATAATATGCCCTTAAACGTCACTGGGCTTTCAAGATCAGCCTTATAGGCAGTGTGTTCTACTGATTTGCATTGCTAATTATATTGTACTAAATTTAGTTTATAGTGATAAAAAATATCAACATGATGCTTTACAGCATCTATGTAATCTGAAGTTTTTTCTTTCAGGACTATTTTTGGGTTATGCAGATAAAATGGCCCCTTGAAACAACCGGGATTTTTTTTTCCCTTTTCCATTTTGTACCCATTGTGTGATCTCAGTGCTCCAGATGTAATTTCACTGAGGTTCCTCAGCCATTCTCCATCGCTTTCTAGAGAGGAGAAAGGGGGGTTGGGAAGAGTGAGTGACGCGAGGGGGGCTATTTTTACAGGCCCGGTGCACCGTGATTAGAACAGGCTTATGGTCTGCATATGTACATGGAAAAATCTCCCAGCAATTGACCTGCTAAGTGAATATATATTAGAGAGCAGTAAATAGAAGGCTACGAGGTTTTAGTTAACAAGAACTGACTGATACTTAAAAGCCAGGTTCTGCCCCCCTCCCTACTCCTCCTCAGTGCTAGCTTGTTATCCTTTCACACTGGACAATACAACAGCACGTCTGTCTCTCCCCCTCTTCTCCCCAAATCAAAGATCAAAGGCTGCATTTGTAAAGCAAATAGTTGGAGAGCTACAGCCGGGTTTGATGAAAACCCACTCCAGGCCTCTTGGGAGATATTACCTTCCTCATTATTCCACTGATTGGCCTTATTTCATCCAAGGATTACTGCACATTCTCCTGACGGCTGATGAGCAGCTTCATGAATATACAAAATAATCCGGCGGCACTGGGCCAGCACTGATTATTATTGTGAAACTCGGAGGAGCAGCTTCAAATGAGCTGCTGGAGACTGTGGAACTCTTCCTCCCCGTTTTCCATCTGATTTTACCACAAGGATCCTTATTAGGCTATTTTTCACATGTCTGTGAAGAGAAGGAGAAAGAGAGAGAGATATTGCATCTAGTTAAAAATGATCAGGGAATTCTGGGTACCAGATGTTTTTTGCTTAATATTGCAAAATGGCTTTTATTAGATTACACTAAGCACTTACTAACTACAGTTAAACTGCTTTGCAGAGAAACCTGATGGGAATGCTGCCCTAAATAGCTTCCTTTTTAATTTATTTATTTTTTGGGGAGCAGCTTCATATCAAGTGGGCGGGCAGGTGGTGAGCCCATGGTTGCAGGTTCGAGGAGGCTGGCTGATGAAGGGCTTCACTTGAGAAGGCTGAGCTCTGCCACAGTCATCAGGTCCTGTGCATCATCCCAGGAGAAAACTCTCTAAACACGGCTTCAACATGCCCTCTGCTCTCATGGCCAGAGACCTGGGCCCAGTGCTTCTGAAAGCACTCAAGCAGAGAGCTGAGCTCTGTGCTTTCCAGTTCAGCCCAGCAGAAACAGTGTTGATAAAGAGCACCTCTGGTGGACTCCAAACCAGAGCCCAAAGCAATCTTTGAAGTGAAATTCTGACTCTAGATAGAAGCCATTTTGTGGCAGAGTCTTTCACGTTACCTTTCTCTCTTTTTTCTTTTTTTTTAAGGATGGACATTTAAAAGTGTGTCTGGAAATGGTAGCCCACATGCACTCCTGCTGTTCAGGATGTAGCTAGGTAGCTTTGTATTTGAGAGAAGCCCTTCCCCTCCCCAACATTTCCTCTCAAGTCAAACAAGAAGGTTTCCCTGTTGGAGTCCCCCACCCGAAACACAGTGCCTGATTTACAATGCTGCCAATTTCCCATCTGCTAAACAGGGACCATGTAATTGTCAAATTTAGTTGGATGCACTTGGTTTTAGTAATTGTGAGCTACTGAACTGCCCTGTGCTTTAAATGCCTTATCCTATACTTTGAAAAATGTCACATGAAATAAAAGACTGAGATAAGTGACTCCCTGATGCCTCAAACCCTGCTAACCACAACTAAACCATGTTTTAACCAGGTAATATACAATATACTTTCTCAGCAGAGAAGTCAGAAAATCTACTCTGCTTCCTCTGACAGTGACATGCTCTCTCCTTCTTTCAGAGGAGACAGGCTGGTGGCTCACCAGTGAGACCAGCAGTTAACCCTTTCTGGAGATGCCATGAACTCTGCCACACAGCTGTTGAGCTCTTGCAGAATCCCGTTGTGAATTAAAGGTTACTTCTCACTATGTGTTTGGGTTTAAATATATATTTTTTTAATATTTTATTTGAAATTGTCAAAAAATAATATATTAGCCACCTTTATAAATACACTTAATAATAGATCAGATGGTTTGTCTAGCTGGAAGCTCATTGCCTGGAATGAGTTATGGGGTAGAGACTGACAAGGTAGCCTTTTCTATTTTTTGAACAATGTCTTGATGAACAAACCAGTGCTGTATTTCAAACAAGGCTTTTACACTGAACTACCCCAGCACGGTAATTTAATGAATCTACATTTCATGACTGAAGTGATAAGGATGAAACATTTTAAAATAACCAAAAGGTAGATACACCAAAAAAGTCTGATGAAACATTAAATGAATGTAGTGTAACACATTATCTTTGCTTCTGCACATCCAAAAAGTGCAATGAACTAAAACATTGCATTAAGCCAAGAATAAAGCTAAAAATTAAATTGGCTTAGAAAGATCTAGTGTAGTGGTTTATGCACTAAGAACGCTGTAAATTTGGTCATTTAATAACATTCTCTTTACCTCTGAAATGCACATTAAAAGCAAACAAAGACTCATGGTAAAAAGTCAAAAGAAAAGGATAGAGCTGAACTTTGTCATTTTATATGCTTATGTCTTTTTAAACACACAGTATTAATTGTTGTTTTATTTATTGTATAGTTATTCTCACTGTCTGTTTTTCAGGTGGTGTGAAAACCCTGAGAAATGAAATATAACAAGGTCTGTTACAGATTAAAACAGGATCCAATAAAGAAGACATACTCAAAAATATAATACTGCCCCTTCAAATCAATAAATAAAGACAAGCATTTCATACACTAATGCATATATCTATGACCATTATAAATTAGTTGCTTGCCAGAAAATACACTTCTTAGCACAAGTGCCATTATTTAAAGTTGTCTGTTTAATGCACACTTAGTATATTTTCTCATCCAAAGCTGCACTGCATAATTAGACAACATCCATTCTTAAAAACTAAAGTAGATGCCAAAAATGTAATACATAAAGCATGACGTATTACAAATTTACATCTTCAAAAGTTATGTGTGGTTTCAGACAGAAAAAAATTGCAAAAAGATCACTATATTATAATGGCCCGGGTTTCATCTTAGCTTGCTCCATCTGTCGACTGGCAGTAATGTAAGTTATAATGCACTCATTCTTATTCAACTTCAGTGAATGGGTATTTTCCAGGGTAGTTCTATTAAGTGGACAACTAGATAGGTGTCTTAATAGTTTGCTGAATTATGGTTGTTTAAGTCTCTGCTAGATCAATGGGTTGATTGCTGGTTCTTTTCCCAGAAGACATTTATTGTCTTCTAAGGTGAACTCGGATTTCTGTCGGTATTCCCAGCATGGATGGGTTTCTGGCAACCTATTGGTCATATACAACATACTTATATCTTTTCCACTTAGGACCCCGTGGGAACACTCTTACCCTCATCCCACCAAGATGGGTGATGGTGTCTGTCTCCTTCTGCCCTTCTTTGGGTAGTATGGAACAGCCAGGTTGGTGGCAATTGCCTTGAGGAGAGCTGTGACAGATGACTGGGTGAGAACTGTTCCCTCATTGTCCTTCTGTGCAATAGGACACAACTGGTCAGTCAAAAAGAGCAGGAAAAGCATAGGCCTGCTGAGGGATGCAGGGGACCTAGCGATAAAGGACATGAGAAAGGTGCAACACAGCTCGATGCTTTCTTTTCTTGAGATCATTGGTAAGGTCCACTCCCAGGCCTCCCAAATTCCTGTGGCTGGCAACAGGGTCTGGTAACCTGTGGCCAAAGTAGATCAGACTATAGACCAGTTTTGTGGACTAGGAAAGTAGAAAGCAATGAGTGCAGCTTGGCACCTGATGTTCCTCAGGGAGCAGGCCAGTCTTACTATGGGAGAGCTCTCTGTCCTTTTCAAAGAGTGGAGATCAGTAAAATGGAGAAAGGGAAACTAGCAATCAGTCGGACTAATGAGAACTCTTAGAAAGATCATGGATCAAAGCTCGCAAACTGTCTCCCACAGCACACTCCTGGAAAAGCTGGCAGCCCGTGGCTTGGACAGGAGCACTCTGTGCTGGGTTAGGAACTGGCTGGATGGCTGGGCCCAGAGAGTGGTGAATGGTGCTGTATCCAGCTGGGGATCATCATCAGTGGTGTCCCTCAGGGATCTGTGCTGGGGCCAGTCCTGTTTAATATCTTCACTGATGATCTGGATGAGAGGACTGGGTCCACCATCAGTAAATTTGCAGATGACACCAAGCTGGGAGAATGTGTTGTTCTGCTGGAGAGTAGGAGGGCTCTGCAGAGGGACCTGGACAGGCTGGATCGATGGGCCAAGTCCAACAACGTGAAGTTTAACAAGTCCAAGTGCTGGGTCCTGTACTTTGGCCACAATAACCCCCTGCAGTGCTNCAGCAACTAAGAGAACAAGAGGATACAGCTGCACTAGGGGAAATTTAGTTTGGATATTAGAAAAATTTTTTACAGCAAGGGTAATAAAAGTACTGGGATCATCTGCCCAGGGAGGTGGTGGAGTCACCATCCCTGGATGTGTTTGATAAAAGACTGGATGTGGCACTCAGTGCCATGGTTTAGTTGAGGTGTTAGGGCATAGGTTGGATTTGATGGTCTTAAAGGTCTCTTCCAACCTTGTGATTCTGTGTTTCTGTGAAACACCCATTGCCAAGTGCACAAAGAACAGAACGGTGAAACAACACATTGGAATTTACCAATGGCAAATTGTGCCTGAAAACAGGCACAACAATATTAAGATGACTGGCTTGGTAAATGATAAAAGGAATGTAGTGGATGTCATCTACCTTAAATCAAGCATGGTCCTTTGCTCTATCTCCATAATATCACTATAGATAACTGTAAAGATATAGACTGGAAGGAAGATTGCACATTGGATAAAATTTTTGTGGACTGTCTAGGCTTAAAAAACAATCGGTGTTTTGGAGAACAGGTGGTGGATGATTATTGGTGACATTTTTCAGAGACTGATACTGAGGTCTGTGTTCTTTATTGTCTTCATTAACAATCTGAGTGAGGGAATGAAGTGGGACGAACCTTTGTCAAGATTCTGTATGACACCAAAGTGGGAATGGGGTGGGGGATTGCAGTAGTAGAAGCTGCCAGTGGAGGCTGGGAGCAGGGCTGCCAGTTAGAGAGACCTCAACAAGCTGCAGAAAGGGACTGATAGAAACCTCAAGAAGTTCAAAGAAAGCAAATGCAAAGCCCTGCACCAAGGGTGTAAAACTGCAGTGGTACAGAACAGTGACTGGCCAGGGCACCTCCAAAAAGGCATCTGGAAATCCTAGTGAGCAAGTTCAGTGTAAGAGAGGTGGAGGCAAGTTGCATTAGGAGTGTAGCCAGCAGGTCAAGTGAAGTTATTATTTCCTGCTGTTCAACCATTGGGAGACCCCATCCGAGTAGTGCTCAATTCTGGGACTCTTGCACAAAAAAGACTGGCAATTCGGAGCAAGTCTGGCAGAGAACCACTTGCCTGGTCAGGTCACATGAGGAGATGCTGAGATATTGTGCCTGATTGAGGGATAAATCTATTTGATAACTCCAACCTATTGAAGGCTATAGAGGAAAGGGAGCTACACTGGTCCCAGTGCAAGAACTGGAGGCAATGGAATCAAGCAGCAGCAATAAAAATTGCAATGAGACACACAGTAAGAATTCTTCATGGTGAGAGTGATTGAGCACTGTATGAGTTTGTCAATCTCCATCCTTGAAGGCATTCAGAACTTGAGTAGACAACCCTGGGCAACCTAATTCTGAAGTAAGTCTTGCTTTGGTCAAGAAGGTGGACTAGATAACCTTCACAGATTCTTATTTGTACTGAGATTCTGATTGCTTATTATGATTACTTCAGGGACTACTATTCAAGAGGAATAAATTCCCTGACTCCTGCCCTGTTTTCTTTTTTCCTATTTCCTCTATGACCTGTGGCATTTTGGCTCTGCTTCTTGCCTCACCTGACAGCCAGCTTGTGCCTCTCAGCAGCTTTTGCATGATGCCACAGGAGAGCAAAGGCTAGTGGGCTGTACAAGCTGGCCAACACGCCAGGAGTCTTTGTGCTTCTGCCTGTTAATCACAAGGTGCTATTGAGGTGTGTGAGCTAGCCAGCGTGCCAAGAGCCTGTGCATCAGGCGCACAAAGAGAAATGAGCTAGCAGCAGGCAGCAGCAGATTGCAGAGATGTGTCCCAGTGCTGAAAGGGGCAAGGCCTGAACCACCCGTGGCAATTAGTGCAGTCAAATCAGATGCAGCAGCAACCAGTTAGACCAGAGCTTATTGTCTCACCTTCCTTCTGGCCTGGTCACCGATACCTCCATACCCCATCATGCAGGCACCCTCATTTTTATTGGGAGGGGAATGAGAATCACATAGTGTTGTATTGAATTGTTTTATATTGTAATAATTGCATTGATTGCATAGATTGTATATACTCTATTATATTAGTTATATTATGTCATATTATGTGTTGCTTTTGAATCATTTTCCCAGACTGGAAGTCTCCATGCTGCCACCATATTTTGCTCTCTGCAGGTCTCCATCCTGCCCATGAGATAGCTGAAGAGGCAAATAAAGCTCACACTTACCTCTTTCTTCCCTCTGATGAAGTGCAACAGATTTCAATAAGTGTCTGAAACTGGAAGTGGCTATCCTAGCTTCAGGAGAACCAGGAATGGAGTCAGACAAGAAGTTATCTCTTGGTAACCTACTCTTTTCTCTAGCAGACACCCTTGTGTTGGAGGAGAGTAGCGTGGAAGGTAGAACTGGATCCATAGCATCTCACCCTTAAGGACAGATACCTGCTCATATCTGAGGCAGGGGGATCTCTGTCACGGTATGTTCACCCCAGTAAATCAGTGTGGCGCTGATTTGTAAATGGTTGGCCTCATTTAACCACACTCCTCTCTGCAAACTGAGCTTGTGCTAAGCTGCTGGAGCCCAGCCTCACTTTCCTCCAGCCGCTTGCTTCCAAAAAATTATTGACATTGCCTCCAGCCCTTGGATGTTAGTGGTATTTTTGTTTTATGTCTTTCCTAACAAGTTGACACAACTTAACAATGTTGGTCTTGTCACCAGATTATTCTTCTAAATGAGACAGTTATTCTCAGTGAGTCACTGAATATTTTACAACATGGTTACAGTAGCTGCTCCGACAGGTACCTGTGTATAGATGAGAGTGTATGTACTGTCACAGCACTGTCGCATGGAGATGTTTGCTCTACCTTTATTTATACAAACCACTCCACCCCTCCTCTCCCTTGCTCAAAGGCTGCCCTTTAATTCTCACAGCACCATCTTTCCAACTTGTTACTTGGGCGGATGAGCAGAGATGGCCCTATTGCTGCTGTACCTCTTGGGTTTCATTGGGTGTTTGGGGAAAATATCTATTATTAATATCATGCAACTGGAGATGTGACCTGTAGACAGTTTATTTCCTGGCAGACCAGTGAGCTTTGGAAGAGGGATTCTTTCCTTGAAGTGGGGATGGCTCTGGAAACAAAGTTCTTTCAATTTTTCCCTTTACACAGTCCTGCTTGATTTACTTTTCTGCTTCTTTGGAAGGACTTTATGGCCAAGAATAACCAGAATATCTGCCCATATGCTTATAAAACCACTCTGTGAGTATCTGAAAATAAAGACATCTAGTACCTTCTCCCCCAGCTGTAACCATTCCCAGGGAATGAGTGTGTGTGTATGCATGTATGTATGTATGTGTGTATAACTGTGTATGTGTGTGTTAACTCTACAGTAACCCTCTGGTTTGCCCAGGGTTTAAGGAATAAGAGCTTAAGTGAAACTCACCCCAGATTTTTGATACTTGTTAGTGATCAGAAAGCCTTGTTTATCATCTGCACTACATGGCAGGACACCAGAACTGAACCACTTGGCTTTTTTGAAAGGTTATTTCTCTACTTTTTAATGCCTGTGAAAAAACCTGCTTCTCAAAAATTGTGCTGCTTTAATTAATTCACATTTTAAACATATTATGAGGTTCACAGGCACGTGTGCTACTTGAATATAAACTATGTTTTTAAGAGCTTGTGATTTCTTTGCAGTGTTTGAGTTATTTGTTTCTCCATTTTTTTCCTTGAAAAATAATTGTCTCAGAACTAGTTAAACAGCAGGAGAATCTGAGCAACAGCTAAAGGGCCTCTATTCTCTGTCATCTTCTACCTTGCACCTTGTCAGCAACACCTGTGAATAGCTGGTGTAAAATGGCAGCATGCAGCTCTGCTAGTAGTTTACACTCCTTTTGCAGAGTGAACAGACTACACAAGGTGCAGGGCCCAAAGGCCTGTGTTTCTGCTCATTTGGGATATGCTCTTTGCATCAAATCTTGAGATTTCTTCCTTTTATTAAAGTAAACCCAAAGGGGTCCCCTAGAGGCATAGCCAATATTCACTCCTTGTGGGCACACAAATCCAGGATTAGCCGGTGGCTGTTCCCAGGGAAAGTGTTTGCTTGTGAAGTCTGAGCTAGTGTTAGGCAGGTACTGTAATGTAGAAGACCTGCTCTGGGTGTTTATTTGTCTGAATTAGATTAATGGAATGCCTCTGGAATGCCTATTTGTGTACCCCTAGAGTTTAAAACTCCATTGTGCTTGTGTCCTTAGATACGCTGTTTATCTGAAACTGATTTTTCTTTCACATTACTGTGAATCCTACCACAAGTCAGGAGGATCTGACACTGAAATTATTCCCTGCTGATTTCTCCCAGCTAACACACAGAAGCACTGTGGATGGGAGACCATCCAAATTTCCAGTTCCCTAAATCTGTAACATTTTGGGTTTTTTTAAATGCCAGAGTTTCACTTTCACTAGGCGAAGCAGAGAAGAAGACTGGTAGCAGAATAATAATTAAAGCTAGTTCTGAAGTTATTCCAAATCTGTGAATCTGCTCCTTTGCAGGAAGACAGTGCTAAGTCCCTAGCAGCTTCCACAGCTTGCTTCTTAGCAGAGGTCCTCTAATGGTAAATTGAAGCAAACCAAATGCCCACCACCAAAACTCACCTGAATTCCAATGCCTACACCTGATTTTGAATCCAAGTCCAGATTTAAAGAAGATAAAGGAGGTCTGTCCATGTACAAAAATATCCTTAGGTGGCTAAAAATAAACAAAAAGCACTTGAATAAATTCTCATTAATAAAATTAAACTTATCATCTGGCTTTTTTGACACTCTAATGATGAAAGATGCAAGGTGTAGATATTACAGATACACATGTCAGTCATAAGTAATAGAAATTATTATTATTAATGTGTCTTACACCTGGAGGCTTAAGAGGGTCTAACTGAGGTAAGAGTCCCTCTCCTTGTGCATGCAGTCAGATACTGCAGTTTGCCACATTAGTAGTGAATAAAGGCAAATAGACAGGACAGGAGAAATAAAAAAAGCAAGCCACACAAGATCAGTCTTGGGCTTTTTCAGAGGACCTTTTTCAGAGAAGCCTGAATTATCCTTGATTTTCTAAGGAAGATCAAGAGCCTACCTCTATCATCTTATTGAAAACCTCATCCTGACGGACTTCTCTGAGGCCATATGGGGACCCCACAGACATGGGCAAAACATGTCCAGGCACAGCAGTGCAATGCAAATCTCTAGAATGTTTTTGCACAGAAATAGCATTTCTTCATACAAAGAACTGTGTTTGGGCTCACATCTAGCTTAGATTAAAGAGCAGTGGATAAACATCTATCTTTGTTACCACCACAACCATGAATTTTAAGGGTTAGTCATCCCCGAGACCTGAAACGGCTCATTCACGTGAGACAGAAATATTTCACTCAGCCTTGCATTCCTGGAAGGCTGACACTCCTGGGCAATGAAGCTCCTTTCTTTTCTTTCTCAGTGAGTGATCTCGACTGCATTTTCACCAAAACAGAGATGCAATATCTCACAAAGTGGTGCACTGCATGTTTCTGCCGGCATTCATTGGCTGTGCCTCGCGTGTAGGGCAAAGGCTTAGCCTCTAAGATTTGTTGGCAGCCTCCTGCTCTTTGTTCTTCAGAATGTGAAAATAGTGTAAATAGCAGCATCTGCAATTGCTCCTGCTGCTCTGACTGCCAGCCAAGTCAGATCCCCCTCCCCTCGGAGAGCAGTCCACATGCTGCACACAGGACTGGACTGGGGAGGAATTATATGCGGTGAGAGTGCAGCCTCAGGAGTGCTGTGAAGAATACGGGCCATCAGACAGGAAGGCAGATAGACTGCCTCCGAGTTCAGCGATTCCCAAATGAAATTTAAAAAAAATCTCTTCCTCACATCATGAGTCTTATATATTTTTTTAGGATTTTTGTGTCTAAATCTATCTTGCTACCAAAAATGTTTTAAAGAAAGGGAGAGAATAATTCACTCACTGTTTCTCTTGTGCAAGCAGAGCTCTATTCCAAGAGCAACCAACCTTTCTGTCATGATCCTATACCTTCCTGTACAGATTCTTACACTGAACCCATCATGACACTTCAGATATTTCAGCAACTGGGCTCAGGTTCACTGTTTTTCTGTTTATATAGAGGTTTTAAGCAATTTTAAACGTGCATGTGGAAATGAAGTTTTAGAAATGCTGAAAAGTGCTTAGTGCTTTTTTTCTCACCATATACATACACATGCATACATGCATGCTATATACTGTATATATCTGTCACAATAGATTTTTTTCCTCTCCAACTCAGATTGAAAAGAGACTTTAGTCCTTTTTCATGTGAAAGGCATTCAGAAATGTCTGTTTGTCCATTTGAAATCTGCAGAAGAGGTGGAACAGTGTGTAGGCAGAGCGAGACGTTCATTTACGGTCTGCAACAAGGGAAGCTGGCAAAGAGCCCTGGAGTGAAATGCATGTCCCAGAGAGAAGCTGTTGATGGAAGGGCTCTGCAAGCTTCTATCAGACGGTGCCACCCCAAAAACAAGCCCTTATCATGCAAAAAATGGCATGTCAAGGTCAGTGATATAAATGAATTGTCAAAGTAGCTCATAGGCAGGCAGCTGGCTAGTCTCGTTGTCAGCTGATGGCAAGATTAAAACCTTGAAGTTTGTAAAAGGATTCAAGTTCTTCCTTGGCTATACAGCAGTTGTCCTGAGCTGATGCTCTATCATGAGGTTCTTATTTTGCAAGCAGAAAATTCTCATTTTTAAGGAAGACATTAACTATCCTTTTAAATTTTGTTTCTAACCGCTCCTCCTTTCTCTCTTAATACAACCTTTCAGCTCCAAACCAGCAGCATAGCAATCACAATCCTATCTATCTTCAGAGACCTGAGCTTCACTGTGAGCCCACCTTAACACGAAGATTCACAGCTTTCAACAACTTTACTCTCCTGTATTTATTTTTTTACTTGCATCATTCCAACGCATGCCAACCTTTAGCACATAAAATGCTTGGCTCAGAGGAACAGACGTATACAGCTGCACTGTAATTGTATAAAAAAAAGCACACTAATAACTCTTCAGTGCATTCAAAAACTCTGCTCATTGCAGAAGTCTGGGCAGATTGGCACATGGTGCAGAAGCATAGATTACACTGTGCTTAATGACTAAAACTGGAGTGCTAATATAGCCCAAATACACTCACTTTATATTCAAGAGAATAAGACATTTTTTCTTCCTCACAACAAGTGGATTTTAACCCAACAACACTAGAATATTTGAAGAAAGCCAAGTGTGCACTATGTTAACACAGAGGACTGCAGTGGGAACCTAAACCTAAGAGCTATGTTCTTTTAGCAAGAGGGAAGGACCACCCTACGGAGAAATGGCCAATCAAAACAGCTCAGATTTTTTAATGCCAATAACTCATGCATGAGTAACAAACCAGTCGTTCCTTTTAGAAATTATCTACCCAGTAGTTTTGAACAGTGAGTCCATTTTCAGGAAATTGTTAACTGCTCTTCAGGAAAAAAAAAAAAAATCGGAGGAGAATGCATTAAAAAGAAAGTTTCTTTCAAATTATCCTAAGTGTCTTCCTGTGTGCAGTTTGAAGATAGCTTTTCAAAGTTAAATCTATACAGACTATGCCATAAGATTTTCTCTGATTTGAGTGAAAAACTGAAAATCATATTGAAAAGTAGTGTTCTTATTTGTACAAAGATTATCACATTTGCAGTACAGATCTAACATTCACAAAGGCAGGCAGAATGGTACATGCTGTGAGCATATCACTCCAGCTTAAAAGCTTTAAATTTTAAAAGCTTTAATTCAGGAAAGTTGCTCTATTGAGGAAAAAGTAATGTAACCACATGCCTAACAAGGAGTGTTTAAACTGCTTTCCTAAATATGGATAAATTGGAGCATGCACTTAAATGGTTTCCCACACCAAGAGATTACACCTCCAACAATTATACAAATTAATTTTGAATCTAATTCAGGGAAACACTCCTCCTCTGGATATGCACTCCTTTTTCAGCCACATGTGGACATTTGCCACGAGCTGTGCATTCAGTGGCCATTTGACCCCCTGAAGGACCAGGCTGGGACTCTTCCGTGCATGGGCTGATAACCTGGATGCAGCTGCTGCACACCATAAATGCACTGGCATGGCCAGTAAAATCAGTAAGCCATAACCTACCCTGCAAACTGCAGAGGGATGAACCAGGGAAGGCTTTTTAAGAAATATATAACAGCCCTTCTATAGTTGTAACTGTAGCCTCAGTTTTTCCCATGTAGTGGCAAGTTGGAGATACAGAGGAGCCTTCTTTAGGCTGTCCAAGGCTTACTAAGAGAAAGAGGACCTGCAGCCTTGGAGACAGCCAAGATGTCTGTATCTACTGTGGAGAACCTTTTCTTTAGCTGGCTTGAAGCTGAGGCAGTACAGATATACTGGTTGCACCCAAGGATGTTAACCACAACAGAGGATCAAATAAGACATGTATGTGTAATGAAAAACTGAATACATAAGAAAAAAATGAAAAAAGGAAAACAAGGAATATATATATATACATACACACACACATGAAGATTCAAAGCATTTTTTTTGCCCTTATTGATGATTAACACATTGGCTGAGAATATATTTTCCTGTAGCTTTTGGATTTCTCTAGCATTTTCAAACATTTAGGGCACAGTCTGGAAACCAATCTGACAGACACCACCCTTAAGCGATACTGGTTTGCCACTGACCTCGTGCACCAGTCAAAAAGAATCACCTGCTCCATCTTTTACCCTGGCACGTGACTTCAGAAAAATCAAACAAGAGCTTCTCATTAAACTTATTAAATTCGAGTATGGCTTGTTATTAATTGACTGAGGTAAAACAAAACCCACTCACTGTAAAACACAATTATTTAAGCTAAAGTGCTGATGACTTAAAATGTGATGTTATAGCACATAATCTATGCTGAAATGAAAGATAGAAACACCTCATTTTGGCCTAATTGCATTGAATTCAGTGCATTTGTTATGATCAGAAAAGTGATATTTGAGAGGAGTGCTGGATATGGGTGCTGTGTTTTATCAGTAACCAAATGCCAAGGCTTTCCCTACCCCTATGAAAACAGGCCATCAATGAGCTACAGCAATAGACAAAGCCTTCCAGGTCCATTCCTATGACTAATAAAAGAGAAAATCAAAGTATTTACCTCTTATGTAGGAGCAGCACAGTAAGATATGCTTTACATATGTTCCCAAAGATGTCTGTAGCTGTGTGGGCTTCTTGCAGTATCTTCCTTTCTCAAGCAGTTTTCAGTTTTCTGGTGTACTTTAATTTGGAGGGGGAAAGGGCTTCCTATTAGTAAATAATTCATCTATCATACTTGTATCTTAGATTTATGAAGTGACTTTGCTTCACCAAAGAGCATTGCAAATGACTGGCTAGTTCATCCCTTCTGATTTTTTGCCACAGAAGAGAAAGCTGTTTCAAATAGTCCAGAAATCTGTCAGAGGAAGAGGGAGCTGAGTGTGGCACTCCCCTTTGCCTGTAGCTCAAAGCATGGCTGTGTGTATGAATTCTTCCTGACTTGAGGTCCACTGAGATTTGGGGCTGAGAAGGAGCTCAAGCAAAATGTGTGTTCTGGGCAGTCATGAGCCCAGGAGGAGCAACATTATATGTGGCATAAATGTCTGATAAACCCACATGGGAATAGGCATGGAAGCAATGACTTGGCTTAATCAATAGCAGTTGCTAGATTCACTTTTATGGTATTGTATCTCATGAGGGCATGAGGTGTTTTGGTGTGTAATGGGTCCTGCAGGATTTGTGGCAAGCAGTGTTGTTTGGGGGAAACATTGTAAAGGCTCTCAGCCCTTCTCCAAATGCATCAAAAATTGTGAGGTTTTACTGGAGTCTCATAATGTTGATATTCTCATAAATTTTTGTGGCTGAGGTGGAGGTTCCCAAGGTTAAATCACCGATGACTAATGATGAGTATTGTGCAGCCTTTCCTTTATGCACCTTCTTTGCAAGGCAGAGTCAAACCCTTAAATTATGCATTTAGGCTCCCCTTCAAAATCAGAAAAGTCTGCTGCCTGAGAGTGCCTTGTCACAAGCTGACATGCTGAGCCAGGAACCAGTAGGAAATGGTTTATCCAGTTACTCTGTAAGGATTAATTATCATGGGGACCAGTTCCCAGGTCTCCTTTTTATCCAGCCAAATGCTTTAACCAAGGGTTAGAGAACCACTGACATTTTTCTCCCTGCTTTGTTTATTCAGTGCCCTTTTCCACTTCTTTTGGTGGTGAATACTACTTCCCCAGTCAGGCCTCCTCTGCAGGAGGGTATTTGAGCTGGAGTCAGCCCTGTGACAGAATGTAGTCCATAAGCATGTGCTCCAACTCCCAAGCTGGGGGAAAGAACTTCGCTTCTAGGAGAGGTGGCTGAGGGAGGGGGGTAGGAGAAACAGCTCCTATTTCCAGGAGGCTCTGAATAGACATATATCTATTAGGCATGCTCAGGACATGCAGTGAAACAGTAAAACATTTCCACAGGAACTATTTATCATAGCATGAAGACATGCCCTAACAAAAATTCACTTGCAGAAAGCTGGGAGGGCCTTGCTTTGCACAAGCTTTCTTGTGCCTTTCCTTCTTTATATTCTGCAGGATACAGAAAGTTACAGCCAAAAAGGACATCAAGAGCTTTTGGATTTTTTTTTCCTGACTTGACATTGCTCCAGACAGGAGATTATTTCCTTTTTAAGCTCCTCCTGTTCTAAACACAGGTACTTGCCTTTCCTATGCTGCTCTTGGCATTGAAAGGGGATTACTCTGGTGGATCCTGCTTGTCACAAAATGGAGCTTGACAATAAACAAAGAAATGGCATTCTAAGCAAAGGAGATTTCACTGTGAGCATGTGCCTATATTGACAATATTCACTGCCCAACCCCTCACCAATCTACCTCATTGACTTATATGACACATAACAAGGGGTTTCATTTTAACCCTAAAGGTATGTAACCCACACTTTCTATGAGACTTTTGTTTGCAGTCAGGAAAAGGCAAAATTCCAGTAGAATGTATTGATATGGATACCATGGACCTTTATACACACCCTGCCATAACATAGGTTTTCCAGGCATCTATTTACTAGCCTATATTGGGACCCAGATCAGTTGCTGTAGGTGCAGCATAAACTCAGAGAAGAGCACTTCTTCCTCTGTGGAGCTTGGATATATGCTCACCACCAGTCCACAGGCTCTAGGGAGCTCCAGGCTGGAGCTGCCCTTGTGGAGGGCTGAGGGAAGTGCTAGGAAATGAGTGACCTGAGCACAAGAACAAGTAAACCATCTGTGTGATGTATTACCTATGAGTTCAGCTGATACCAGCTACCCTTTCTGCCCAGAGCAGCTATTTCCTCCCCAGCAATAGATCTCCATTCAGCAAAAACCTCTTCAAATGTTGGAGGCTCAAGAACACCTGGGCACATTCGTGGTAGGACAGCACTATTTGATCTGTCACAGTAATGTCTGGTGCGTCCAGAATACTCACGTGTCAGCACCAAAATGACACTGTCCCCTTCTCCTTTTTTTTCCTTCTTTTTTTTATCTTTTTCAGTAGACGAAGATCATCCAGAATCAACCCAGTAAAAGAATTGTCATAAAATCTCACACCATTGACTTGTAAATGGAATTGAATCTGTGGAGTCTACATAATGATCCTATCAAAAAGGGAAAGAGCTATCACATTCATATAACAGATGAGATATGAAATGACTACTATGGCAGATGAACACCCCAGAGGTATTTTGCTTTATTCTACTCACTGCGTTTATATCTCCAGTTTCTCTAATTTTAGTTATTTTTTTTTCCTCAGGTCTCAATACAAGAACAGAAAGTCCTTATTTTCTTTCTTTCTTTCTTTCTTTCTTTCTTTCTTTCTTTCTTTCTTTCTTTCTTTCTTTCTTTCTTTCTTTCTTTCTTTCTTTCTTTCTTTCTTTT